>OX579639.1:4897365-5285822 GCA_951230915.1 Antitrichia curtipendula | reverse complement strand
TGAAGTCAATCTTTTTAAGTGAAGATAATAACTCCAAGAATGCTGAAAATTAAAGGAATTACACTAATGATCATCAACTAATCCTTGGAGGGATTCCACCGTCAAAATTTTGTCCAAATTAGACGCATGACATTTCATTTAAAAGCTCTCCACAATACCTTTCCAATGATGTATTGTAAGTCATATGTAAGTCGTCGGATGGTCAGATGATCGGTCGGCCAGATGGGCGGACGGCTCGATCGACCTCAATCTTTGTAAAGACCTCACCGTTGAAGTTTTTGTCCAAATTAGACGCATAATATATCATTGGAAAGCTCTTGACAATACCTTTCCAATGGTATATTATGAGCCATATTTTAGTTGTTGAACGGTCAGATGGTCGGACAGCTAACCACCCGTCCGCCTCAGCCCACCTGTCCGACCACCCGTCCGACCCTGTGTCCACCCGCCCAGCTTTGTGTCCGACTTCTTGGCTTGTCCATCTGCCCAACCTTCTGCATAACAACTATTTTGCCGTTCGCCCAGTTGTCTCCCTCTACTGAAAACATTGGATTCTCAAAAGCACAATTTTGCTTTCAAAGACTGCTATTAAATGCTATAAGCATCTACTATACATTAATGTATGCAAAAAAGGATAATTGAAGTTATTCTTCTACGAATGTAAGCCTATAATCTAAATGCTATACCTTAAATGTTATATCCTAAATCCTATACCCTAAACCCTAAACTTTGAATCCTTACATTATTTACCAAAAACATTGGTGCAATGAGCAAAATATATTTGGCCTTCAATTCCCTTTAAATATCATTATCAAAATATAGCACATATGAACCTCACAAGTTTATGCATTTATGTTTCCAATGTGTTCTCTGTTTTTTTCATCAATTATTATGTACCAATGTACAAAGTAGAACATGTAATTATAACCTAAAGTATTTCTTTAAATTTTGTTGTAAACTGCATTCATAGTTTGAAACACCAAAATAAACAATCTAAATATAGTACAATCAGTTATATTATTTTATTATTCTATTAGGGGATGCTATTAAAAATGCTTTAAGCACTTCAATGTAATTTAATGTAGTTTAATGTAGCTCAAAATTAAATATTGCATTCATACAACCAAAATATAATTGAAGTTATTTTCCTACATCCTAAATTGTAAACCGTCAACAATATATCTCATACCTGAAATATTGGTGCTTTGATAGTAAAGAAGGTGATTGACCTTTAAATACAATAACCTTTCATGTATGATAATTATGGACCTCATTTATGTACATATTTGTTATGTACTTCTACATCAAAAATAATATCATCAATTCATCTTGTTGTAATATGCAAATGTGAAACATGCAATTTTGATTTGAAGGGTTACTTTAAATTTGGGCTTAGAATGCATATCAAATTTAAAGGATCAGTATTATTAAACTACAATTGTACAATCAATTTTATACTTTTATTAGATGGTGTTATATTGGTGAAATGAAGAATCACCCATCTCCATATGATCTCGTGAATTTTTTAAAGACCAAACATGTACATTATGTAATATTGATTGATTTTTCAAAACAATTGCATTCTTGTGCTTCAAAAGATAATATAGATTTCATTGGAGTAAATTAGTGGATTATAATTGAATAAAGAAAAGTGCTTGAATGCTTGTAACCTAAATAATGATGGCATTGAATATCGTTTTTATAAATAATTAATATTTGTATTTGAGAATATGTTGTCAGAGAGAATTTTATGAGTCTATTCAAAGGTCTAGGTAAAACGTTGGATTTCTAATGTGGATTTTTGTAAGGCCAGTGGGATTCTTGATCCAAAATTAATTTATGATTTTCTTTATTGTAGATCATGTTGAAAATCAAGGGTGGGTATCCTAGCCATATACTACCTACCACAATAAGTGATTTATTCTACCTTGGGCAATGTATTGTAACTCATTGCAACTCATTTTACATACATTGTGGATTTGTTTAAGATTTTACGACACACGTTTTAACATATATTAATGTCGTCACACCTAAATTTGACATTTAAGGCAATGTTATATTCTAAAATCTTAAACAATGTTATTTTGTAGAATGGATACTTTGAAATTAATGATTGGTTAAAGTAGGTCATACTTTAATGATTACAAGTAGATTTCATCTTAAGAAATAGTTTTCTTAACTTCACAAAAAAATTTAAATACTATTGTCAATATCAACTAATAGGACCAAAAATCTTAACATAAATAAAATTATCAATATATGCCACAATCTTAAAACTAAAGAAATGTGGTAGCAATAAGAAATAATGCATGCACAAATGATTTTATAATTAGAAAGTTAAAATATTTTTTTAATCTTGGAGATTACAATATTAATTACATTAACGATTTTAATATTGATTTAATTGAGAGGTGGAAAAAAAATATGGTTAGGGTCTTGGTAATATATAATTTAAATCAAGCATATAAAGGTTTTGATAATCCAATTGCAAGCAAGCCACCCATGTAACTAAATCTTGACGAACTTGACCTTTTTAAGTACAAAAAAAGATTACAAGATTAGAAGAATTACACTAATAATTAGCACCTAATCTTTGGAGGGATCGCACCGTCGAATTTTTTGTCCAAATTGAACGCATGATGTACCATTGAAAAACTCTTGACAATACCTTTCCAATGGTATATTATAAGGCATATTTAAGTCGTCGGACAGTCAGATGATCAGACGGGTAGTTGGACGGTCGGTTAGATGGATAGACAGCTGGCTAGACAGCTGACTAGACCTCAATCTTTGGAAGGATCTCACCGCCGGAGTTTTTGTCCAAATTGAACGCATAATATACCATTGGAAAGCTCTCCACAATACCTTTCCACTGGTATATTATGAGCCATATTTAGTCGTCGGACATTTAGACGGTCGGACGGCCTGTCCGCTGGACTGTCCGGAGTCTGACGGCCCATCCGACCTTGCGATCGACTCCAATCTTTGGAAGGATCTCACCGTTGGAGTTTTTGTCCAAATTGAACGCATAATATACCATTGGAAAGCTCTCGAGAATACCTTTCCAATGGTATATTATGAGCCACATTTTAGTCGGCGGAGGGGCGGACGGGCGGACAGCTGACAAATCGTCCGCTCGTCCGCTCGTCCGCCCGTCCGCCGTCCGCTGGACTGTTTGGAGTCCGACAGCCCAACCGACCTCGCGACCGACTACAATCTTTGGAAGGATCTCACCGTCGGAGTTTTTGTCCAAATTGGACGCATAGTATACCATTGGAAAGCTCTCAACAATATCTTTCCAATGGTATATTATGAGCCATATTTTAGTCGGCGGACGGGCGGACAGGCGGACAGGCGGACAGCTGACAAACCGTCCGCGTGTCCGCCGCCCACCTGTCCACCCGTCCGCTTGACTGTCCGGAGTCCGATGGCTCATCCGACGTTGCGACCGACTACAATCTTTGGAAGGATCTCACCGTCGGAGTTTCTATCCAAATTGGACGCATAATATACCATTGGAAAGCTCTCGACAATACCTTTCCAATGGTATATTATGAGCCATATTTTAGTCGGCGGACGGGCGGACGGGCGGACAGCTGACAAACCGTTTGCCCGTCCGCTGGACTGTCCGGAGTCCGACGGCCCATCCGACGTTGCGACCGATTACAATCTTTGGAAGGATCTCACCGTTGGAGTTTTTGTCCAAAATTGATGCATAATATACCATTGGAAAGCTCTCGACAATACCTTTCCAATGGTATATTATGGGCCATATTTTAGTTGGCGGACGGGCGGAGAGCTAACAAATCGTCCGCTTGTCCGCGTGTCCGCCGTCCACTCGTCCGCGGTCCGCACTGTCCGCGCACTTGACGGGACGACCCGTCGAGGAATGTCACAGGACGTCCGGGGGTCAGTGTCCACGTCCGCCGGATGTGGACGCGGACGTCTGGACGTCCGGACGTCCTGTCAACCCTGATCATGGACTAGCTCCCCTGGAAAATTGCGATGCCACAGAATGGCCTGCCGCGCGTCAAATTTGGTGTATTTTTATTTTTATTTTTCGGAGTAAAATAGGTGAATAGTATTAGCCATCAGACCCCCCGCGCGCGCGGGGTGTTTGATGGCTAATACTATTCACAACGAAATACAACTCAGCGTGGAAAAAATTTCAATGCAAAATTACGAAGAAGTGAACAGTTTTAGCCATCACACCCTCCGCGCGCGCAGAGGGTCTGATGGCTAATACTGTTCATTGAGAACATTGCAAAACAAGGATTGCTGCCAATTTTCTATAAAATTGAATGTGCGCGGAGAGGGTGTGTTGATTGCTTACTTGCGCAATGCTCTCCAAATTGTCGCGCGCTCTCTCTTCCGCCGATGTCGATCTGTAAAGCTCAAGTCGAATTATCGGGACCCTGCAACGATAGAACAATTCTATTAGGGTTTCCAAAAGAAACTGTACATCACTGAAACAGATTCTTGATAAGCTACTAGAAAACTATATGAATGTAGCAGAAGTCACGCAATCATCGCATTTCCTCATCGAAACATGCACTATGCAAAAAGAACATGTAGTGCGCAGTTGAGGTGTGTCTGTGAGTAAAGAGTACCAGCTTGTCGTGAACATTACGGAAGCGAAAAAGGCATTGACTGAATCGAACTTTTGTTTTCTAGCCAGAGAGACGTTGTGTTAGGGTTTGGGACAGTCTATCGACAGAAGAACTTCGGCAGCGATGTTACGTAGGTCTGCGCAAAGACATACGCATACAGATTTCATCCAGACAAATTATATCCGTGATGACATGTAATTAGAAACCGTAGTCCATCCGTGAACAAAAATAATCCATATGCGTTTTAAAATAGTACAAGTATTTTTCCAGTGGGTCTATTGTTTGTTGTAACCCATAAAACCCCTAGGGTGTTTTCTGCCCAAAAACACTCAAAACTATCACTTCTATTGTATTCATTTAAGGAAACCTTTTCTTGGGGTTTTTTTTGGAATTTAATCATAGGATATTGTACTTAACTTTTCTGAGATCATGTAGTAAAAATTTGACCCCATTTGACCGTACGGATTGGAAGATATCAGCTTTCAAAGTCGATTAAAATTTTTGTTTCCAAGAACATGCTGAAATTGCCAAAAAAACTAAGATTGTCCATAACTTTCTCATCTCTTTTCCAAATAGAATGAATCAAAGCTTCATGTATAGGTAAAAACACAATGTTTTATGGGAAAAATTTAAAAAAATTATTTAGACATTTTGTAACTTTTGGGGGGATAGTCCGCCAATCTCCATTTCTTGCTCATTGTGCCATACCTTTTTCATCCAGCATCCGATTGAAATAAAAATTATATATTCACAAAGCTTTTGTATAGCTGCACAACCTCAAGAAATTTAACCCCTACAACCCCGCTTGTCAACTCGGGGGACAATTTGGGCCCGGGTAGGTTCCTATTGTTTCAATTCGAAGTGAATTTTTCTGAGCTTTTTTGAAGTTGTGTAGTTTTTCAAGAGCTTTGTAGATATATAATTTTTGTTTCAATCGGATGCTGGATGAAAAAGTTATGGCCCAATGAGCAAGAAATAAAGATTTTCGGACAGTCCAGAAAAAATTACAAAAAGTGAAAATATTTTTTTTTGAATTTTTTTCCTAAAAGATTATGTTTTTACCTATACGTGAAGCTTTGATTCATTCTATGTGGACTAGGGATGAGAAATTTATGGACAATCTTAGTTTTTCGGGCAATTTAAGCATCTTCTTGAAAAAGAACTTTTTGTTCAACTTTGAATTCTAATATCTTCCAATCCGTACGGTCAAATTTGATTAAATTTTTACTACATGATCTCAGACAAGTTAAATACAAGATCCTATGGTTGAATTTCCGAAAAAACAAAAAAATTGGTTTTCTTAAGTGAATACAACAAAAGTGGTAGTTTTTAGTGGTTTTTGGCAGAAAACACCCTCGGGGCTTTAGAGGTTAAGAAAAATTCAATTCAAATTGAGACAATGGGAACCTAATTGGACCCAAATTGT
The DNA here is from genome assembly GCA_951230915.1 of Antitrichia curtipendula. Lineage (NCBI taxonomy): Eukaryota > Viridiplantae > Streptophyta > Bryopsida > Hypnales > Leucodontaceae > Antitrichia > Antitrichia curtipendula. The sequence goes on along the minus strand of OX579639.1, from coordinate 5,279,786 downwards.
CCTCCGAGTTGACAAGCAGGGTTGTAGGGGTTAAATATATTCCACAATGCGTTGTCTTAAAGTTTTGACTCCTGAGTTGAGGTACTTTGTTATTCTAGCAACTTTTAAAAAAAAAGTTGTAGTGATTTATAAAGCACAAGTATTTGAAATAGTTTTCATTAATTTTTGTAGAAAGATAAATGAAAATAGTATGTTACTAAAAATCCAAGGTGTTTTATTACTTCAACGTTTTGTTGAAGTAGTTACAATTTTTTGAAGTTGACATGCAATTGTAGTTGAGTTGAGCATTTCCTACAATTTACAACATTCGTATATTGAAGCATTGGTATATTTGAGCAAGCAAAATGCACCACTATGAACAAGTTGGTTGTGTTAGGTAGTATTCGTTATAGCAAATTCATTGTAGTGTGCTTAAATTGGAAGCGGCCATTTAACCCCGAAAAGACTAAACCGCTTTTTTTACAAACACAATGATTTTGGATAGCACAATACAAAAGGAGTTTTAATTTAATTTCTTTGATATTTTTGTGGAATTTGCAATGAAAGAGGAGTTTTGAGACCCAAGCATTTTCATGACTTTTGATTACATGTTGAAAAAGGTAGTGTGTGATTTATAGTTTACATTGATCAAAGAATAGTTTTAAAATTTCTTAAAAAAATCATATTTATGAAAAATAAAAATTTGAAATAGTAAATATAGATATTTATATACATGGAAAGCTTTGTACATTTCATTTTGATTTAGGATACGAAAGCTATGAGGTGTTCTAAATTATGGGCAATTGTGGTTTAATTTTGTAAAAATAAACATTGATGTAATAAAGAAATACCACAATTAACACTGAATTAGACATTCTTCAAGGCAAGTTCTTAGTATATTGGAAATTTAGTGTTCTTTGTATTTTGGTAATTTGAAGTTATTTTAATGTCAATCGAGTATCCACGATTGACCAATACAGTGTCTAGATTTCCAAAATTTTGAAGATATATTATACAAAGCATCTTAAAACAATAGTGTGATGCTAACTTTCAAACCTCCATTTTCTTAGAAGAGGGCATTTGTAAGTTTGTGTGATTTTTTTTATGTTTTATTTTTTATTTTTTTATTTATTTGTTACATTGTGACCATCTTGATCATGCGTGCACGGGTTGCGTGCTTGCTACCATTGGAAAGTCCTTGGTGAAAAGGGGTGCTTGGGCTTGCTTGTGTGGCATTTGGACTTATAGTGGAAAAGATATTGAATTTTAAATGTATTGTAAGTTCAGAATTTAGAAAATTATTTTTTTGACTAAAGCAACAACACATGGCAGACTAGTAGTTTTGAAATATGATTTGTATATCTCATCCATACAATAGCATTAACAATTCAAGAAATGTATGTATTCTAAAATAATTTAAAGCATTCAAATAAGAACTCTATATAAAATCAGTTGTAGATTTATGATTTATGTTGTTCATTAAAAAAATTCATCCCGTACGTTCTTATCGTAGTGAGTTTTCAAATTATTTATTTATTTATTTATTAGATTGAATTTGTATTTGAATGATTAAGTATTCGATGTAATACATGGTGTGTTTTCGACTTCTCAGGTCTAACATTGTCTCGGGTGAGCACTAATGCCATAAATGTACCTTGCTACACAATCGTGACACAGAAAAATGTCATAGGATTTTTACTCACATTTGAAAGTAGAACAAGAATATGCAAAGAGAAGCCAAATATTTTTGATGTATGCTTCTTTTTTATTTTATGTACTTTTGGTAGAAGGCAAAGTATCAGTTTTTAATTTTTTTGAATTGAATTGAATTCCAATGCCCAGAACAATGGTCTGCAGTGATATTGAGATTGGGAGGTTATGTACCAAGTATGTTTCTATTGAAGAACAAGTGACAGAAGAAAATAACAGCAGAAGCATTTGGAAGTCCAGTGGTATTCAATGTCGTAGGGTCAACAATGGTAGGCATGGAGCATAGAAGCATAGGAGAGAGATTGGCACATGTGGTACATGGAAGAATGTTCGAAGATGGAGATAATGCACCCTCAGGTGGACAAACCCAAAGTACCAATGGCAGGATAAAACTTCTTGGGAACGAAGGACGTGTTGTTGCGTTTGGCGTTGTAGATACAAGTTTTAGTTGTGGTGATGAACTTTACAGAGTGAAATTACATCCTTTTGAAATAGCTACACGTGTTACACATGCGGTGCATGCAGCAGAATGGGTTGGTGAATTAGTAGGGAAGTATATAGGAGACTGTGTAGGTAAAGTCATACGATGGCGTCGTGATGCAGTGTGTTGGCCACTCCCATCAGAAGTGAGAACGCCAACCAGGACTTCTGGAGAGGAGAATAATATCTCTTTTCCTCCAGTCTCGACACCTCAATTTGATTTTCGTGATGTGGAGAACAATCCAAGTTCTTCTGAAATGACACCGCCAAGTCATGGTAAAAGAAACACAGCAGAGAGAAACTCTCCTATGACGCAAGGATCTGAAGGTAGCACTGCGGATTTCACTAGAGGAGGAGAAGTACCTCATCATACACAGAGGAGGAAGTATTCAATGGAACATCGAAGGGCGAGGGTGAGAAGTCCAAGAGAGAGGGGGGAGTCAGCAAGTAAAAAAGTGACACTCGAAAGTGTTTTGTGCGCAAAGGAAAAAGGAGCATGTAAACGAAATTGTTTGCGTGAAGTAGATGCGAAATACGTATTGGATCAAAGGTACATGGCATGGGGACAGAAATACAAAGCGCGGGCTACTTGGATAATGCAAATGTTGAATGCTTTCTATACTTGCACGGAGGGCACCATAAGAGACAAGTACGTGACCAAACTAGATGGCGTAGTGATTTGCAATGCATGTTATGCTGCGGCGTTGGGTTATTCTCAGAGGAGGTTGAAGCAGTTGAAGACAGCACACGAGATTTATGGTAGAGTAGCAGCAGTTCATGGAAATACGTGTAAAGGAAGGGAAAGTGCAAAAATGTCAACAGCTAGGGAAAGCCTTGACGTTTTTGTGAATGCAGCAGAATGTCTGCAACCGCATCGATCGGTACATAGGAAGACAGACAATGTTGTGCTACCATTGATACTGTTGCCAATGAATACAAGCAAGCTGGATGTTTTCCGATACGTGAATGAAGAAGTGAAGAAACTAGTGGACGGATTAGAATTGTCAAAGAGCTCGTTCAATCGATTGTGGCGAAATGAGTTTCCGCATGTGCAAATTCCACCTTTCTCTAGGTTCTCAAAGTGCTATCACTGTTGGGAGTACAAGTGTGGAATGGAGTCAACGACAAATGCAGTAGCGAAAGTGAAGATTAAAGAGTTGTATGTGTTGCACATTCGATATCAAATGGAGGAGAGATAAGATTATTGGATATTCAAGAGATCTGCTATGATCACTCCGGATTTTTTTATGTGCTTGATTGTGGATGGTATGGATCAGAATACGACCATGATACCGAAGATGAGACAGACTATGAAGAACGTCGAATCCCGATTCGTGAAGACTCATTTGTGTGGTATAGTTGTGCAAAGCAGAGGAAGGGATGCTTGCCACCGACGTTGAGGATTCAAGCGGACAACACCACGAGGGAGAACAAGAACATTTACATGTTCGTCATGTGCGCCGCACTAGTTGGGATGGGTTTCTTTAAGGAAGTGCATCTTTGTTTTTTTATAGTGGGGCACATCCATGAGGACATCGATCAGAGGTTCAGTATCATTTCCAATGTATTGAAGAGGAAAGATATAGATACAGTGGAGGAGATGTTGCAACTAGTGGAGAAAGGAACATCATATACGGAGGCTTTTGTGAGTGCTCGCAAGCTTGAGCATATCCGCGATTGGAAGGCATTTATCACCCCTCATTTGCTACGAGGGGGAGAAGTGAAGAACAATTGACAGGCATAACATTTCCGCACCATATGAGGTTTTACGTGGATAATGGTTTGGTCCGTGTGCAACACAAGCATTTCTGCTCAGATGAATGGGACCCAACAGGAGAACATTCATGTTTGAATTCACTACCAAGCGTAGCAGAGAAACCAGACCTTGCGGAGGTCTTTGCCGTTGATCAGAGGGAATTGAAAGCATTGGACGAGTTCATTGCATATAAGGAGAAGATGGTGTTGAGAGGTAACAATTGGATCAGGGACATGGAAGTGGTGGATGAAACTAATCAATTCAAGGAGGATTTGGAGGATTTTCCACGTCGAAGTAGGGAAGCCTTCCACGATTTACTGTTTTGGCCGAGTGATGTCAATAACCGAAATGGGAATGGTGGTACTGCTTCAAATGTGGAGGAAACAAATACAATTTCGAACGGAGCAAATGATGCAGAGGGGACGGAAATGGGGACTGCAGCCATGGATGTCATTATGGCAACAATGCCAAATCCGGAGAGGAGGGGTTACTTTGGACCACGCAGAGACAGACCTCCACAACAAGCATCACGGAGAGTGGCTGGTAGAAGGAGGAGAGGTAGAACAAGTGAAGTTTTACCAGAAGTACTACATGATGCAAATGAAGATGCTTTTCCACCATTTAATCCGGAGAACGACATTATTGTAGGACAATATGTAGCTCTCACAGTAGAGCTGACGGAAGTAAGACAACGGGTCCCTTTTTTTTATAGGGAAGGTACTCGAATTTGGCCAGGGCACGTGGGCGTCAAAGATGAAGATTTTGTGGTATTGGCCTACAATGAGGCTTGGAGCAGAAGTAGAAGCAAATGGTAATAGAGTGAGGTACAGGAATTGCATGGAATCTACATGGGAACCGTCTGGTGAGAGGTTCACCTGGATTGAGAAGGAAGTCGCTATATATTCTTGGGTGGATGTTCCGCGTCGAGAAAGAGGTGGTCACGTCATAGGTTCAAACGTTACCTTGTATGGTGTGCGAACGGAGAAGACCATAATGATTCCGCTCGAGCTAAATCACACCTTGTAGAGTATCTAGCAAGGCAGATGGAGGATCTAGATGACGAACGCTTGCAGAATGATTTGAATATGTATTAGTGAAGTATTATACTGTGCAGTGCGCTTTCGACCTTGTAGCTATAGGCATGTTGATGTATTTCAATGTAGATTGTAGAATAGCATACTTTTGAAGTAGTATGGAGTGAGAAGTGTATAAGGTTTTTATGAAGTAATTCTAAAGTAAGCAACATTGGACAAATTTGCACCTATTTTTGTTTTGTACAAAGAGAAAATGATGTTTTTTATGAGCTCCCCCCCCTCCAACATTTAAAAATGACTCCGTTGCTGTCGTACGAGCAAAGTGCAATGTTACACCCCTCAAGTGCAAAAATGTCTAATTTGGTGTTTAATCTGATAAAAAAATTTAGTGAAAAAAAGTTTCAAAAGAATTCCAAATAATTTTTTTTAAAGATTCTTTAGTAAATGAAATGAGAATTCTTTTTGGAATTTTCTAGTAAGTGAGAACTCAAATGTACACCACCATAAACATTTTGACCACAATGGGATGGTCTCAAATTCTAACCGCAATGAGATGGTTTACCTTATATATGTTTCAATTGGCTTGGTGCCCAAAATTTACACAAATTTTGTGAAATTGACTATGAGTTATTAAGCAGATTACTGGGATTGACCAAAGCAAAGGCTTGAAACGTAAAAGAATTTATATGAAGCATTAGATGTTTTTCAAGCCTTTAAGAGATTGTTTCAAAGTTGTTCCACATGTTGTAAACCACACTAATACAATCATTTTACTAGAGAATTGATTAATTAAAAATATTATTATTATTATTATTAAATATTTTAAAATTAAATTAAATATTACTTTTTGATGTCAATGGCGATCTCTAGACCACATCAGACTACAAATGTGGTTGTGATCCCATAGTCTCCACAATTCAAAAACTCACACTCTTCTAAAGGCCCCCCAAAACATATAAGGTATGTAGAATCTCTAGCAAGGGAGAGTGGAAGACATGCATCAAAGATACCCCACTCCAGTCAGATTATTTTGTGAAAATTTAAAATTGTTGTGAATTTGAGGAAAAAGTGAAGAAAATTGATATCAACTACAAAATATGCTGATTTAAAAAAAAATTATTAGCATATATATAAATATATATATGTTTTTTGTAGTTTAGAACATTAATGTTTAAAAATTAAGTTATTTCATTTATCTGAAAGTAAAAAATCAAATAACCACGGTTATAGGCCTAAAGCTCAAATTGCAATAAAACATTGAATTTGAAGAATTCTTTTATTAAAATTGAATTTGATAAACTTAATTTCATTACTTAGTTTGAACTCTCAAATTCAAAAAATATCGATTTTATGGCTTAAATTCAAATAAGAAGTAAAGAGCAATAATTAGCCAAAATACACTACAAGTTTGATTCATAGATTGAGCATCTTCTTCTTTAGAAAGAAATCAATAATAGTATAATGAGGGAATATGCAATACTATTCACTGAAAATACATTCAAATAACTCCCCACCCCAAATTTGATGAAAAAATGTTTTTTTTCATCCTATAATCCACTTGAAGCCATCCATGAACAAAAAATGTTCTAAAGACCTTTTAGGAATTAAACATTATGTGCTATTTTGTAATACATTAACCCTTAAAAGACCACCATGCGTTTTTGGGTAGAATAGAAATTTTGGGCAAGTACTTGTGACTGGAGATTTTCATGTTTTTGGCTGAAATTTTAATAAAAGTTGTGCGCAAGGAATATCTTTCATATGCACAAAATTTCATGACATTTGGAAATAAGAGTCAAAAGCTATGCCCAAGTATGTTACTTTTTTTGTCGGTTGGTCAGTTTGGGCAGATCAGAAAAAATCACTTTTTTCAAGAGCAAAAATTTGAAATTGGTTTTCTAGAGTTATATATATATGAAAAGCTTTTAATCATTCCATTTTGACCAATGTGGCAAAAGTTATGAGGAGTTTTAGTTTGCAGGGCAGTTATGGAGTCTCTACTCTAAAATAAACTTTGAAGTCCTTTATTTTATTCAATTATCAAAAAAAATTGAAAAAAACAAGATCATAGGATGTAGATTGTTTATTACAACATTTCGACCATTGGGATTGGCATTTTCCAATTCCATATCTAAATTCTTATCAATTTTGTGTTTCGAGTCATTCTCTACTTCATTCTTCTTACTATTTTTTTCCTATATGTTGTGCAATTTCAAATGATGTGAAAATTTTCAAGGATGTAGCCAACTTGTCTAGGAAAAAGAATCGAAAGAAACACCACCATTTTGAACATTTTTGCATAGAAAATTGAGCTTCTGAAGTGCAGCTGCCTTATTTTTTGCAGGGCCAAAAAAATGATTTTAGTGAATTTGAATGCTTATATCTTGCAATCCACGCGGTGGAAATTTCTGAAATTTTCACCACATGTTCTCAAGTCAGCATACTACAAGATCCTACAGTTACATGTGTCAAATTTTATTTTATTTCAAAAATTTGGTACTTGTATTAAAAATGGTAGTTCTTCAGCGTTTTCGGTGGAAATATAGTCATGGAACTTTAGGGTTTAATAAGAATCTTGTAATGTTGTTTTACAAGGCAAATTCAAAACTTTCATCTAAGGTGGACGCTTCAAATGCGCCACTGACCCAAGACTACCATCTTCATTTTGTGTACATCTCCAAAATCAATGTGTTCCTATGTGGAAGAAATGATTCTAGAATATCTAGCAAGAAAACTTCGATCCTTTATAATTTTTGCATTCAGTACCTAAAATGTTGCATTCTTTGGTGCATTTGAACCTCCTTTCATTTGTCAACAAGAAAAATGTGAAAATAAGGCCACTCTATTAATAGCAAGTAAACACAATAGCAAAAAGTGGTAGTTTCAAGGGGGCCACTTTATGAAGAATTCCATAGTCAATGTCTAATGATGGGCAATTTTGTTAAAATGGCAAAATTCCTCAACTTTGGCAGTTTTTGTAGTTCAAACTGCTTGGGCTGAAGTATACAATTGTCCTAGATGTTCAAAATTTGTGCCTTTCTTAATTGTTTGAAATCCACACTTGTTATAGATTGCCCTTTCACACTTTAGATTGCTTGGGGATCTGAAATCTAGGAATGGCATAGATTTCAAACAATTGAAATTTATATAAGTCCAAAATTTCTGAAATCTATATCAGACCTAGATGTCACTTTTAGAGTTCAGACTGGGTGGTCTGAAAATGGCACATTGACTACCGCCATTTTAATGGAATTTCCACAAAAGAAAAGAACATTTGTCCAATTTTTAAATTGGATTTCTACTGTGTCTCTTCAAGGCAGTCGGGGACGAAGGTTATAGAAATGATGCCGGAGTCGGACATTCATGTCGCTCATCGATGGATCCACCCAGTCAATTAATCGATCGATCAGGCAGATCGACATCGAGAATCCCCCCTGACTAGCTCGACGTTAATTACTTATATATCAGATCCATATCAAGCGCATGCTTTACGCTTCTCCCTAATTAACACACGTGACGTCATGCATGCATTAATTCTAAATTTATACTCTCAGTTTGCGTCACTCCGCATGCATTCAGTAGGTCCTGGATTGCATGCAAGCACTCGATCCTTGAGATTCCCAAGCCAGTGAAATTGGCGCACCGGTAGCAGCTGCATGTCATGTAGGCCAAAGTTCAACACCACCGGTACCATCTGACCAAGGCGGGGAAGTACGTAATCTTTAGAATTATATAAAATTGAATTAGTCAATCGATGTACCGATCACCTGGTTGAATTGAAATGCGTGCATTGATATATAAATCAATCAAGCATTGATATGTTAAACCTTTGGAGATATTATATACTGTCTTTCTCTCTCGGATGGCTCAACCTTCAGTCGTTTTGGCTTCCAATGCATGCAGTCTAGTCACGTAAACCATCTGAACTGTTTGCAGAATCTGGATCGATATCTATCTTCCACTAGTTTAATTAAACAATGGCATTAGTAGTAGACTCGTACGTAGCTAGGTGGGAAAGCAAGCTAGCTAGCTAGGTCGATGTGGGGGCGTGGGGCGACACTCGTAATATGCACACTCGCGCGCTTCTAGCTCGTCCGTGAGCAAAATCCGAAACTGGAAGCAGTTCTCACTGTAATTTGGAGAATAATTCAACGGTCGAGGGGCACCTAGCTGGCTTTGCGCAGAAGTGCTAGATCTGAGCTGGTGGCTCCGAATAAATTTGCAGTAAAATAAATAGAGTTTGAGATGATTCCTTCCGATGCTTCGGAGTGGAATCGATATCGGGGGTTGCGTCCATCGAGTCCATTGATTGGATGCACATGTTGCACATGCGCGAGTACTTAGCTTGCCTGGCTCCTCAGGGACCGATCGATCGATATTGTAAAAGAAGATGCCGGGAAGCAAATTCTAGATGCTCTAGGAGTAGCGGTTTATACTTTCTTCAATTTCGTTATTATCTCAACTGAAGGTATGTCCTCACTTAAGTGCAAAAGAGTGTTGTTACTGAGGGTCTCAGGAACGAATTTGGACTGACTTCTGGACCGGATTCACATTGCAAAGATCACTCCCGTAACACCAAATGCGAACATACCATAAATTCAAGTGATTCAGAGAGTCCAGAATGTAACATTCATCTGGTGTATATTACATTTACGCTTTAGACGGCCCCAGCCTGAAAGGTGCCGAAGTCGTGGAATTGCGCCATTTCAACAAAATTGAGGTCAGTATGTTCAGTGCAAATATATCACTGGCAGATCGATCATCCATTCAACGACGGGTTCATAACCGTGAAAATCATCTATCTTAACACCGTGTGAATTGTTGGATTAAAATAATGCAAAAGCACTCATTGGAAGTCAAAGTACTGTAGATGATCTTCTCTTGTCCCACAAAATTTGAAGGATGAATAGTTGAACTTCTGTTCTACACAGGAGATTCTCTTGTCATTCGTCCGCCTCGACGTTTAAGGGTTAAGCACTTACCGTGGCTTACTTAATTGTACATGTGGGCTTACGTGTAATTACTTACTTTTCTCCGCCTTTCGTAGTGCGGACTTGCGGCTTATTTACAAGAGCGGAGACACGGCCGAGCGCATTTAATTTGTCAGAAGATCCATCGGACTATATTTAGATGAACAGTACCTTGGTAGTGAAGAAACAGTTGGCAAACAGTGGTCGGGGCCATTGACTTCAAAATAATGCAAGCTCTAATTAAAGAATATGGGGAGCAGAAGAGACCATAGTTAACGTACTTAATTACGCAAGTGGAAATAGGTTGCTTAAGTTCAAAGACACGGATGTATATTCTATTCAAAACGTCCTGATATATGCCGTTTGACATTCTAAGTTGCCTGACACTTGTGTTCACACTGGGAAATTTGAGTGGAGTAGCCCCCAGGCTAAACAGTTTGGGGGGGGCAAACTAAATCGAAGTGCCCCCAAGCTATTTGCAGCTTGGCTTCCTCTGGCTTCTTGTCTGTCTGGGCTGAACTTCAAATGTAGCCCTGGCTTCTGGCACAATTTCAGGGCTATTTTTTTAGCCCCCCCTTTCTTTATCATTAGTGCTGGAGGGGGCTACATTGAGGGCTAAAACACCCGAGTCTACCCCGGGCTAAATGCTTCAAATTTCCCAGTGTTTTGTAGTACGCCTTATTATGGATGTTTGCATTTATGTCTCCATTGCATGCATTTCCAACATTCTCATTGATGCAACAAGAATGCAAGTGCTATTTATCACACATTCACACCCTGCGTTACGTTAGAATAACGCAGCCTGGTTCAAACTTCCACCATGAAATTGGTGCACTGAAATGCGCCAATTTAATAATTGTATGGTCAAATTCGACAAATTGGCATATTTCAGTACACCAAAATTGTGAGTTTCAAGTGCTCAAGAACTCTAGAAAGTAGGTCCGTTTATTTCTGAGGTCCCAAATGGAAAATATCAATAGTACGTCTTCGCGTTTTCGCCATTTTCACGAGTTTACCGTTACATGTAACGTAAGTCTTTGCGTTCTATACAAATTCTCATCTCACACATTTCGATGTTGCGGAAGCTCGTCTAGATCACTGGTCATGAAAGGAATTTGAATTGCAACTGAATCCCTTCGATTCAACTCTGTTAAAAGATCGAATCAAGAGAATTTCGGGATTAATTGATACTCCGTAGTATTAAAGTCATTGCTTGCAAACTTAGGGGATATTTCGAGAAGTGACAAAAGAGCTACAGTACCACAAGTTTCCTGGAATCAAGAGGATTAACTGTAGAGATGGAGCTGAAACGTGGAGGACGTTGCTTAATTTAAACTGTCACATGATTTTGAAAGATGTGCAAACACAAAATTCCCGGCCATATTTTGTTTTGTCCTGGAAGTAAGAATGTCCATGCAGGTTTAACCCCTGTTCTAACCAAGCGTTAATCCATTAGAATCTGAGCTAACCTTAGTTGGGGTCAACGTAAGACGGTACTTGTGAACTCCCCAATTTTCAGGTACAGTAATCCAGGCCCCACTCATTCCCGAAGGAATCAGCAGTGTCACGGAATGAATTTCAAAGCTGAATTTTTGAGCATGTTGGTTTTTCAAGCTTTACAATTTGGTTTCCTGGCTTCCGGCTGACAATTCGATACGGTCCCGTGGCCAAAATTTATTTTCTCTTAACGTGAATTTCATTAAAATGGCGGCATTCCAGAACTCTGGCGGGTTTACATCTATACCTGTCCTAGATGTTCAGACAAAGTGGCGGATTTCATATGCCATTTTAACGAAATTGACGTTTCTTACACTGTAAGGATGTTATTATGAGTCTATAGTGTGTTAAGATCATTGGGAGGATCGGGACTATCGCGAGGACTATCAGCCCATGCTAAAAGCGGCAAGATTAACCGCTTTCTAGCCCCTCCAGTGTTAGGGAAATTTGAGGAGTTAAACTTCTTATTATGTAAAACCACTAATAATTATTCCCTCTCCCACAATTTAACCCCAGGGTTAATTAATCCCAGTCTATCCTCGAAGTAAATCTGCATGCTTGCCGTGACTCATCTGGAGATTCGCAACATTGATAGACCCTAAAACCTATAGATTCTAAACCCTAAAACCCTCAGGGCGGGATGGAGATCCCATGCTCGGAAGCTCGATCGGAACTTCACATGAATTGAATCACATGTAGACATGTACGTGGTCTAGATTTGGAGTTTTCGCTTTGATAATCTTGCTGACGTTTGTGCGCGCTGGCTGCGTCTTAATTTATGATCAATTGCAACTACAGTTGTGGTATTGACATAGCCAACGCTAGCTCTGACTTCGATTGCTGAAGACAACGGAATGAATCAGCTTCTTCAGTTGGAAAGTTCGACTCACTCATTGAAAACCACAGCTTTAGCTAATATTGAACCCCGTGCATGATATAAAACTGTACGCGATTGGCGTGGGACCGTGTGCCCATTGTGTTAAACATGCATTTTTCACACATGGATTCATTATGAGCTGACTGTGAAATCGAATTTCTTGGGTGGTTCAGCTACGTCGGTCAAGCGTCGCGACAATGGCGATCGACGTGGAATTACTTGATGCCCGACAAGGTACTTGTCAAAAATGGGACATTCTAGAGTTCCGACATTCTGACGTGCTAACTTCCCCGAGCTCTGAAAACTAGGACCACTTGGCAAGCATGGTACTCCGTAAAAACTTAATTACATCTGGCCGAGGTTTCATTCGAGTGATTGGAACTAATGCGCCAATTTCACTGATCGAAATCCGCTGTTTTTAAGTCCCTAGTGTCGGAGGTTCAATTCCTTAGTGTTACGATGAAATGTGTTTTTCTGGAATATCAGGGTCAAATATCTTGGTGGATTCCCGGTGCGGAATCTGTATGCATGCATTTAACGTCAATTTCGTTAAATTGCCGGAGTTCCATTCTTTGGCGCGGTTCAGGCCTGAAAACCCAAATCTATACCAGTCCTAGTTTTTGCCCAGAAATTAGACCTTTGTGAAATGTATTGACTGAATGACTGATGTACGTAGATTTATGTGACACTAGATCTAACTACACAAAGCACTAGAAACAAGATCTGATGCAGATTTATGTTTCCGATCGCGAGCCTAGAAGTCGATCATTCATGGAATTCCGCCAGTTTCACGAAATCAATTGACATTCTTATTTTTACATTGGTGGAAAAATTGAGGCTCACAACAAAACTACTACAAGACTCCTATGTATGTATACAATGGGATCACACTTCCAACTTACCATTCATTGCTTCCAACTTATAAGATACATGCAGCGCTTGTATCTTAAAAGTCATGGAATCGCTTCCCCAATCATAGTCTCCTCCGGGCACATTAATTTACCCAATTTTAACGGATCAAAATTTCAGGAAATTCGTTACTTTTGATTTCAACCACAGGGAGCGTATATAAATCTTCGGTGATGCTCACTGGGGAATTACAGCGTTTCTTCTGTGAGGTGCAATTTTTTCCTTTGTAAATGTTCCCTTAGTCTCAACTTCTTCCGTGTTGGAAAACAGATTTTCCAACACGGAAGAAGTTGAGACTAAGGGAACATTTACAAAGGAAAAAATTGCACCTCACAGAAGAAACGCTGTAATTCCCCAGTGAACATCACTAAAGATTTATATACGCTCCCTGTGAACGATGCACAATACTTGACTTTGACTCTTTCAGAGTCATGCATGTCAAAGATAGAATCAAGCATACATGCATTTGTAGAGCTAGAGTTATTATCTCAAAGTTGAAGACCATGAATGTACTACAGTAGCTTATCAATCCTCTCATTGGAGCAATGAATTTCCGTTTGGACCTGACCTTGTTTATAAGCGACGCAGGTCCAATAATGACTTGAAATTGAAGTCTGGACTTGGATCGATGGTGTCATGGCTTGCACAATGGTTGGTACACTGATCGCCATTCTCTAAGTAGCGAAATTGAAGGAAAATTGAACTTTTCTAAACATCTGTCTGGAACCTCAGATCTCTCTCTAAACCGATCGTTCGGTCCAAGTTTGTAGAGCACTTGGATGTCACTACTTTGGTGCTTTGAAAGACATTCGATTTGTTAGCTTGGGTTGGTTCTTTTGTTCCCCAAAACAAAGAAAGAAAGACATTCAATTCATGTTGAACTTATTTTCCAACCACGATAATTCTGCTGATGGTAATTATCGTCGATCTATGCATAGAGATGAAGAGAAACAGAGATGGCCGTTGCAGCTGAGTGTTTAATGTGGTGGTGAAGGTTACCGCATTAGAAGAAATATCTTCAATATTATTGCATTGATGCGATTCTAGGCACCAAAAATTATGACATTCATCTACACAAAAGCTCTAAACATTAGGACATGTATAGATTTATGTTTTCTCTCTCCCAATCCATGAAAAGTGCCAAAGTCTTGGAATTTTGCCAATTTAATAAGTTTGATGTTAACTTTCTTTGACAATTGGCCTCCATGATATTCATGTACATAATTTCTCGTCTTTACTATATACAACTTTAGGAGAACTTTCATTTTGCATGATGATAATGTACTAAGGTAGCAACACCTTAACCTCTAAACGACAAGTCAACCACCATGGAAATCATATGTTTGAATACCATGTGAATTGTTGATTTAAAAAAATAAAAAAACATTCATTGGAAGACAAACTACAATAGAAGATCTTCCCTTTCTACAAAAAATTTGGAAGATGAATAGTTGCACTTTTGTCCTACATGAAAAGATTCTTTGTCATTCATCAACAAAAAAACATCCTCCATGTCGTTTACAAGTTTAGAGTTCTAATATCCTTAATGTTGCCAAATAGTGAAATCTTTGTTCAAATAGATCAAGAAATTGTAGTGACAGATGTTGCAAGCAAAATCTAAATTTTATGCTACTAAATTTTCAAAAGCAACACACTACATGCCCTATAATGGCTCAAACTCTTTAGGTATGAACACATTTGGAACCTTGCAACAAAGAAGAGTGATGCATGAATAGAGGCACCCACCCACAAATAGCCACTAACTTTGATAATCTACACAAGTTCTAAATAGGAGATCTTCGCAATTTTCACAAGGTGAGGGAAAAAAAAAATTCATCAACGAGTTGCATCCATTGAGTTTTCCTGATCTCGTCTCCTCACACAGATTGATGACTCAACAATGAAAATCGATTTCCTGAAATCGATTTATCATCACATGATACTCTACCAACCGAAGTTTCACTTAGTAGAAAAAGATCATCGCAGCTTCCTTATGCATCAGAAAATTTGACACACAGGAAGCAAAGAATCATGCTGCAAAGCACATAGTGCCACCAAAGAGTCCTCCTAAGCACATCTGTATGGACAGATGTTGAAGACCCTAAAATGGGAGAAAGCTGTAAATCACAATCTCCGATCAGCTCTTGTAATGATCATGAAACACCGTTAGAAAACCACTACTTTGGAAGAATTTTCCATTTAGACAGCTGAACCATTGGGGAGCCTATACACTCGGGTCAAATGTGACCTCTCCTACTCCTTCATGATTTGCCTTGAAAGTAAACAGTCCCAGCCATAAGGGCCACGGTTCCTGCTTGGAAGACAACACGAGTACGCATCAACATCTGGCTCGTTCTGAAGTTTCCCTGCCGAAAAGATGCCAATCCTGCTACTAGCACCCCGGCGGTAGCCACTGCGCCTGCGCTCAGCAAGTAACAACTGGTCACTTAGTTCATCGTTCATGCACTCAATGCTCCCAATGCAGGAGAATATTACACTTGCAAAAACCTCAGAATATTTGTACGGTTTGCAAATTAGCAATAAGGCTAGTTTGTACCATAGAGGACCTCGAGGAAAACACTCAACATACCAGAGGGTTTCTTCCTCCAGAACAACACTTGGAAGACCCCCACAAATGAAAATCCTGATCCCAAGCTTTAGGTTGCTCTTTGAAGATCCTCATAAATCACAAATCCAAAAGGGGTAGAGCATATAGGGTTCGTGAAAAGGTCAAAACAGCAGAGCAAGCAATCTCGTTTAGGGTCTAATAAAAAAATTCACGAAAATAGGCCCACTAGGACTTGATCACGTTGGCTTTGATTTTCATGAAAACTTTACTTTGGATAAAACCTCGTTGCCTTTCATACTGCATAGAACGCAGGTCCTCCATACCATTCCTGTCCCCATTTGTACTATAGAACCCCCAGAGAAGGACCAAGCATACAATCCGACTTCTTCCTCCAAAACCGATGCTTGAAGACCTCCCCAATCATGGCTTAAGGCGATCTCACAGACCATCATAAATCACAAATCCTACAAAGGCATGGCAAGGCTGGAATGTCTTGTTTTAGGGCTTAAATTTTGGGAAGGGATCCTCTAAGGACTGTACAAGTACTATTAATCTCATTGTTTTTAAAAAAAACACGAGGTCCTCTATACTTTGAATAGGTTTTGGAGGAAGAACGATGATAAAATTGACCTAAATAAAGTCCCCACATGAACTACGATACTCAAACTGCTTAAATAAATCACGAGGCCCAATTTGAACCGCTCGGTCCCTCACACGGACGCAGAGACCAAAGAATTCGCAACAAACAATCATTTGAAAAAGAATCTCATCAAACAAAAACGACTTGCACTCTGTGTTCCTCTCAGATCACCTTAGGAACTTGAAATTGCATGATTGCAGATATGATTTAGAGAAAGTGCACACACTAAAAATAAAAATAAAAACATAAGCAGAAGCGGAAGGGACGGTGATTTACCACAAAGGACGACAGGATTGCGCCACTCCTTCTTGGGGTTGCCGAACATGTCCTCCATGTCTACCATATGGTCGCCAGCATCCCTGAGAACCTCCGATGACTCGCGCGTCGTCATGGTGGTTGCAATCACTTCACGGTCTCTCCGACACAATTGCAATCTCGACAACTACAATTGCAAACAAACAAAGGTTCCGGGAGTAAATTCGGAGAGTATTTTTGGAGAGCTATGCAAAGCAAGAATTGAGTTGAGTCATGATGTGTTCGTGTGGCCGTGGATTCAGAGGTTGGAATTGGCAGCAAGGTAGCAACAAGGAGTGCAGCAGGGGACGGGTGGAAAGTCTGGCGCGGTGGGCGCTTGGGAGCCTCCAGCTCGTTCTTACCAACTGGATGAACAGAGGCGTTCATCGAACGAAGAGGAGGGGCCCGCCGTTTAGGGGGGTCGGTGAACTGACCTCCTCGCTGGTCCCTCAGAGTCATTCCAGGGGTGCATGTAAAAAAAAAATCCCCTATTTTGTGCTCGATTAATTTATCTAGTACAGTTCTCTTAGCTAACTTGGGTCCGCTCATTGCAAATATGAATTCAAAATTTGAAAATTTTATCATGTGTGTCAAATAAAAAATTTCAGCGTTTTTCCTCATGGATGAGCAAGGGGGTTAGTTCACCCTAGCTGTTTAGAGGGGAGGGGCTCAACAAAATTTTAGTAGGGGGTTAACCCTTTAAATTTCATTCCTAGCAGGGGAGCCTACAAAGAATCTTGTATGAAATTTTAGGATAAGGGCATGAATAATTGAGTAGGTCAACAACTAGATAAATGAAAGTGGTCAATCCAATTTGGCAAGGAAACAAAAGAGTTTTTGCTCATGTATTAATTATTGCTATTCTGCTGAGAATATAATTCTTATTTCAATCAATGCATGGGAGCAAAAGTTATACCACAGTAAGCCAAATTTCAACTCAATGAGTAGCAAAAGAAATCCACAAAAACTTGAAATAAAAACTTATTTTTTTCATAGATCTTATTTTTGTCTACGTGGAAAGCTTTGATTTACTCTATTTTGATTTGTGATGTAAAAGTTATAGAGCATCTTGTTTTGCAAGCAATCAAAGCCTCTTCTTGCAAAATAATGTATAGGATTTGCTTTTGAGCTCGATTTTTGCGTTTTATCAAAACAAAAAGTTTCACTAGATTAACTTTGATTGTTAGAACAATCTTATCTTTGGAATTAGCATATTTTAATTCCATCTTAGAGCTATTAGCGGTTTTATTTTTGCCTCTATCTCATACTTGTCTTTAATTATTTTTTAAATTAAACAATGAAAATCACATTATTTTTTTGTTATTTTGAATCCAAGTCTAGACCCTCAACTCAATTCTTCTAATAATTAATTTAACTTCAAAATATGTAGTGCAAAAATTTTAAGTTAAAAAGATTTAAAATCTTATAGATTAGTTAGTAACAGTGCCAAAAAATCATGTTTTCTTCACTTTGAACGCATTTATCTTACTATTGAATTAATCAAAGTTTTTGGAAAAAATTCTTATAGTAATCTATTGCAAGCTCCTATAGTTAGATATTCAAAAGTATACCATTAAAAAATATTTGCTCTTTGCATTAGAAATGGTAGTTTTGAGTGGTTTCAATTGATGTAAAAAAGGCCTTAGGACTTTAAAAGTTAACCTCCCTCTCTTTGATCCAGAGCCAATAAAACTAAATTTTAAAAATCAATTACGTAGATTATATCTTTTAGAAAGATCATGAGGTAGATATTTTTACATGATTGTTTACAAAATTGGTATTCCTTATTTAGTTTTGAATGAAAAACTTGATCTAGCAGTATATCTCAAGTATCTCAAGGTTTGTTTACATAAATGAATTTGATTTTCAATTTTCCAAGGTTCTGTAACTTGCAATCTATTATAGGGGATTGGAGTAATGAAATTGTTTATGAAATATTTGGGACAAGTATGAAAATTCAAATTCATTCATCTAATTGTGGTAAAATCTACCTATGCAAAAAAAATTGTGTGGCAAATTCATCCATTAAAAAGTGGAAGAAATTTTTCAAAATATTTCATCCCCCCACTCCTATATTATTGCATGTAAAATAGTCACCTGTTTATCCAAATACTCTAGCCATCACCATTTGGCTTGTGTTCAGTAGGATCACTCAAAATGATTGAGTGTCGATGAGGTTTGATCTTTTAGTCATATGTAGGCAAATTGTGGTTTTACTTAACCCTAAAGTGCTTTGACATCCAATTTATGGACAATGAACAAATTGGTATTTTTTTTCATTTTTTTCATATTTTTTGGATGAAAGTCATCCTAATTTGTGAAGATACTTTATGAAGTTGTCCTATCTAATGGTCAGATTTGGTGTTACTAGAGTACATGTTTTTCTAAAATTATAAATGTAGAAGTATGTCTAGTGGTAGACCAAGCCAAAATTGCATTGACTCTAATTCAAAATTGGATTTGTAAAAATGAGGTCATAGATTTTAAGAATTCAAAAATTTCAAAAAATCACCATGTCAAGAAAACCTATTTTTAAATCCATTCCAACAAATTTTACTCAAAAAATGATAATATTTTGTTTGTAATTAAATTTAGAGGGACTTTTGAAATTTTCCTTTTAAAATTTATAAAAAAATATTTGGGATGTCCTTGGTGAATCTAACTGTATAGATGATATCTACAATTCATAATCTACAATTTTTATTTGTATATCAACTCCAAAATATTCTTCCAAATAACATTTTATAATGTTTTTTTTCAAATCATCAATTTTGGAGAAGACTTTGGGCGTTTAAGGGTTAAATGAGGTTTTTAAATGGTATTTGAATATTGTAAATATAAACTCTTATAAGAAGTCAAAGTTCAATTGGTAGATTTTTAAGTTTTTAGCAAATTCATCTAGAAGAATCTATGTGAATAAGTCATTAGAAGGGATTTGAGGGCACATGAGGTCCATTTCAGGTTTGTTCTTTAGGCTATGAATGCATCAAAATATTTAAGTAATATATATTTTTAAATATTTTTTGTTAGTTTTTTTAAATATTTTATATTAATTAAATAATATTATTTGAAGTGACTTGGTCGCAGCCAAATCAAATTGTTGATTTGGCAGAGTTCCCATTGTTCCCTATAGTCCGGGAACTCATGGGAACTCGCAATCTTATTTTGGCCTAAAAAATCTTCTAATGGTTATAGATAGTCCTCATAACTTTCTTTTAAACTACGAAGGGCAACACTAAGCACATTAGTTCTTTAAAAGAAGATCTATATTAGCTAAATCCTTGTAGCTAAAGTCATATTTAAAGCAAATGACACTAAAATTTCAAAGTGGGATGTTAAATGCGATGTCAAGGGAATGTTAGTCTGTAATTATTCTTTCATATTTCATAAAACATGAACAATAATTATTCCTATATGTTAGTGGAATATAAATGCAATCCCATGCAAATGATAAAATTCTATAAAATAAAATAAATGAACAAATGCAATGGGGTAAAGGTCACCCAAATGCGCATCATTCACTGGCAATGGTCTGACAATACCCTTTGAAACATATTCATCATTCAACTATAGCCTTAAGCATAAGGCCATTATCTTTTATCTTAACTCCATACCAAAATACACATACTTATTCCAATATATTTTAGCATTATACTACAAGTGACATAATAATGAATTAAATTTGTAGCCAATGCACATAGTCAATTCAAAATAATCATACATACATACATACATACAAACATACATACATACATACATACATACATACATACATACATACATACATACATACATACATACATACATACATACATGTTTTTAATTTAATTTAATTTTTTCATATTTATCTTAGATCCAAGATAAATAATTAGTCACTGCCATTTTATTTTACACATAAAAAGATTTGCTAATGCCAATAATCTCCTAGTCAAATACTATGCAATACTATTGTAGTAAAAGACTGTAGCTATTGGCACATACACCAACATTCCATCTATAACACATCAATTTGGCTACCATCCATAAATCACTAGTATTGCATCCCCCAAACAAATAGAATGATGTGGAATTTTGCACATCATTTCATCCGAGAGATGAAATGACGTGAAATATCCTACAATGGATCAGTAACTGCAGATAAGGTAAACCAGCCTGTTACGGTCAGATGACCCATAGTGGACATCTTATGACCCCATGATGGTTTTTCACACCACAATCAATATCTAACCTGACACCTATGGAGTGATTAGTGACTTCATTAGGAACACCCAATTTTTCAGGGTAAATCATTGTAGGAAGTGATTTTTCATGGCATTCCACATTAGAAATTATTGTGACCACTTTAGGTGATTAAGATGAACATATTGGATACACTTTTTGTTGGTTATAGGGCAGCCTGTGGACCGTATTGGGAAGATCACTTCAAAATACATAACTAATTCACACTTTGTCTGAAAAATAAAATTTCAACTGCTCTCACTATTTCTCACACTTATCTTTGAGTGAGAAAAAATTTGAAAATTTTCAGCAATGGCATGGGGGCAGACTGGAAATTCTAACCACAATGGGCTGGTTTACCTTACACGTCAAAATGTATTGGAGAAATGAAGTGCAGAAGCTGGTACCTTGGTCACAACTGCAAACTGGGTTAAAGTAGGAGGCTCAAAAATGGCACATCTAAGAGCTGGTTTGCCTTTTTTTGTGTGTTTTATTGGACGGGACTAATTTTAGCTCATTTTTCAGACAAAGAGAATTAGGTGAGGAATCTAACCCAAGTGGTTTCGTATTTTTCCAAGCATTTTTGAATTACTTATGAATTTTCAAACGAGTTGGATCATAGGTCCCTATTTATGATCCTAGGTCTTCCATAAATGGTTTGCTTGCAATTCTAAAGAAAGATGGGGAAAGCAAAGCAAATGATTGGCTCTTGCAATTGATAATGCTTTTTTTCTTGATGCATTCAATGACTATACATGTCAATTTCAAAACCAACTCATGTCCATTTCATAGCCATTTATAGGGTCCATTCTTAATGCCCGTTCCATTTCAGAGCCTTCTACCTTAATACCAATAAAACTTTCAAATTTCAAACAAAACTTTCATCAAAACAATATACGGTTCTCTGAAATTAAACACTTCAACAATTATATTACTACATTATATTACTACACTCTGTTGAAATGCCATTTATGATTAGAGAATTTTATAATTAAGATAAACTCTTTACTTATTTACACAAGGGGTGGTAGAAGGTGAAACAAACAATGTCAGATATGTAAATTAATATTAGTAGGAGCTTTAGTGCTCATATTTAAGTCAAATTAAAGTATGAATTTTATTTGAAGTAGAGTTTCAAACCTCATTTAAGCATAGTAGAATAACTTTTTTCAAAAATCTTAAAACTAAAATAAGCTGAGAAATATGTCTAAATTTCATGTGCAAAAATTAGTTTGAGATTTCTAGCCTCCAATCAAAAGTTAGAGACAAGTTTCAGAGAGGGGCTAGAAAGGACATTTTTTTTTCTACATTTTCAAACATCCTCTCTGAATTTTATCTATAACTTTTGTTTGGAGGCTTTAAATATCAAGAAGATTTTTGGACATGAAACTTAAAAAGATTCCCCAACTTTTTTTAGTTCAAAGTTTTTGAAAAAAGTTATTTTACTACAACTAAATGAGGTCTAAAATTCTACATCAAACATAGTTTTGACATTTTGACAATGAGTGGTCAAGCTCTCATTTTCAAATTATCCCATACCCTTTGAGTATTCATGGTGGACGATCAATTTCAATATAAAAATTACATCTCCATCTTTCACTCCAACAAATGTCTCCTAAGCAATTCCTTTGATGGGCCATCAAAACTATTTTTTAGTGACAAAGGATTAAATGACATGGTTTTTTTATTCAAAGGATTCTTAAGATTTTTAGCAAATCATCTTAATATTCCTTTTTTTATTTGTTTGGCTGGTCTTAGATTTAGCAAAAAGAATATTGTGCACCATAAATCTACTGCCACAATCTTGGCACCCGGTACTGAAGCTTACTTTAATTCCCAGTGTGGATGTTTTTTGTGAACGAGGCCTCCAGAGAGGGAAAGGCAGCCTCTCTTAATGCAACTGAATGTTATGTTATCTTCATGCCAATTGCCAAAATATAAGTACTTGATTAATTACTTCACTTAAGGTAGAAGGCTCGAGAATAGTTCAAGCATTAAGACCCACCCACCTGTAAAATGTACACAATTTGTACATGCTTTTTTTTCATAGCCTTCACTCATGTACAAACAATGTACACTTCAACGCTGGACGATTTTGGAGCCCTATGCTAGTTCAACTTCAAAATTTCATAACTAATTTAAAAAAGCTCCAAAAAATATGAAACGGCTTAGGTTAGATGCCATATCCACTTTTCTTTCAAGGAAAATTTACTGAAAAATATTTCAAGAAGTTTCACCTCCACAAAATTCAATTCCAACCCTTAGGTGGGCGATTTATGGACCTACTACCTTAGACTATGGTCACAATCTTCTTTAGTGCTAATTTGGCAATAGCTACATTTGGACACCACTCTAGCAATAGTCTTATATAGCAATGTTGTCATCCATCTAACATAAACATAAAACAAACTCAATTGCAACGATTTCACTAGTTTAAATCCACCAATTGAGTCAAGTTATAATTTTACTAGCAATAAATTCATAAAGTTTCAACACTTCAATACTCCTCATGATGCTTTAATCTCTCATTGCCTAAGGGGGCCAAAAGTGTCCTCACATAGTTTCAAGTCCAATTCAAAGTGTTGTAACTTTTGCATCCAATGTACAAATTCAATAAAACTTATTGGAAAATTTTCAATCTCTCTTCTAATTTATGTGGTAAAATTTTCAAATCAATCCAAGATGTATTGACTTCTCGGAAGCCAATTGAAGTTCATAGGTTCAATTTGAGTTCACCAAATTGGATTTGAAGGCTGCAACTTTGGGGGCTTGTATCTCCTTCATCTAATGTTTGTTTTGAATAATTTGTTGGATTATGTTTCCCTTGAAGTCTAGTTCTTGTGATAAAATTTTCATGTCAATCTAAGTTGTTTTGACTGTTTGGGAGCAATTCGAAGTTCAAAATCCCAACAGTTGTTGATTCCACTGAAAGTTGGCGACTTATTTCTTCTTCATACAATGTCAGTTTCCAATCATTTTTTTTTTTGAAAAGTTGCACATACTAGTCTGGTTTATGTGGCTAAAATTTCATATCAATCCAAAATTCATTAGTGTCTGAGAAGCATTTTAGTAGAAGGGGGTTCAACCTTGGATGTGTTTTTTGCAACTTTTCTTGTTATTTTTTTGACATTTGAAAGTCATTTTGCAGACATAATGAGTCAATTCAATGATATTTTTTTCACCAATGTATTTGTATCTTGGTTTTGAATAATTTTTTAGGTTAGATTTTTTTCATTTGAGTAGGTTTAGAAATTGAATTTCACCTCCAAATGTGTTGCTAGGAAAATTTCAGCATCCTTTTTTCAACACTAAAACATTATAATCTTGCAATCTATGTGGCCAAATGACTCCAAATTTGATTCACGTCATCCACAACATTTACACTACAAGATTGTACGGTTGAGATCTCTATAACTTAGTGACATTTAGATGTATAATACTTCAAAGGCAATGATGTTTTTAAATTCAAACATGCCTTAGGCGGTGAGGGGTTAAGGTAGGAGGTTCTAAAATTGCACAAGCTCTAAAACTACCCACCTCCTCAAATGTACACTATTTGTACACGTTGCTATTTTATAGCCTTCAGCAATGTACAAAGGGTGTACATTTGAGAAGGTGGGTCGTTTTAGACCACTATGCCATTTCAACTTCAAAATTTCATAAATAATTCCACAAACCTCCAAAAAATATGAAAAGACTTGGATTAGATGCCAATTTCACTTGTCTTTTAAGGAAAATATACTGAAAATATTTCAAGAAGCTTCACCTCCCCAAAATTCAATTTCAGCTCTTAGGTGTGCCATTTATGGACCTCCTACCTTACAATTTGATCACTTTGTAAACTCCCATACATAAAATTGACCTACAATCATTGCAAACCGGTTGATCGATCAACAAATAATATTGATTATAGTCTCTATCATTCTCATAAATTTTCCATAGTGATATCCATACACTAACCTACCTATTCCATACCCTTGGACCCATTAAAAAAAAGTGGGAACTTTGTAATCTTATGGGTGCAAATTTTGATTATTATTATTAGACTTTAAAAATATCTAGATGGTGAAGAAAAGCACGGATACCCCAACTTTTCATCACTTTAGATGTAAATGCATTGAAATGTGTACTGTACAACCAAAACAATAGATGTTCTTGTGCAAAATATTGAGATCATCTCCAGTGGTAGGTACATCAGTACCAAAAGCTATAAGAACAAGACAAGCACTAACTAATCTTAGAATGCCATGCATGTCAAAACTTCTTAATCATTTTTGGGTTAACATCTACAATGGAGAAGGATGGCTTCTCACAATTTCCAAAGAATGTTCTGGAAAAACATGTTCTTGAAAGCTAACGGAACAAGACAGGTGCTAACCCCACTAACTTGCATGCTCTTTATGGGGAATCTCAAGACTTTCTGATCTCTTCTTTTTGTTGCGATCTACAGTGAAGAATGAGTTTTTCACAATTTGCTAAAGAATGCTATGAAAAAATCTGCATACTCTCTATAAACAATGTCACACTAGTGCCTCTTTTCTTTTTGTCGGAGAAGAATGGGTTCAATCTCACAATTGCGAAAGAATGCTATGAAACCTACATGAAAAAATTGAGGAATGCTACAAAAATTGCCACTGCAACTGAAAGCCCACCTACAGCAGGTCTGCAGGCAGCAGAATCCTTTGGCGAATCTGGTGATGGCGCAGGAGCTCCACCAGAGCCTTCAAGTGGAGCAACGGCAGGGGAAGCAATGGGAGAAGTAGTCACCACAGCGCTCGTTTGATTTTTCCAAGGAAGGGAATACACTTGGGTGCTGTTGGGGTAGAGGACACCCCAGTTCTGCTCTGCCACTCCGCCGGGCTTCAAATTCTCATTGAAAAGAGCGAAGACAAACGTGGGGATGAAGATGCCAGGCCTTCTCGGAGTCCCCTTCCTACCAAGAACATGCTGAATCAGGTTCGTATTGTAAGTTTTCGCATTAAATGTTGGCGTTGTAGTAGTATTGGATCCCGCAGCTCCAACAGTGGGCCAACCAGTTTCACTAATAGCCAACCTCACATTGCCGAACCCCACGAGCTCCATAGCCGCTGCCACCGCGTCCAACTGTGCATCCAGCAGGTTGTAGTAGCTGTGATTCCCATCCACACTAAACGGGGTGGTGCGGGTGAACAAAGCATAGTCCAAGGGAACGTAAGAAGAGTCGTCTCTCCATCCGAAGTAGGGGTATACGTTAATGTACAGATAGGAATCCGTTTCGTTAAGAAACTGCAGAAGGGGGGTCATCACCGGCACGGCTATGTCGGTTCGGAAAACTCCTTTCGAAGGTGGATACGACCACCCCAGCGTGTTGAGCTCCGCGGCAGTGGAGAGCTTGATGCTCCCCAGACTCCGGTTCTGCAAGCTGGTGCGCAGGTTCTGCATCGCGGGGACGAGCTGGTGCCAAGTTGCGTTCAGAGATGTGTCTGTGAAAAGCTCGTTTCCGACGAGGATTGTTGTGATGTTGGTGCTGGGGACGTATGGCACTATGTGCTGGACGATCCATTGATCGGCCGTTGTGAGGTCTGTGAGAGAAGGGATGACGTCGTTGCCCATCCCTATCACGACTTGCAATCCTGAGCCACCGAGAGCTATCAAGGTTGCTGCGTCTGGATTGAAGAGGCGCACTCTGCCTATTCCTAAGTTAGACGCGAGTGTCACTCCTTCCGGAGGCGATGGCAGGTTGTTGCCTACTTGCCCGTAGTTTATTCCCATTGTATAATCCTCTGCAAATTATCAAAACAATGAAATATTAATTAGTCTCCAAAAACTCACGAGTGAAACATAAAAAGCAGAATGGAAGACCGAACAATCAATAGCTTCTGAAGCAGTGTAGCCTTCGTAAACTACAATTATCAATGATAATGCACATTCTTAGCATCATGTTCCGTCCTTTTACTTCTCTCGTATCCAAGGTGTAACACATCGTCCCGCTCAAGAATGTTATGCGGATAAATCAAAGCAAATGAAATTGCAAACAAAAACAGTGATTGGTACCAAAGTGCTCTAATGGCAAAATAGGCTGCAAGGAAACTTCAAGGTGTAACAAATGCACCGTTTAATAGCCTACCTTTTTAACCATAGAAATCTGTTTTGAGAGATACTTGACATCTACTTTCCAATGCGGACTTTCCATATGAGCTTCAACACTTAGGGGTCAGGAAGGAAAATAAATACTTGGGTGTAGACGAATATTACCAGGAGCGTAATTGCCGAGCACTGGTGATGCGATTGTTGAAACTAACATCACTAGCACAACAAATACGAGATTTCTAGAACCAATCGCATGTTTCCATTCTCCATTTTCGGGTGACCGTTTCATGGTACTGATATTCGACTCCATTTGACGCACCAAGACACCAGAATCCTTGTTTGGTGTCATAAATAATCACTCTTTCGAGTCCTCTCTCCACCTCTGCTGCTTCTCTCCCAAAGTGCTTGCCGCAAATGGAGTTCTGGAGGTTTTTGTCCTGTACAACCCTGAAATCAACCAAACTCCACGATGAGATCACAACAAACGGATTACCCATTATCACCTTATCGGACCAAGGATTCATGGATATGAAACAGCCAATTCCATCAATCGTAGGGTGTGATTCAATTAAGGACAAATTTTGTCAGAATCAGGGGAGAAGACTATTGCACGTGTTGGTCAGAAACACAAGGCTGAACCAAAGTGGAGCTAGAAAAGAGCGATAAAGGCGCTCTGCAATTTCAGAAAAAGAAAAGCAAGCACTAACTCTAACTACCGATCGAGTCCTTTCAACTTTTCTATGATAATCCCCTATTGAAAGTACACAAGAAAAAGACTACTCCACCTAGATTACATACAAAAAATAAGTACACATGGACAAGAGTCTGTTTAGCAGCTTCAACAAACTACACGTCTGCGACCCTTGATACAAACAAGTAAGTAAACTTCAGAACCGTGCGTCGATAACGCCAAACACCCAAACACAATCAAAATCTCCATATCAATGACCATTTGCAACCTCGCAAAGCCAGCAAAAGGATTGATACCCCCAAAACCAATTAGGTCAAGCACCCTCCGACAAATTAAGAACACTCTTACCTCTGCAAGAAAACCTTAGAAGCCAAGCTCTTCCGATTCCCCAAACACAAATTACAATAGTCGCGCACTGAGATCGACAAACCAGTATCACAAACTACTGCACATTCAATCCTCAAGTGCAACAAGATCAACTGGCCGGTCCAAAGCTGGTTGGACAGTACGTGATGAAGGTCCTTGGGAAAACTCTCCGTCGTCACGCGCAATGACAACCCAAGCAGGCGAAATTCAAAACGCTGCTTAGTCATGACTGACACATGACACAGGTACCTGAAGCGACGACGCTCGGTGGGCAATTTCGGCTCGATCCCCACCTGGATTGATCGTCTGGCTGACGCGTCTTTGGAGAGAATTGAAGAATTGTAGACTGAACCATTGACGAGCTCTGCCATCGTACGTACGTGGTTGCCGACATGGAGAGTTGCTTCCTTCGCCGATAATCTGTGCTTGCAGTAGACGTAACGTGACTTAACTGCAAACAACCGATGTTGGTGAAGAATTCCTGGAAGTCGTCAGATGCAACAGTGTCACATGATCTCTGCGGCGACGTTGTCCGCGTTCGTTGTCCGTGTTGGGCGGTGAGAGAGGATGTCCGCGCAGTTGAGGAACCTGTGGACCCTGTAACGGAGTTTCCGGGACTCAGCCGGGTGTTGAAGGCACCGTTAACCCTTAAAGGACGGGGGGGGTGACCTTGGAAATCATCGCTTTTCAATTATCGTGTGAATCATTGCCTTAAGAAATAGAAAAATAGAATTCATTGGAAGTCAAACTATTATAGAAGATCTCCCCTTTTCACAACAAAATTCCGAAGATGAATAGTTGTACTTCTGTCCTACTAGAAGGATTCCCTGTGATCCATTGGACGTTTGGTGTCTGTGTCAATGTTCAAGGATTAAGCACTATTAGGTTGGAGTCTCTAACAAAAACTCCATAATTAAAAGACAAAATGCACCTGTAATAGTGTCAAGCACCTATAATAGTACTAGGAACAATAATTTTGGACAAACTCGCTTGCTTAATGCAGTGGGACTTCCACCTTCACCTTCAAGACATGCCCCTCACACAATGGGAGGCCCTTGTAGTAGGGTGTCTCACTATACAATATCACTTGGTTGTTGGACAATACAATATTGGTATTCAAGAATACCTTTTGGATAGAGGAAATTGAGCACATTGTCTAATTACAATACACATGTCCTAGAAATCAACATCACCTTGGTGTCAAAATAATTTAATTTTGACATTTGAGCAATTTGGCAGTTTGATTCAACTTTTTGGACTTTTGGCATGTTGCTCTTCCTAAATTTTCAACACTTTGATGAAATGATTTATTTTTACTAATCTTATGTGAATGTTTTTTTAATTTTTTAATTTTTAATTTTCTCAAAAATAATTTTTGAATATTCAAAATTTTCAACAATGAAAATTTCTCAGAGTTTCATAATTATTTGAACAATTTTTCATATTGTGAATAGGCTCCAATTATTTGAACAATTTTTCATATTGTGAATAGGCTCCAATTATTTGAACAATTTTTCCCTATTTATTTATGAAACTGACCTACATGGAGGGTAGTAGGCAAAGTATGGTGATATTTTTAGAGAGTTCAACATATTTTGCTGCTTGATCGAATTTCTTCACAATATTTTGAAAAATGAAATAATTTAGAATAATTTCCATTTAGTTTTGGTGGTAGTGGAACTGTGGAAGACAAGGAAACCAGTATTTGACCTCATTAATTTTTGGTCAATTTTGAAGAGTTCACGCATATGGGGATTTTAATTCTTTCACAAAATTATTATTTCACCCAAAACATGCAAATATTCTTCGCTCAACTTAATGAAACAATACTCTGAAATTGTCCAAATAATTCTGAAAAATTGTCTCATTAAAGTCCTTTGCCCTCAAAAGGGTTAACTCTTACAGGACGGACTGATTTCAATCCTCTCGGCCCATCACTTCAGTTTGTTTGGTACCATTTTTCAACTGTTGCCTACCAATCGTAGTCAACTTTTTTTTTAATTTTCAACTGCAATTTCTAGAAACGCCTTGAAAAAATCTTTCCAACAGTATATATTATACGCCCCAAAAATTCTAAAATTTGCAGTTGGAAATCAAAAAAGAAATTGACTATAATTGTTGGCAGCATTTACAGAACTGTGGATTAAAAAAAACGTAGTCAATTTTGACTGCGCTTCTTTCTACTTTTTGGTGTAGTGGAGATGAAAACATGTGTCTACTATAAGTTTTAAGAAATTCAAATTTTTAGGGAAAAATTCAAAATTAACATTAATTTCTTAAGAGAAAAATGAAGAAAATTCATATCAAATATTAGCTTCATTTCATTAGTTGGAATGAAATTCAAAAAATATCATTCATATGGTTAAGATTCACATCAAAAGTAAATTGCATGAAATGGCCAAAATACACTACAAGGGTGATCCATGGATTAAGCATCTTCTTCTTTAGAAAAAACAGCATTACACATAATGAGGGAATTTGCAATACAATTCAATTCAATGTACTCAAGCAACTTCCCAAAAAAATTGGTTGAAAAGATGTTTTTCTCCATCCTACAAACTGAGGTGTGGTCATCCAAAGGACAAAAAAACGTCCACAGCATCCATTAAGGGTTAAACACTCTTACTTCCAGGGGTGAAAGGAAAAACAAATAATGGATATTTTGAAAGCTAGCATTGAGTTTGAAAAAGACGCATCTGGTTTTTTGGAGGCAGTGTGCTTAAGGGCTTTAAATAGGGGTTAAGAAATCTGTGCAATCCAAGCTATGAAAATGGTGTAAGTTGATGTTACAGCACAGAAAATTTATCATAAAAATGCACAAGTACTCTCTCTCATTGTTTTTATTGAATGATCTTTGATTGTCTATTGGATCCACCAAAAAACAGAGTGATTGTGGATAATAAAATGTGCTGGAAAAGAGAAACAGCTGTACATACCAGGCCCATACTGAGGAGACTACATAAGGAAGGAGACAGGATGAGTTGATCTATCTACACTCGGCAGCAGTCCTTGACGTTGCCTAACAAGAATGCATCTTACAAATCAGAAGAAAAGTAACCAGTTGTTGAATCCTCTAGTAAATCATGACTCATACCGAAGCAGCGGACTCTGAAGTGGGCTCTCGTCCCCTGATCTCTGGCCGTTCTGTTACACATGAAAGATCAATTGCTAGTCAATCCAAGCTGAAAATCCTTGGCACACAACATATCAAAGGATCTAAATGAGAAACAAAGCCCTGGTGTGCAGAAAATTTATCGTTTGAGATTGCACAAGCCACAAGCATGAAATTTGTATCACCATATGATATAACAAGCATACAATAATCCGGTGCATTTATGACGCATTTGAGGTATCTTGAGTCCAATGCACCTCAAAGAAATAGTTTGAAACCCTTGGTTTCTCAAATATATTTAGTATGCAAGAGAGTCACGTAAGCACCACCTCTTCAGGCTCATTCTTGTTGCTCATTCTTGTTACTAATGTAAAGGCAAATGTTGAACAAAATGAAGCAAAGAAAAGATGATTTCTGCACCAATCAAGGTATAGGACTTCGAGTTATCTTGCTTTTGACGTCTGCAATCTAAGTGGCCCTAGAAACACATCTGCCACGGGTTTCTCAAACCCAGCTGGAAATACGATTCAAAGAATAGCCATCCAAGACTCATCCAACTGGCATATAACACAAACAACAACCCTAAGCAGATTTTGATGCCTCAACAGCACCCATGCCCATTGTTTTAAAACGGGATGCTAGAACGTAAGGACTTTTGACAAATGGCAGGAACATAGATAAAGTTGACAGGATTGTTTGCTAGAATAAAACAAGATTATTGTGGGATTACTATACGGAGGCCTCTTTATGATCAATGGGACCATAGGGAGACCTCCGAATGAATCATGGGAACATTTCAGCCTTGTCATTGTAGAATGAAAGTTGCACTGATACTATCACATGGTTTTCAGTCAAATTAGAGTTTTACATCATGATTGACGCTTACCTCAATATCAAGGTCATCCTCACGACTGAAACTTTCAAGAAGGGAGGAAAACGCCGCCCTGTCGTAAATGGATCCCCCGAGAACCTCAGACTCAGAATCGTCCCCTAATATGGAATCCCGGACATCGTAATCGACGGGCTGTAGCGTCGACGCTGTCCCTGAAATGGCACCCAATCTGTACATCCGACACCACAAAAAGGAAGAAATGAAGCGCAGTCCACTTCCAATCGCTTGCATACAGAACATCAGCTCCACAGAGAAGGCTCCGAACTTGTCCAGTTGCGTTCCATCCCAAATTTGACTGCAGTCCCACATCACCAAGGAACCATTATTAGTTGAAGAAATATCACTTCGCTGATTGGCAAAAGACCAATCGAGACAGCATTTCAAGTTTACTCAGTACGCTAGAGAACTTTCAATTTCAAATCACTCTAAGCTACATAACCTCACATGGTGGATTTCAGTGTAATTGGCACAGTTTCGATCGCCTACTGAAACCTCAGATCTATACCACTCCTAGTTTTTAAGAACTATGGGAACTTAAAAGTCCTAGTAACATTACATACAAACCATGCAATGTGCACTACCGTAACCCTCTGCTTCAAAGCCACAACGTCGATCTCTTGCATCCCATAGGGTAGTGCCTAATGCTCACCTTCGGCCAGTTATTAAGTACATAACCCGGCAGAAAAAATCCACGAAAGACGAGTTCTCTAGGTCCCCACCTGATTTCTTTGGTGAAGAGGATGAACCAGGCGATGTCAAGGAGAAGAGCAAGAGCCAAGAGCCCAGCATAAGCACGACCCAGGCTTTGACTCCCACTTTCGATCGCAATCAAGGCGAACAATGCCAACGCCAAGTTGGCCAACACAATGCCCGTGTAAACAGCTCCCAACGATCCCACTAGTGCACAAGCAACCTAAAGCCATCAAGTCAGCCCCAAACCGTTAGTCTTCCGAAATTCAGCGGTAGTGACCGGAAATTGCACCACTAGACACGAAGTTGCTAAAAGAATCAAAAGATGAGACAAAACCGAATCCTGATGCATGTTTTTTATCAAGTTGGAAGTAAAGGTGGTCCATTAGATGGGTTCCAAATGTACACTCAATCCACTTCAGAATGACCTCCCCTACTATAACATCCTAGCATAGCCTGCACACTTGAAACACCGTAGCATAGTCACACATTCAAAACGAAGTTATACTAAGAAAAACAGGTAGTAAGATAAAAGAGGTTTGGGTAGCAATGCCCGATCTGCAAATAGTGTGCAATTTGTGAATTCATGACCTAATTTGTATCGTCATTTCAAGAACATAAACTCTTTACTATGACACTCTATCAGTGACCAAAACACAATTCTCACACATTCAAACTATGTCATAGTGAAAAAATCGAAACCCCAGGTGGTAAGGAAAGATTACACGCTAGATGAGCAACCAGTGTGCAATCTCACGAATGATCCATTACCTACTTTTTTTGCATCGTGGTTCAGCAACGATTCTCCATTACCTGCAAGTAAAGGAGCACCAGAGCGCACGTCTGCACAGCATCGTAGTGATCACACCACGCCGTAGCCCCTGAGCATCGGTGGCTGCATAACAGCATGCTTCCGCTACTCCTTCCCCTGCGGCTGCTGCTGCTGCTGCTGCTTCTTTCTCATTCACAATTTCAAACAGACCTTCCCACGTTCTCCTTCCTCTCTCCACCAGCAACATCACACTCCAATAATTCTTCCATGCACGAATTCCCACCGCAACCCCCTAAAACCCTAGAGTTTCTCAATTTGCATGGAATTTCACTGCAATTGATGAACTTTCATGGTGGATCCACACGGCATGAGCTACTTGAATCGGGAAAGCTGGAGCAATCTCGAATTGGAGCACGAATGTCATTCCTTTCAGTCAGAATTCGGGCGTGGAATGAGAGCGAGTTGGGGATTGCTGGATTGCTGGGAAACCTGAACAAGTTGACGCAAAGAGAAGAGAAAGAGAAAGAGGGAGAGAGAACATCGAGTTACACGCAAAAGCAGAGATACTGACACCCCACTCAGCGATTTGTTGGGTTGCTTGACCGTTGAGCATTCCGCCGGGAAGCCTGGCCCTCCTCCTCAAAGAGCTCAGTTGTTCATTTGCGATCCTCCACCGGGCATCTGCACCGTTGCACACTAAATTGACCCGCCATAATTTCACAACTATATTGGATAAGCCCTCCAACAATTTGTTTCCCATGATTGCATAGCAAATGTGTCCCATAACTTATACATTATAGGGGTAGTCACACACACTCCAAGAAGCGGACGATTCTCGGAGATTGGACACGTACCATACTGGTATTCCGTGGTTTTTGGATCTTTCAACCTCCAAGGTTAGGGAAGTGCCATTCTTCTGCTCCGAAGGTGAGGAAACAGGTTGGAGAATGGTTTTCTCCAACAATTTTTCACGTCCACTTATGTCACTTTCACCTTTCTTGACACATGTCATCTTTCTCACCCTTGAGTGCAATCCTCCTTCTACATTACATGCGCCACTTGCATTATACACCACCTATGCGCATTCATGACAGTGAATTAGTCTCAACCTCCGATAAAAATCCATGGTGCTCACGTTCAGAAGGGATACCACGACGTCTTTTTGTTCAACGGCTTTTCATTGGCTGTGCTTTTCTTTCACCACTCTCGTATTCTACAAGAAAATTTGCTTCTTGGAAGGGCTATGACTACCCCTAGTGAATGGACTACCCCACCCAATTGTCAAGATTGGCATTCCTTGCTTAATAATTAATTAAATGTTGAAAAATGAGATTTGACAGATGCTTGAACTATAGAAAGATTTGTTTTTTTTATTTCATACTAAAAAAATAATATTAAAATATAAATTCTAAAAAATTATTGCATTTGTTTTTGGTTGTCAACTCTATCCACCAAGTATGGTGCTTAATTAAGAGAGGCATCTAGTGGAAAATATATAAACCACATGCAAGCAAAAGATACGGGAAAAGATATCTATTAAAAGGCAATGAAATAATATGCAATTTTAAAGAATATTCTAAAAAATTGGAACATTTGACAAAAAAATGCAAGGACATTCTATCAATATTCTCTAAATATAATTTTAGGAACTATTTTTAGAACTATCTGTCTTTTGAAATATCTGATTTTTTACATTCTTAGAATAGAAAGGATAATATTTTGGCTCTCACTTGGTTTCCAAGTTTTTTGCATGATACATTTCCTAGGACATTCACAAATTATATGAAGGAATAAGATATCTAAATTTGGATTTGGCAAGCCAAATATTGACACAAATATTTTGGTTGTCTATTAGATCCACACAAAAGTGTGGATGCTCTAAAGTGAAGTCCAAAACCTCTATTGCACCCAAACATTTATTGCAAATGTAGCATCTAATAATTTTCCTAGGAATAAGCGCAAGAGCTTATTGTTTGCAAATAGATGATTAAATTTGGCAAATTTGAATTTCATGCTTGGACCAAGTTACTTCAAATTAGATTTAAAAAACCCATAGAAATACAAAACTAACCACTCACAAGTTAACGTGTAGATTTTGACATTTATCATGTAAAATTTTTTTTGGGGTAGATTTTGGGATAGATTTTGGGTTCTGCCTTTGCAATAATTGTTGGAATGTTCTATAGAGCCAGGGAAGATAAAAATGTCTAAAAGCTACTAAATAAGCATTTAGGCATAAGTACTATTATCAAATCCTCTTTTTTTTTTCTTTTTAAAATCTTGTTATTGTAAGAAAATGTAAGAAAATGCTCTAGATTATTTAATATATATTTTTGGAACATTTTATAAATAAAATATGAATTTTTTAAATGTTGATCATACATATTACCAAAACTAAACTTAGGCTATCATGTTTCAAAGCGAGGGTGAAAAACATGCCACAACAAGCGTGTTTTAATAAATTTAAACAATAAATATAGTGGATTTCAAAATATTTAGTATACTTACAAAAACTACTATAGGGGCTAATTGAAGAATTAGAGATTTTAAACAAAAGTTGAATATGTTGCAATACAAATAACACACTTACATAAAATTAATTTTTTAATTTTATAAAATCTTTTTTGATCAAATTTATTAGGGACAAACAAAAACCTTTTGATACAAGTAAAGTTTTTTCAAGTCTTTTTAGCAAGTATATTAAGAATTCTTTCAAAATTTTCTAATAAAAATTTTACTAATTTAAAAAAAAAAATGAGTAAAATATTATTGACCAAAATATAACTTCAAGTTTTTACGTTTCTTATAAATTTATTTCAACATTTTCTAAAAAAATCATGAAAAATAATATACAAATATTTAATATGATTTTTATAGTTTTTGAAATTTTTGAATTTTTTTGGAGTAAATTATATAAAATCTAAAACTTTGGAGTCATATTTTAGTCAATAATATTAATTTTTGTTAAAAGTATTTTTTACTAATAGTTTTGATTAAATTAATAAAAAATATAGAACTGTTATAAAAAAAATTAAAATCATTTTATACAAGTTTGTTGCTTGTACTTCAACATGTCCAAAATTTATTGGAAAAATCTAATTTCTCAATTGATTATGGCACTTTTTGAAGTATATGAATACCCGTGAAAACCACTATAGATGCTCATTGTGCATTGATCAAAACATAGACATGAAAATTAAAATATAAGTTTAGAAGTATTATCATTTGTATTATAATTTCTTATCAATTTTACTTGTTATATTTAAATATCATTTTTTTCAACTTTAGCTTAGAGAAGTTGTAACTATCTATACATGATCAAAGAAACAAATCCCATTGACTATCAATCAAGGGGATCATATAAATTCACTCAATTTATTGAAATAACTTTGTATTAGAGCCCAAGTCTAATTCCAAGTTGGCCCAATTTACAAACATAGGAATAATTTAAATTAAGTAGAAAAATTAGATAAAGATATATACCCACCCAATTTTTAGCCCTTAGGCCCAATTTTTGGGTGCTCCAAACTCCACCACATAAGGGACAATGTGATGTAATAGAAAATTGGACCAACTTTCAATACATAGTAAAGTCTTAAGGCCCAATTATGGTTGAATTTAAAAAGATAGGTTTTGAAATCAAGCCAACAATTAGACCCTAAAATAAAACATCCCTTATTATTAACTCCTAAATGCTTGAGGCACCAAATTTTAGTGTCAGCAATGTTTTGAAGTTAAATAAAATCTAACCAAATTATTATTTTTAGTAGCTTGTTTTTTGAAAAATTATTTTTGAAGTCTAATTTTAGCATCAAAATTTTGATTTTGAAACAAATTGATTATGATTTTTCTATTCAAGATTTTGTGCAAGATTGTCCATTCCAATGTTAACTTCCATAGTATTAAGGGCTTTTGGAAGAGAGCCTCAAATATACATCTTGGAGAAAAAATCACATTGAAAATTCATTTAATCTTTAAACAACAAGTTGGTCAATGTGGAAATGATCTATTTTGATACCATGTGAATTGTTGGTTTAAAAAAATGCAAAAGCATTTATTGAAAGTCAAACTATTGTAGAAGACCTTCACTTTCACACATAATTTGCAATATAAATAGTTACACTTCAATCCTATATGGAGAGAGTTGTTGTCATTCATAGGCCAAAAAACATCTTCTACATTGTTTATGGGTTTAAAAAATTATAGATTTTAATAAGTCATAAATTCATTAGGATTATGCATGTTAAGCCCTTTATCCTCATAAGTTTTTGACAACCAATTTTTTAGATTTGACATATGAAAAGAGAACTGAAAGACTTCAAATCACTTTTGCAATTTTAACACCGTCAAGATCAAATATTATAATCTTTCAATCCATAAGTGATATTGTTGTATTTTCTTTTCCTATATAACTTCTCACATGTTCAATTTGAATTTATACTCTTACAATTCAAAAAAATTGATACAACTTATCAAAACGTTGACTTTTTGTTCAATTTAGAGCAAATTCCTAGAAGCTCAGAAAAAACCTTGGGCATTTAAGGGTCAAGACAAGTTTACAAGTGCCTATGCAAATACAATGTTACAAAACAGAAAAGCTAAATCAAAACGTGTAGAACTGCTGAAATATTTCTACTAACTACCTACGCTACATGAACGTAGGTAGCAATATCTCTGCAATTGATGTGGATTTACACTGCTGATGGATCCGCCACACGATCAGGGAGACCAAATTTCTTCTGCCACCCTTCAATGATCATCTCATCTGGTGAATTTGTCTTCTGAAAACTTGGACGGCTTTCCAGCAGCTGCGTATATCCCCAAAACGCTAACTTAAACACCACTGAGATGCAGGAAACAATTTTGCACGATCCTTCTCAACATTTATCAGCTCACAGCAGAATTTAGAAAACCAAAGCACTTAAAACTAGTCATGAAAGGATGCTGTGTAGCCATTCATTAATTTTTTTAAATAAACAGAAGAGGGTCACTCACTGCACTAGAATTGAATTACCATACCTCGATGTACTTATGGAGAGCTGAGAATTCAGCTGGAATTTTGAAATTCATGTAGTGCGCCAGTGATACCCTCAAGTGATGCAACTTAGGTATCAAAGCATAGTCTGAGTCGGTTGGATTCTGCCCACCAATGTATGGACCCTGCAAAATCAGACAAGCGATTAACACTTGAGCGTAAGTTCATGTTCATTAGCTTTGAATCCAACTACAAATATTATTGTATTTAAGGAAAAATATGTGCCCGCGCACCTTTGTTTTAAGATGGTCGTTCAGGGCAGCTAACTCCTTCAACAGCTCTTCCTTGCTCGGATCATCTGCATTCTTGCTCTTTAAGTAGCTTGTGAAAGCTTGAAAAATGTTCAATCCTCTGCCAGTTCAAACATCCAATCAATTTGCAGGCACAGTGATTTTCAGCATCGTGCAATCTTGGATCACAAGCATACTTCTCCACCGACGGGTCAAAAAACTACAGGGGTTAACCTCAATAGGACTATGGAGCCCTTTGGGGATGTAGTTATTTACTTGTGTTTTTCTTGCATGCACCAAACCTAAAAATTCATTGCAAAAAACAAGATGTAGATTGAAAATGATTCTCATGTTGAATAGTAAGTCAATATTTTCAGCAAGATACTAAAATATAATGTATAAAGTGAAAAAAACAGTATTCCAAATTTACTGTACAAGGGTAAAAGTATGCACTGGACCACAAATAGACTTACACTTGTTTGAACTCCTGAGGAGTTGCCACCGAGACTTCTGGATACTTCTTCTCGAGATACTCAGCAATCTTGTCCGAATCTTGAATCCATTCCTCCCCGTCACGAAGCACAGGCATCAAGCCTTTCGGATTCTTCTTCAGAAACCTTCAATCCAATTTCAGTGCAATCAATTTCATTTGAATAAAAGTAGAGAGAGAGAGAAAACAAATTTGTACGAAGATGAAACGTTGCAGAATATTAATACAACAATCAAGTAAGGAGCCATTCAATGCAAACAAGAGACATACCAGTCAGGCTTGTTTTCACCCTCTTCGATGTAAGTCGCCG
Source organism: Antitrichia curtipendula (assembly GCA_951230915.1). NCBI lineage: Eukaryota > Viridiplantae > Streptophyta > Bryopsida > Hypnales > Leucodontaceae > Antitrichia > Antitrichia curtipendula. The sequence goes on along the minus strand of OX579639.1, from coordinate 5,240,196 downwards.
TGTAGGGCAGTTTCTTCTCTGCACACCATGGAATTATGGTAGGTCACACGGTAAGTATATACTGTAACAATTAACAATTGCAAAATAGATTCACCATTATCCACTTGTAAAAATAAAAAAGAGTTACGGAGTACAATATACCTTCTAACTCAATGTAAATCCTCTGCGAAAATGGGCCTGAAAAAGAAAAGAAATGGCATGCACGTAAATCACCAAGTAACTCAAACATTCATCCATTTCATAACTATCCAAAGTATTGTTCATAATGTGCTGTGCTCATTGCTACAGAACTCTAAAACTTAAACCCTAACATGCAATAACCTCCATCAACAGTGCAGAGCATCACGTAGCTTTTTGGCAACCACTAGAAGAAGATACCCTGCTTGTACAGACTCTGATAAACTTACACAACAGAATAAATATTCACCTACTTGCAGACTAAATTGAAACTCAGGGACCAAATCTCAAAATGTCTTCTCATGACTAAAAAAAAAGACAGAGCCCCCTGTGTGTTAAAAATAAGGGCGACTACCAAAATTCAAAGACGGGGCTTAAACCCATTTGTTCAAGGAATGACACTTTGTCCAGTAAAATCTACTTCACTAGCGAACCAAAACCTAAACCAAACCAAAACCAAACCAAAACCAAAACCAATATCATATAACAAAATCAAAAGGTAAAGAAGGACCCACAATCGCCGCGCTCCTTGCTGGGGCTGCCTGCACCAGACTTGCCCTTGCCAAAAGCCTCCAAATCCAAGCCAGCAGCAACACCAGCCATAGCCTGCTTCCTCATCTTCCTAGTAGCCAAACCCCCTCCCAGAGAATCCCCTTTTCCAAAATGAAATGTACCACGAAACGCCAATCGAGTCGCAGGCTCCAAATTCAAACTGCGAGCCTTGCCACCGCTCCTGAAACCGGGACCTACACATCGAACCCAATGAGACCACAAATCAATCCCAACTAAATCTTATACCACTTGAAGCTTCAATGCAATACTCAATACACATACACACATTGCACAACCAATGTCCCATGTGAATTCATGCGAGGTTGGGTGGTTCCTTACAGAGTGCTGTTGTTGCAGTGGCGCGAGTGAGGAGAGCTCTGTGCAGCAACATGGTTGTGAATCGAAGTGGAGGGTGGTTTGTGGGTTTGCAATTGGGTGATGGTAAGCTTGCAAACTTGGTGTAAACTTACAGTGAGCTTCGCAAGAGAGAACGGGTGTTGTGTGGTGTGGTGATGGTGATGGTGATGGGATGGGAATGTACGTAATTGAGCGAGAATAGGTTGAAGTAAGAAGATCGAGTGCGGCTGTTGCATGGAAATGCTGATTGCCAAGTGGGGTTGTGGGAGCCAAGTGGAGTGGACATGCAGAGGATAAAAGCCGCCAACTGGCGACGTGGTTGTGGGACATGCGGGATGAAGGGGAGCTCACTCTCTTTCTGTCTGACGAGGAGATTAAGCTTAGGCCCGAGTTTGTTCAAGAGAGAATGGAGGTGATTATGGGAAATGTGATGGAGACACGATTGTTGAGATCGTAAGGTAAGGTAGAAAAAGGGTAACTCCGGGGTGAATGAAGTGTTAGTTGGGAATGGCTCAACTCTATTTAACCCCTAAATGATGTTAGAATCAGTCCATGGTTTACAATATAAAAAAATCTACACACTCAATTGCTAAACGTTCCGCATGACACCTAGTGTTGATTTGGTGTGTGGTTTTGGAGACTGGGCCTCAATGCTCCTCAAGTGTCCTATAACAAGTACGCCAAGAAGGGGCCTTAAGTGTGATATGTCATGTGAGGTAGTTTAGTTGCTTAAAAATCAAATTATAAAAATTTAACTTTTAATTGATTGAGAATAATGAATTCAACAACCACCTCACAAAGCTTCAAAAGCATCTCAATTCTGGATTGAATTTCAATTGACTAGAGAAGATCTTTATACATCAAGAACTTCAAGGCATGTGAATACGGTGTCATGTTGGTACATTGAAATGCCATCAAGATAATTTGATGCCAACATCCATGTTAATTCAAAGTGATTGAATAAAATGACACTGAAATAACCTTTGCTGTCAAAAATGTGGCCTTTGGTATCAAAATGGCACCAAAACAATCTAGCACAACTTCTCTAATGTATACATATGGGATAGTAGGAGGTAGAACAAACCACTTGGGATAGGTAAATTAGAATTAGTAGGAGTTCAACCACTTATAGTTAAGTCAAAAGTAAGATTTATGATTGAAGGAAATTTTCAGACCTCATTTAGGCATAGTAGAATTTATTTTCTTAAACTTTGAACTGAGAAAAGTTGTGGATAAAGAAGAATTGCATCTCCAAAAATTTGTTTGAGATTTTGAGCCTCTGATCAAAAGTTATGGACAAAATTTAGAGAGGGGTTGGAAGGAATTTTTTTTTGACATTATCAACACTTTTGTCTTGAATTTTTGTTAATCTGGTCATTGAATTTTCTAGTAGTGTTATATTTGAAAATGGGTCGAGTAGCTTAAATTTTTACAACTTGTTTACAAGTATTTTATTCCACCTAAGAGCTTAAGAGATCAACTTTCAAGATTAAAGTTGAGGCAAAATACTTCTCACATATTAATGACTTAATTCTTCATTACAATATGACACCATGGCTATAGGTGGCATTCTCTTGGTGGCATTTTACTATTATAGTTTTGTAGTAGTTTTACTTTATCCTGAATTTGAGCTAATCTTCTTAAATGACAAGAATCCGTAATCACAAATCCCCTTTTATTTATCCTAAACCATCATTTTATTAGATATTCTAAATTTAGAAGAAAAAAACATGAGCTTTATATGTCCTTTGTACTATAGAAATTAAATTTTCAAAACGAAATTATAAAAAGTATAAAATTCTAAGGATTATTTTAATACAAAAGTTAAATTTCAACAATCAATTCTTTACTTTCTAATCTGCTCTTTGTTCATTGCTCATATAGAAACATTTTCCCTTTGAGTTTCTTGCTCTATTTCATTCAATCCTTCTCTTTGGTCACAAGATGGATTAAAGAAAGCTCAAATATTTTAGAAGGGGTTTAAAATGGGACATACATTTGGATTTGTAAGGTTGATTTTACTTTAACCCCTAAAGGTTTTTGACTATGTTTTCACAAAAAACACTCCCAAACTGCCATTTCTAGTACAAGTACCAAATTTTGGAAAAAAAACATTTTTGGACACATGTAACCGTAGGATCTTGTATTAAAATAGTTTGAGAAGATGTGGAAAAAATTTCAGAAATTTCCACCAGGTAGATTTCAAGATATTAGCATTTGAAGTGACAAAAACCCTTTTTTTTGTCCCTGCAAATAACCGGGCAGCTGCACTTCACATGGTCACATTTGTATGAAAAAATGTCCAAAATGGTGGTAACTCTTTGGATTCATTCTTCAAAGCAAGTTAGCTACATGCTTGAAGAATTTCAGATCATTTGGAATTGTACAACATATAGGAAAAAAATAGTAAGTAGAAAGAAGTAGAAAATTATTCAAAACACTAAATTGTTAAGGATTTAATTATGGAATTGAAAAATGCCAATCCAAACAATTGTAATGTTGTAATAAACAATCTACACCTTGTGTTTATGTTTTTTTTCCCAAAATATTGAAAATTGAATTAAATAAAGGGCTTCAAAGTTTATTTTAGAGTAGAGATTCCATAACTACCCACAAACTACCCACAACTAAAATTCCTCATAACTTTCATCTCATAAATCAAAGTGGAATGATTCAAAGCTTTCCTTGTGCACATAAATCTAGAGAACCAATTTCAAATTTTTATTTCTCTAGAAAATGATTTTTAAAGAAGTTTTTTTTGCTGCCCGGGCTGCCCGCCGAATAGTGAAAACTACATATCATACCATAACTTTTTAACCCTGTGGTCAAAAGTTATGAAAATTGTTGGGCCCTAAAGCTACTCCTTGGGCACATCTTGTGTGAAAATTTCAAAGAAAAAAAATAAAAATTCCATTCGTGGTGAGCTGCCCCAAAACGCTATATTGTCAAAAAATGGTGTTTGGTCCTTTAGGGGTTAATGGAATGTATTTTACATTGTTTCTTATGTCCAATTTATATCATGAGAAACTCATAACCACACTCAAAACTCCATACTTATTATTTTGTATATCCAATGATTAATAAAAAATTTAAAATGAATTCATAAAGACTCAAATTAGTCCAAAATGGGTCAATGTACTCCATTGATGATAGAATATATTAAGAGGTCAGAAGAAACATACAAGATGAAAGTCTTAAAGTATAACTTTAATAATTATCTATCAGTAACTATAACAAAAGAAAATGAATACTTGTTTCAATTATGTCTTTTAATTAGTAGATGGCCGTATTTATCTAGGTATCTCAAATTTGAACTTAAAATGGATAAATATTACAGGTTTGGAATATCAATTTGTACAATACAGGCTTTTATAACCATGATTGAAAATTGCTTAAAGATTGGCACCACACAAGCTAAAATGAAATTATAGAACAATGATTAAAATTGAATTTGCGTGCTTGAAAATGACTAAAGTAGAAGAACAAAGAAGACAAGACATGAGGTCATACAATCAAACTATAAGTTGTCTGGCTTTGTCCGACTTCCTTGGTGTGCTTTACCAGTTGACATGGGGAGGCACATGGTTTACATTCAAAGGCTTACACTCAACTGTTGAGATGCAAAGGCCCAAAATAGCGGTGTCCAACACTTAGGGCCGCTTTACACCTAGAGGCCGGGCCGATTTGGCTTGAGGTCGATTGCACCCAAATTTCAGCCCGTTTTGGGCTAGAGGCCATCCTCAAGCATTAATTATTCTAAGATCATCATGGGGGCCGATTCTCCCATATGTAAAGCCCTTGGGGCCAAGAAGTTGGGCCGATTCCATAAATCAAGAGAATTTCAGCCTTTCATCTCTCTCTTTTCATTGCCATTTGTTCAAGATGGATGAACGAAGACAAAAAGTCTTAGTGACTCTTGTATTCTTCATGGCCGTGCGACATGTTATGGTGGTTGTTGCAATTTTGCAACAACTTGCTTTGCAACAACATTATGTTGCCATGGCAATGATGTTTTTTGTGATGGTTGGAGAGAATGGTACTTCTCGGAGGACACGGAGCATTTGGATGTATGATCGGAGTACCCTTTTTGCAGATAGACAATTATTTGGATGCTACTCGGTGAAATTATTCAAGCAACATACAAGGTTACTTCCTGAAACTTTTGATTATTTGTGTGGTATTTTATCTCCATCACTAAGTCGTTTGGATACAAAGTATAGAGCTTCCATTCCTCTTAGAAATCGGGTTGCTCTCTCTTTGAATAGATTGAGTAGTGGTAATTCTTTACGTGGTTGTAGTGAAACGTATGGAATTCATGAGAGTACTGCATCTATCATTGTTAGGGAGTTTTGTGCAGCAATTGAGAAGCATTTAAAACCATTGGTAATTGAGAAACAATCAAGAGCTTCTTTGAGTAGAATTGCAGCCGAATTTGAAGAGCTTAGGGGATTACCTTATTTAATAGGAGCGGTTGATGGAAGTCATATTCCTATAATTGCTCCTCCTATAGATCCTACTTCATATTATTGTAGGAAAGGTTTTTATTCAGTTCTACTTCAAGGTGTAGTAGACAGTAAATGTAAGTTTTGGGATTACGATTTTGGATGGGCTGGACGCTGCCATGATTGGACTTTGTTCCAAAATTCAGATATTGGAAAAAAAGTGATGAAAGGTGAGCTATTACCTTATAAACTGATGGGTGATGCCGCTTATCCAATGAGACCATAGTTTTATTCTCCTTTCAAAGGTGAAAAGGATGGATTACCTAGAGCAAAGGCTCACTGGAATTTCATACAATCTTCAACAAGAATGGCTGTAGAAAGAGCATTTGGTATATTAAAAGGGAGGTGGAGGATTATGTTGAAGAGAATTGATATGCCTCTTCGACATGTACCAAATCTGGTTACCGCATGCATCTGCCTTCACAACTTGTGCATAATACACCAAGACAAGTTTAATGATGAGTGGGCAAAGGAAGGAGAACGAATTATGCGCATGGAGAGTACAAATCAGCTAGGACAGTTTGAGAATGCAGATATTTTTATGGTAGCTATACAAGCTGCAAAGGAGATGAGAAGATACCTAAAAATGGACGAGGTTGAAGCCGGAAGTGTAGAAATTGAAGACATTGAAGAAACTGTGGTAAACGAAATTGATGGTGTAGAAGAAGAGGAAGATTCAAGTGTAGAGGCTATGGAAACGAGAAAAGACAAAGAAGCTAGGATGAAAAGCATGCTCGTGCAAGCAACACAAGCACATGAATTGCTAGCTGAATCCTTTTGGAAAGCACATTTGAGGATGGAGGGGAAAATTCTCTTCCCTCCTGACCATGACGCATCTGATTCAGCAGAAGACTAAATCTACAAGCCTATCCATCTGTCGTTCTACCTTTTCTAGTAAAGTGTTGGTTTTTTCAAAATTCTTTACTATGACTGAACTGTTTTCGGCCATCTGTATAAAAACGCCATAGCATTTCTCCTGAAAATTCTTCTTGTCCACCTTGGTTGTTGGAATTGTAGTTGAAATTGGAATGTCATTTGAATTTTGATCCTTCTCAATGTCCATGGTACTCTCTTCAACACTAATAGAATCACAGTCACATGCTTCATTACGGTACCAGTCTGATGCCACCATTGATCAAAAGAATCGTAGAACTTACATGCGTGGCCGTCCGAACCTGAAATTCCATTCGCCAACTTGTCTTCTTTGTATAACTTGTACAAACTGTTGAACTTCTTTTTGCACGCCTCGGCTCTCTCAACGGCTAAGGCAAAGCCCGATGGGGGGAAAGGGGGGCCGACGGCCGACGGCAAAGGCTTAGGCCTTTAAAAGGCCAAATTGGCCAAATCTGAAATCTGATTTTTTTTATAACTTTTTTGTTCAAAAATTCACATATGCCGAAATCATACCTTGTTTCTTTGTGTTCTTCAAAAATTGAGGCTCCATCTCGCCACGCAATGAAATCATAGTCTCCACGTCATGATCCTTCCAATTCTTTGAGCCAGACTCTTCATCTTCTTCCTTCTCTTTCTTCACGTTCTTCTTGCGAGGCTTTTTTGGAGCAGCAATTCTTTTCTTCTTTGGCGCTGGTGGAGCTACAATTTGTACATCTTCTTCCTCGATCTCTTCAGTAGCCTTTCTCTTTGATTGAGCTGCAAGCACACCCATCAATGGTAGTGGAGGAGGAATAGGAGTTCCAGGAGGCGGCTGAAAAAAATTCGAAACCCCTACACTACCTACATGTTCTTGTAAAGAAGTTTGAAAAGGCTGAAAAGCATGAGCTTCAGCACTTTGATACCTTTGCATTGCCTCATAGCCTTCACTAGAATTCCATCCCTCCATCCTATTGTTCTTCCTACACTCAAGCAATCCCTAGAAATAACAGCAACAATTCGGCAAGCTCCAAAAAATTCAGTGAGAGACGTTCTACAAGGAGAAAAGAGAGAGACGAAGAGAAGAGGAGAAAGGATGAAGGGAAGATGAGGCAAAAAGAGCCGTTCAAATTTTTCCTAAATCCAACGGATTAGATTTGTTCAAAAAAAATATATTGAAAAAAAAATGATTTTTTATTGAAATCTGACATTGGCCCCGAGGCCAAGAATTGGCCCTCCACTTTGGGTGCACCCAATTCAGCGAGCTTGGGCCATGTCAGGTCATATCTTTTTCGAATCAAAAATTTATATCAACCAATTGGCCCGGCCTCTAGGTGTAAAGGGGTTCAGGCCGATTTCAGCCTTTCGACCAATCACAAGTGAGGATTTCAGGGCTCTTACACAACAAATCGGCCCGGCCTCTAGGTGTAAAGCGGCCCTTAGATTCACCACTCTTGAGGCTTGATAGAGACAAGGATTTGGTATGAAAAGAATCAAACATAGGGATCCAAATTTTATCCTTTCTTCTAGGGTGGAAGGGGTTGTTGGTTGCTATTCAACTCTCATAGAAACAATCATTTATGTTTCTATAAGAAAATATAAAAAATAAAAAGTAAAAAAAAATATAATCAATGAATCTTGTCAAACCTACTGATGTGGGAAAATTAGAGTGATGGACAACTTAGATCTCTTCACTTGATCTAATGGTCATAATTATAATAGGCAACCCATCCCCCATTTCCAATCTATAGGCTATTCTCTTTCTGTGAAGTTGTCGCACAATTCAAGGAACAATTGTGGCACATTCTAATTGGTTGCAAGGCTATCAATATTACAATCAACCTGTGGTCAAAAATAGAAAGGTCTATATCACCATTATAGGTTGAAGAGAATCTTCCACTAAAAAATTTATAGTACTTTCGCTTTGTGTAATAAAATTCTGGAAAAAATATGCAATCCTTCCAAACTTTATTTCTGTACACATGAAAAATTCCACACCCAAGAAAACTGCACTCCAAATATGCATAATTGCTTAAGTGGTTGCAAATGGGTCGGCTGTCTTGCAGATGGCTTGGATCAATTCGGGAAATCCTATGTGATCAACATCATACTCAGTTCACTCAAAACGTTTCAAATTCGATTCCCACGCATTCATTGCAAATTTTAGGAGTATAGTTTTTGTTCACGGAAATTTTCAGACAAAACCACCTAAATTGTAGCTGCAACTCTTACAATTGTGCGATACCTATGTTGCGATCTCATAATGTACGCAAAGACGGCACTTACGTCTGATAAAACCAAAATTCTCTCAATGATCCGAAGAGAAAATGCTCTAAGCAATGAGATGAGCTGACCTTGTTTCGGGGCAGCTCGATACTCATTGCAGCTCAACAAAGATGCAGCCACAAACTACTGCGCACACTACTGTCTGCACATGTAATTCCATGACTGGCAGCAATGCATCGTGCGACCTTTGCCACAACAGTTCATAACTATTTTTCGGAGTTAACTGAACAACCTCCACTATCATCGACAAGATTCGAGTCAACCTCCACTGGCTTTGTCAGGACCAATACTGCAGCTCTCTTATAGTAACTCTGAGATCTGCCTCATCCAGACAAAAAAATTCACAAAACACTTCAAATGAGTTGAAGTAGTAACAAAGATTCGATTCTCTAATACACACGGCATGATCAAATCGACAGCTTCAGAAGTAACCTGAAAATTGTTTCAATGTGAACAAGCACAAGCATGGTCACACTCACATGAATCGGCATCTCATCGATGATCACACAGCAGCCCTCCTCGATGCTGCGGAGCAAGCCCACCTCCCCTCCCACAACCACACAGATCGCAATGCCACCTGTCCACAATCGCCAATAAATTCAAATGCTTGACGACCATGCGAACATGTCCCATATGACCAAGATAGACACATACAGCGTCCCCTGGGGCAATCCTTCCCAAATGTGAGCGCACAATGGAGAAACAAGGACGAGGAAATGGTTTAGCAGCCAGCCGTATTAAATTGTAAGTTTTAAAATCACTTTTACTAAGAAAATGATAAACAGAATTGCCTCTCTAAGATTCCAATGACGGCCCCAAGGATACTTACCAGCAATGCCACCCGAATTTGTGGTGCCTACAACAGTTGGTGCACTGGCTAAGCACGCAGTCATCCTCCTGAGGTAAGATTCCTGCTATCCAAGCTCCCAGGGTAAGGTAAGGTTGTTATTTGGCTCTCGGCGCAAACATCTCAGAACAAGAGTACTTGGGATAAAGATTTTTCATATCCTACAATTCAGTTTCTTCCAATTTTACAGTGGTGGATGCTAACAATCTCTGCGTAGGAGGATTACGTAATCATGGACAATCTACCTTCTTAGTAGGCAAGTCAAAGTGAATGAGAACACGAGCGCCAAGAGAGGGCTCCCCAAGTGCTGCTGCTGGCAAACTAGCATCTGTTGTCACCAAAAGGCCTGCCTTTCTGGGTTCTGCCTTTTCCTCGCCATTGCCCGCCTCGGCCTTCGGGACGCTGCTCTTACAAGCACTGTGGTTCCAGTCCCGAACAATAAAGTGAAAGTTACTCAGGGCTTCGGCTCGCTCTGCCTCTCCCTGATCACTGTGCTGTTCACGCCAATTTCACAGAGTCAAGACATGTTGGCATCCATGGACAGAACAATTTTGTCTGCTTTCACAAGCGCCACTTGTAGTAAGTTGCAAGCGTGGGTACAATGTCAGAGCGAATAATCCAACTTCCAACTCATAGGTAGTCGAGGGTCCACTGGATCCTACTGTTACAAAACCTACAAAACCTGCAAACTTTTATGATGCAGATTAAAAGAGCTGAACGCCGGACCAGGAAGAGAAGAGAGAACTGCTGCAAAGCAGAAATCCTGGCGCACACGGCATCCAGACTGTCGCGAGCGCTGCAGCAAATAGCTACGGGCAGGCTTGCCCTCCGTCCTAGGACTACCAGCAGCTCCACCAGAGTCTCCTGCATCATCACACCGGACCTACCTTAGAATTCCAATTTTTCCTACATCTTCCAAACCCAGTAATTAAGAACAAATAGCAATTCACGTATACTACAATTGCCCCACTCTGGTAATAGTAATAATGAAACTCCATGTGGAACACTTAGAAAAAGTCAAAATCCTAAACCCTAAAACAGAGAATCAGACAGCAACGTACTGATATCATCGACATTCTGAATACTACATTGCCTAGAAACAAGAAGGTAGTCACTCGTGTGCAAGCCAGCATTTGGCTTCATCTTCACGTTTACAATTCAGAACAATTCCACGGGAACTATTTTACTACTACTACTACTACTACTACTACTACTTCGCTGCTGCTAAGGGACCTGAGTGTAGCCACCATCTTGTACTGTTGGCAATCGATAGCTATGTAGTACTGCAGCAAGGATTCTCCCTTCTGCGCCCATCTGCATAAAACAATAGGCCACACACTCAGCAGGCTTGCAAATCCTCACGCCACCGACGACATAGGCATAATAGTAAACCTGATCCAACAACCTAATCGATTTCCATAATGCATGAACCGGCCAACCGAAGCCAATGCTGCCAGGCTGGCTAGCCGCGGAAAATCGAATTGGGGTGGCGGCCCAACAGCAGAGAATGAAACCCCAATTCGGAGAGAGCAATCAGCAAGAGCAAAAGCAGCAGCAGACACAAACGCAGGAAACGGGAAGGGCACCTGCTGCTGCTGCTGCGAGGTGCAGCGGGCTGGAGTGAAGCTGCAACGGTCGACTCTGGAGAAGTGGCCATGGCGAGCAATTGGGTTTCCCTCCTGCAAAGAGTGATGCTGCAACTGCAGGTGGGTGAGCGCCCCTGACTCACGGTCGCGCTTATAGTTGTATGACGAACCTCTTGCGGAGGCGGTTTTGCCCCCGGGTTTCACCCGGCCATTGCCCCACTGGGGGCAAATACTGGAATACTGGAATTTTTTATTTGCAACATACGATTTTTTTTTAAATTCTGAATTCATATTTGCAATCAAATTAGGTAGGTGAGTTGAAGAACTACCAATAAACCTGGCAAAAAATAGGGGGAATTTTTTTTTAATTATCCTTGGTTGGGGCAATGAGGGGGGCAATTCTCCCTAGCCGGTTTCGTCCCTTGTCACGCTTATACTTTACACTTGGGTCAGATTTGTTAAAAGAAAGTCAAAGTAAAGTAGTATGCTCTAGAAGCCAACATTTAAGAGTTGGACCGCCTTTTTCATAGGCTTTTGTGGACAAAAATATTTTCAGATCATTTTTCAAAGAAAAAAAATAGATGTGGAACCTAACAAAAGTGGTTTTATATTTTTCCAAGCATTTTTTAATTACCTATGAATTTTCAAAGATTCAAGGCATAGGCACCTATTTGTAACCATATGTGTTCCAAAATCTATCCACTAGCAACTTGTAAAGAGATTTGCGGAACTCAAAGACAATGATTGACTCTTGCAATGGAAAAATGATTTTTCCTCGATTCATTCAATTGCTAAAGTGGTTCATTTAATCCCTAAAGCCCCGAGGGTGTTTTTTCGCCAAAAACCACTCAAAACTACCACTTCTATTGCATTCACTTAAGAAAACCATTTTTTTAAGAGTTTAACCGTAGGATCTTATACTTAACTTGTCTGAGATCATGTAGTAAAAATTTCATCAAATTTCACCGTACGGATTGGAAGATATTAGCATTCAAAGTTGAACAAAAAGTTTTTTTTCAAGAAGATGCTTAAATTGCCCGAAAAACTAAAATTGTCCATAACTTTCTCATCCTAGTCCAAAAATAATGAATCAAAGCTTCATGTATAGGTAAAACCACAATAGTTTAGGAAAAAAATTCAAAAAAAATTATTTTGACTTTTTGTAAATTTTTTTGGGCTGCCCTGCCAATCTCCATTTCTTGCTCATTGTGCCATAACTGTTTCATCCGGCATCCGATTGAAACAATAATTATATGTCCGCAAAGCTCTTACAAAGCTACACAACCTGAAAAAATCTCAAAAAAATTCATTTCAAATTGAGACAATAGGAACCTACCCGGACACAAATTGTCCCCTGAGGAGACAAGCGGGACTTTAGGGGTTAAGGATCACTTCATCTCCATTCTTCAATTAAAAATAGGGGTGATTTCAAAGAAAGGGATGCTTTTAGAGCATCCTACTTAATTCAATATGGCATGTAATGAAATTTTCAAAAATCATAACATGGCATAAATGAATAGTGTAGAAATATTAATAAAAATGATTTGTATCCTTTAAAAAAATCCAATGAAAAATGAAAAATAATATACATACTAAGGTGATTGCTTTCTAAATGTAATAAAAAATCCAACCCTAAACCCGGATTATTATAAGTCCAGTATCTTCAGAGCAGCACCTTTTTATCCAAGGCCCACGGCTAAACAGTGTGGTGAAATTGATTCCAGGGAAAACGCAGAGTGCTAAAATTCGGAAAATTTGGAAAATTCGGTATCATATTTGAAATCCACGACCACGAATTAGTGAAAAGGATTTACGAAATACAAAAAAATGTTCTTCAATTTAACCACCCTTGATTGAAAATTTTGGAGGTGGCACCCTGGGTTCAACAAAACCAGATGTGGCCGGCTATTGCCATCTTCACTGGACAGTGAAAATCCAGAATATCAGACTTTACGTTTCAGTCCCAGATTTGCAGAGACGGAGAAGGCATGCAACATGACCTCGCCATAGCTCACTGCTCCCAAACCCAATTCTCATCAAAACACCGAAATTTCCAAACAAGGATATATATACATATGCTGCCTAGTTTCAAAATTGTTCAAATGCTTCAAAGTTTCAGTGTCACAGTGGGAAGGGCGATAGTACCAAAACCGTACCGACAACAGCGATATCACAGCACAACACTTCGGCGTTGCACCCAACCTCAAGAAACAATAATAACTTGAGTCTTCAATCTACTCCTCCCTAATGATTCACCAGTCACCTATATTACAGGTTGCATCAATAGGATACATGGAAGTCAAAATGCACCGACTACAACACATTCCTCAGACGCAAAAGAATTGCACCTCACTTTCAGAATGATTCACCATTATGAAGAAAATTCCCCAAAATTGTCTCCTCGTCTGATGATAAGTCTGTCGGTGGAGACATGAAAAACTACGACAAACGAAAATTACAGTCATTAATCTGTTCGAAAGTGTGATTTTCCAAAGCACCGAGTGATGCCAACAATTCGAAGGTGTATTTACTGTCGATCTTCAGTGTCCTGCAACAGGAGGCTGCAACAGGAGGACTTTTACTCGGCATTCAGGCACTCCGTGAAGGAACCGTACCACTCCTCTTGCAGAAGATCCGGTACTTCAGCACCAAGGCACACGTCAAACTGGTCCGACTCAATTGCGTCGTAGAGGTCCTGAAAGATGCCATGAGACACCTCGTCGGTGGTGGAGAGGTTGCGCTTCCGGGTATCAACCATTATTGTACCAACGGTCTCCGGGTTGTTGGTACCCTTGGGCACCGCTTCCACCTCAAAAGCAGAAGTTTCGCCTCCTTCAACCTGATTTCCAATTGCGGCAGTAGTAGCATGTCAATTGCGTGTACATCAAGCAAAGGAGACCCACTTCAGGTCAACATCGATGAACAGGAAAAAAAAAAAAGCAACTACGCTTCAGGTCAACATCGATGGACAGAAAGAAAAACAAGCAGATACGCTACATGAGCCTCTGCCCCTGTAGCAATAGCTCGGTTTGTAAACAAGGTCCTACTCAAACTTCCTCACATGAACTTCACAAGAGGCCTCCTCCCCTTCGATCCACAGTCAATAATAATAAAACTATAGGTAATAAGAATCACAGGTATAAGCTCCTCTTAATTTTGTGGTCTAAGAAGGACAAGTACTCACCATGTCACAGACACCAGAGTCGGGGTTCGCACTGGTGTTGCAAACGTTACTGTCATCACCAGAGTCAGACGAGCTATGGCTCAGCGCATGTCGGGCCGCCTCCAGCTGTTTTCTCAACTCCTCCACCTTCTTCGCCAACTCGTTCTTGTCCACCGTGAGTCTCTTCGCCAGTTGGTCAGCCATCTTCGACTTGCGAGAGAGAGTTGCGTTCTCCAACCGCAATTGAGCAGTCTGCAGGGACATCAACGTTGATATCAGATAAAAAGATGCTTTCTTACGAACAACATCAGTCAAATTCAACAAGAAATATCACCGAAAAAGAAAACACCAAAAGAAACATACCAAAATTTCGAGCTCGTCCAAACGCTCCTGCTTCCTTTGCCTAGATCGTTGTGCTGATGCACGATTTGAGGACATCCTGCACCAATCAACGCCACAAAAGTCTCAAAAAACTAAATCACCATTTTGACGTGGAAAAAATTTACAACTTGGCAACAGATATGGAAAGCAGTATGATTTTAAAATAGGCACACCGATAGCTGTGACTATTCTGAAACCAAGAGTCACAAGCCTCAGTGGTCTCTACCATCTACGCAATACCTTCTTCCAAGCTACATGTGGCCATGTGTTGACCCAAATAATATGTGGAAAATAGGCAACACCCACCAAAGGGTAACGGCCCAGAAGTGGGAATTGCTCTTCCAAAGTTATGCTAAGTGGTAGCGTGTGGTTTTCTCTCCCTGTCCATTGAACATCGTTGGCCACATTCAAACCACTTCCAGAAAGTTAAAGACGGAAGACCAAACCGATCATCACTTCTACGGCCGTGGAAGAACACACTAAAGACGATCGATGGTGACCTCTGAAACTTTTCCTGAACACTCCCACTCCAAAAACAAAAGAACAAAAAAAATAATTAAATCAAGAGCGACAACTCGTACCGTCTTTTTCGTTTCTCGTCGATGAGGACAGGCGCCCCATCATCCATCTCAGAGTCGTGCTGTGCATGGCTCTGCTCTTTGACTGCCGACTTGCGAGCTTTCCTGCTCTTGGTTACCGGCTCAGGTGCAACATCCTCAGTTGGCTTATCCTTTTTGAAATCCACCAGAGGCGCCTTCGTAACTGAGTCTGCCCCTGAGCAGAAGTCTTCTTTGATGCAATCAAACCACGTCGAGAGGGATCCAGTGGACGCCAGGGCGTCAGCTTCCCCGATATCTTCAGCATCAAACTTCTTCACAGCGGAGGAGTAGTCATTGACGAGATCAGCCAACCCATCTTCAGATAACTCTGAGGACTCGGGCAGCAACGAAGACTCCTCGAGGATCGACAAGTCGATGCTGCCACTGCCGTACTCGCTTGGATACGCCTCTTGGTTTTTCTCATAGTCAGATATCTGGTAGCATTGGTTCCTGATGTCACAAGCGTGGAAGATTCAATAAGCCATAGCCACATTCATGAGAGCACATCATGGCCATGGCCATAGCCATAGCCATATTCGCATCTCAAAAGAAGACTGCACAAATGGAGCAGCAAACTGAATTTTTTTCCACAAACAGACGACATAAGGATCTTCTAGCAAACATCAACGAACACTCGGACAAGTACATGACATGACCTTCTACAGAAAGAAACACAGATATGAAAAAGACTGCTCTTTTCCACATACCATGCCAGCACCAACACTTTAGGACCCAGAGAAGTAGGAAAAACGACGCTCACCGAAGGAAATCGGGCACAGAAATTGTGGCCCGCTGATCAATCAACCCGTGACACATTGTGCTCCAATTACTTCCACTTCCGCACCCAAATCGGCTTCAACTTTAAGATCCCGCAAGAACAAAGAAAAACTCTGCACAAGGAAGCCAGAAGAGAGAGTCCCGCATCAGCCCTATGGTCCACCAACCATCACTGTCACGATCCTTGCCGTCCAAAACACCAAAACCACACGCGTTTCACATTTCCTAAGTACAAAGAAATGTCACGCGACATGTCCCAATATCCTCGAACTTGTCAACCAACCTGACAGACAACCCCAAAACACCACATACCCTCGCATAACCTCAATTCGCATTCAGAAAACCCACCAAATGTAGAACCCGATCCCTGCGCTCACCTTCAAAACTCCGTACCCAGTACGCACAAAAGGAACCAACAACCACCGTGGCGTTTTCTCTTCAACTCTTTGCGAAGTACAACCCTTACTTAGAACTGTACTGCTACGACTCTGACTGTACTACTACGACTACGACTGTACTATTGTTGAGTCAATCAAGCCACACACATCTTCACGCAGGATGCAACATGAGATACTCCCACTCCTTGAATTTACCGAAGAGCAGAACCCCACCGGTCATCCGATGCAACTGTCCCACAACAAGCTACGAGCGCCCTTACGAACCTCCCAACCCACAATGCCAATGCCGTAGAACGAAAGTCAAGGACTGAAAATGGGAATGCAAGCTCAGAGGACTTATCAATGACGAGGAGCTGAGGAAGAAAGAACGAAAGAGTGCGGAGGAGGAGTCTGTTGTGGCGGCCCCCAGTGCGCGCAACAACGGCGTTGGTTGCGTTGGCCCCCACTGACACCGATCGACAGGCATCTGGTCATGGCATGCTGCTGTCTGTCTGTGTCCAGGTTCAGGGTTCGTAGTGCCGGGGGAGGGTTCCTCTTCGTCCATTCGGACGGAAGTTGAGTGACGCCCACGTGTTTTCGTTCGTTCGTGAGGGGGCCACCGAGACGAGGGGACGACGGAAGTTGCGTGGTGTTCTGAGTGGAAATCATTTGTGAGTTCGTTCGTCTTTCTGTGTGTCTGTTTGACGGACTAGAATAGTAAGTTGGACTGATCCTTTTCTGTTCGTTACTCGATGTGGAGACGAACTGAAGTTGTTCTACAGACGAAATGCACCAATCACAAGACGGAAATTGAATCAGTCAACGGCAATTCCCATGTTGCACTAAGATACGTGCACCCCTAATCAACACCTAATTTCAACCACTTTCTAAAACCGACCACTCCAAATTCTTTTCAAAAATGTAATCCCACTATTCATGAGAATCTATAGTCTGTTTTCAAAATACCCATTTTAAAACACTTTGAAGTGTCCCAAAAATGCATTCTTAGATAATCTAGAATCTCCTCTTTTCTACTAATAAGACCCCACAAAAATATTATGTTTTCACTCCTTTCCAAAATGATCTTCATGTTGGACAAAATGTTCCAGATTAAGGCTGAAAATAATATTCTTAGAACACATTTTGTGTTGTAAGTAGAGTTTTGGTGCACACCTAACGTCCTAGAAACTTTGAGTTTTAGAACCCTTCTCAAAGTGCAATTTTGGAGTATTGAAAAATGAAATTATGGAGGCATTTTCAAGGAGTACCAATGGATACTTAACCCCTAAAGTCGCACTTGTCCCCTCGGAAGACAATTTGAGTCCGGTTAGGTTCCTATTGTCTCAATTTGAAGTGAATTTTTTTGAGGTTGTTTAGCTTTTCAAGAGCTTTGTGGATATATAATTTTTGTTTCAATTGGATGCTAGATGAAAAAGTTATGGCACAATGAGCAAGAAATGGAGATTGGCGGGCAGTCCAAAAAAAATTACAAAAAGTCAAAATAATTTTTTTTTAATTTTTTTCCTAAAATATTATGTTTTCCCTATACATGAAGCTTTGATTCATTCTATTTGGACTAGGGTTGAGAAAGTTATGGACAATCTTAGTTTTTTCGGGCAATTTAAGCATCTTCTTGAAAAAAAACTTTTTGTTCAACTTTGAATGCTAATATCTTCCAATCCGTATGATAAAATTTGATGAAATTTTTACTCAACCATGATCTTAGACAAGTTAAGTACAAGATCCTACGATTAAATTAAAAATAAAAATAAAATTGGTTTCCTTAAGTGAATACAATAGAAGTGGTAGTTTTGAGTGGTTTTGGGCAAAAAAACACCCTCAGGGGCTTTCGAGGTTAATTGTTGATTGTGAGGTGTCATTTTGTGGGTAGTTAATATGGGCCCAACACCATGTGTGGACCTCTATATCACTTCTCTAAGCTTCATCTCCTTCAATCGGGCAACACTCAAAGAGATGCAAAAAAATAAGAATGAATAGTATTGATTGACTCCTTCAGTCATTTCATTTGTCTTTTGATTGATGATTGCATGTATGGAGGGGAAACTATTGCTAGGGGTTGTTTTGTTGGTCCCAGATAGCAATCAAAAACTAAATTTGACCTATTTTCAACCTCACAAGTAGTACAATAAAAAAATCATTTTAGGACAAAAAATTGAAGCTAGCAAAAGGTCATTTGGGGACAGAGGGAATATATAATAACGGGAACCATGTTGAATTGTTTATTTGTGCAATTTTAGGTGTACAGTAAAGATGATATTTAGTGTCTTGTACACTAAATACGAAGGCATACACTAAAAGCCAATTACCCTATGAAAGTAAGTAACATTAAATGTCAATTCAAACACTAAATGTGAACCAGAGTTGTCGTATCAGACGGAATATCACTGTTCACGGACAGAATCGGACCGATTAGGGCTAGGCGGCTGCAAACTTCAGAGCCTTGTAACTTTTGCAAAAATTCTTCAAATCAGGAAAATGAGATGTTTTTCGGCATCTACAGTTTTTGTAGATGCCGAAAAACATCTCATTTTCCTGATTTGAAGAATTTTTGCAAAAGTTACAAGGCTCTGAAGTTTGCAGCCGGCACATTCAAGTCTAACACTAATTGTGGACAAGTTCAGATTTAGTGTTGTAGCTAGTAGGGGGGTAAAAACACTAAATGTCACTCAACACTAAATATCATCTTTGGTGTAGTTATCTTAACAACAAGTAAACATGCTTACTATTGTTAATCATAAGTTATTTTTATTGAATCTTGTTGGCAAGTGAACGAGGATTCCAAAAGACTTCATTGTGCATCATTTGAACACCATATGAATGAAGTATGAAATTTCAAAGTATTGTATGTAGATGTGGTATTGACATGAATATTTTTGGCAATTTAGTCACCAAAAATTGACATAGCCTAGGCATCAATGACAAGATATAGGGCTATTTAGGTTTTGAAGGGCAACATTTTGCCAATTTCATTGTAGCCATGAAAAAGAGCTCCCAAGTCTTTTTTATTATAATGAGCTATATAATCCAAGTGGATCAATATAGTTTAAAATAACATAATTAAACATCTTCAACTTTAACATAATTGTCACATCTACAATCTGTAAATATAAAAAAAAATCAACTTATAGACCCTCATATTCTAATTGTATGCATCTTCTATCATCAATATTTAAAAATTGAGTATTTTTTTTTTTTGTTGAAGTGTAGGTGTTGTGCATTGCTAGTGATGATTATGGATACACATACTTTTACCTCTTTTTCCATTGCACATTCAGACTCGAGGGGTGCACTTAGTTCTACTACAACAAACAACGTGCAAACAAGCAGTTTCTAATAAACTATAATTTCAACCTAAAATTTTGAGCATTGTTTAATAATGACTATAGGTTTCTATTGCCAACATTTTTAACTCAAATAAAATATCAAATGATTTCTAGAAGAGGTTGAAAATGAACTAAATTGGTGTGTTTTTCAACTCAAATAATTATAGATAGCACATTTAAATGACCATTGAATCAATATTCAACTCAAAATGAGTTTTCAATAGAGAGTTATTTTTAGGAATTTTTTGTTCATTTTTAAACAACTTTTTTTTATATAATATAGGGATGTAAAAGTTATTTTTCAATTCTATAGTGTATCTTTTTACTTCAAAAAGTTGTAATTAATTATTATTAACAAATAAAAATATCAATAATTCAAAACATATATATATTTATTCTTTTACTTTTACTTTTTTTAATTCAAAATTCAAAAAGTATATAGGGGGTCCAAATTTTTGTTTGCACGTGGTTTCTGATGGATAGCCTAAGTGAACTCCCCGAGCATTTAGATAACATTGCATGTTGGTACTCTTGCAACACGTGTCCTCCAAATACCCCCCCCGTTGGTGCATGGTAGACATGATCCCAAGCTCATACCTTGAAGGACGATGAAACCGAAAAGTGGTCGATGAATGGCTTCGTTGTTCATTGTAGAAACAAAAGAATGCACCTAATTGGTCGAATAATCGGAGTAGTTTTGGGGTGACTACCTCGGCCATTGGGAGCCACAACTTTGAAGGGTTCACCTAATTTCACATCATGCCTGATTCAAGATTGTAGCAAAACTTGGGCTGCATAAGCTTAGCAAAGAATTCTTGAATGTTTTTTTTGAGTATCAAAGTACCGTTGATCAGCAATTATTTAGTATCAAATGAGCTAACCGAGGCAGAGAATCATTTAAATGAAGGGACTAGGAGGGTACTCCATTCTGGAAGCTCACTCAGGGCCTGTTTTAGCTTATACCAACCAGGCAAACGGTCCTCCTCATGCTAGGAAGGCGGTATTATGCCTCCCTATTAGATGAGTGGGAGAGACTTTCGATTAATTTAAAAGGATTGGGGGTTGGTTGAGGAGCCATAGAAGACCAATTTTTGTTCCTTGTACAAATCCCCGGTTTTCAAGGATGCGGAAGAGCCCCGTGCCATGTTGGAAAAAAAAATGTTATAACCAAAGAGCCAAAGTAGATAATGTTTTGTCGGTTTCTAGAAGCTTTTTTCTTAACCTTGGATTCAAGGGATTCAACGGACACTTGAAAACTTAGATAGGGTCTTGTGTAGTCAATTTAGGTCAAGATGTTCACAAAATTTTGACACAAGGTGTGAACATGTACCCTCGTGGGAATATTGATTTTCTTTTTTCTGATTGGGTGCAAGCCTAGATCACAAGTTATGTTGCAAAAAAAAATATGGGCAGTTTTAGCAATTTGGGCATCTTTAGAGCATCTTTTGCAAAAAAAAAAACTCATCAACTTTTGAAATTTGGCATGTATGTAATTAATAAAATATTTCACACAATTGTCCACAAAAAATAAAATTTTGTCCTCAAATCAAAGTCTAAGAGGAATCTAAATTGTTAGCTGTGGCAAGGCAATTTTGAGAAAAATGTTTTTTTTCTTTTAACTTCAAGCCCTATCTATTATCTTGCAACATGTGAAGTCAAAGTTTTTGAAATTAATCCAAAAATATTCCAAATGTTTGTTTCTAACTTTTCACTATATGAATTTTTTTTTATAAATTTCCTCATTGCACAAGAAATAAAAAGATGACTAGTGTATTGCCAATTCACTTAACTTCTTTGCATTACAAAATGATTTAGAATAAGATAGATTCTATATTTGCTACTAAATTCTTTAATAAGTGAGCCTAACATCATATATTTATGAATGATCAAAATTCTCGTTTTTGTATAAAGCAAAAAATTTATTCCAAAAGGGCTTGAAGGGTCTGTTGACCCCATTTCACAAAAAATTGAAAAATTAAATAAAAAATCTCATTTCAAAGAATACTTCTTTCAACAAATGTAGTCAAATGGGATGAAATTTTTCCGCACATTTTCATAGTAGTCTAATACACTTTTAAACAGTTGAAGCTCAAAAAAAAGTTTTTGTTTTCAATTTTAGGCAATGCACTAAAAAATGGCAGATTTTGACAATTTTTCTTGAAAAACATCGTGTGTCCTTTAGGGATTAACTATCTCTTAGAAGTAGGTCTAACAAATTTTTAGAAGAATATAACGGGCTACAATCTCACAACCATAGATTTCGTCTATTTAATTGAACTTGGATTTGACAATATTGGATTTAATAGACATGGCATGGCTAACTATGAACTTTGTTGGGTTTATACCAAGACCATGCAAAATGTCATTACTATATTTTGTCTTAGGCTCTCGCTTCCCATGGTCACATCTCACAAGGTGGGATACCTTGAAGTGCTTGTGGTTCCTTTGGTCCAACCTTGGTGTAAATCAATCTTCAAAATTGAAATGAAAGTTTTGCAAAATCTGTATTAAGATATGTATACCTATTAATCATTGCTAATTAAAATTGATCATATTTAATTTCATAATACATAAATTATTTTTATTAGATCCAATTGGGGATAGTAAGAGGATGCACTATTTAGACATTGTATGTATAAACTATGAATGTTAATCCTTAAATCCCAGTGCAAGGACTTTTCTTCATCAAATAACACTCAAAATTGTCATTTCTATAGCAAAGAGATTAAAATTTTGAAATTGTTTTTTTTCATATCTAATTGTAGGGTCATGCACTAGACTAGTATAAAAATGTGTTGGAGAAATTCCATAAACTTTGACCGCATAGATTGCAAGACATTTGCATTCGAAGTCAAGAGACAAAAATTGCACCTTTTTGTGACTAGGTTGTAAGACTGAATTTTTCAACTAAAGATATTTGCGCTACAAATTTCAAAGTTCAAATTTTTAATATTGAAGAATTGAGCTCAAAATTTGTGAAAAAACTTTCAAACAAAAATTGAAAATCATTTTCATTCTTTAAAAAATTATTAAGTAGAAGCATGTAAAAATAGAAGGAATATTAAATTATTAATAGCTCTAAGATGGAATAGAAACTTACTAATCACAACAATGAGATTGTTCTAAGAAGCAAATCAAACTACAAAACCTTCTTCTTTTGGAAAACTAAAAAAATTTGAGTTTGAATATGAATCCTATTATTCATATTTTGTAGAAGATTCTTAAATTGCGTAAAAATCAAGACCCTCCATAACTTTCTCATCACTGGTATAATTAGAGTGAATCAAATCTTTCTATGTAGACAAAAATATTATCTATAAAAGACAAAAAATATTAAAATCTTATTTTGAACTTTGTGATTTTTTTGCTTTGTCCAACAAACTCCAATTTAAACTTAGGGTAGTACAACTATTGCTTCCATATACCAATTGAAATAAAAATTTGATTCCTAATAACGTAATCTTCTATCTTGAAAAAAAGTTCAAAAAGCATGCCAAGCATTGAGATCATAATACAAGCCTACCCAAATTACCATTTGTTCTTTGAGGAAACTTTGGGACTTTAGGGATTACAGCATCGACTTTAGATGTGCCAAAAAATAATAGTAGGCTCTCACAGACTCTCATATTTTGATTGTGTACTTCTTGTGTGATAAATATCTTTTTTTAAATGACATTTTTCCAAATGTAAGTATTGCATTTTAGACAATGTTAATTGTGTATAAGGTAAAGCAATACAATGCCGCCAATCATCCAATTCCAACATCTACAGGACCCTTCCATTTGCACCAATCTCCCACCCATTTCGACAAAGATGTGTAAGTCATTTTGGGGGGACAAGCAATTGTGTGCCATTGTTAGAGAATGACATCAAGTGCACATCTATTTATGTGTGGTTTAAAATTGATAAAGATATGGTTCAGTAAATGTTGTTTGAAGTGGGCTTAGTTGTGAGTAAATGCTTGTTAGAGCAAGTTGTAGCTTCAAACAATAAAAGATGTGCTTTTAGAATGTTTAAACTTGTGCTTTTAAAACACTTACCAAATGGGATTAGGATGAATATGGGTCATCGATTTTAAACCTTTTTAATTCCTAAAGCCTTGAATTGCATTTTTTTGGCAATATAGTGATTTTGGACAGCTCACTATGGATGTTTTTTTTTATTTTTCTTTGAATTTTTTGCACAAGGAATAGCTTTAGGGACCAAATTTTTTTATAACTTTTCACTACATGGTTAAAAAGTTATTGTATAATATGTATTTTTTCACTACTAGGCAGACCATCCGAGCAGCTAAATGAACTTCTTTAAAAATCACCTTCTAAGAAATAAAAACTAGAAATTGGTTTTCTAGATTTATATATAGCTGAAAAGCTTTTAATCATGCCATTTTGATTAATGAGATAAAAGTTATGAAGAGTTCTAGTTTGTAGGTAGTTATGGAATCTCTACTCTGAAATAAACATTGAAGTCCTTTTTCTAACTCAATTTTCAATATTTTTGGAAAAAAAATAAAAACATTAGGTGTAAATTGTTTATTACAACATTGCAACCATTGGAATTGGCATTTTTCAATTCCATTAATTCTTATCAATTAAGTAATTTTAATCATTCTCTACTTCTTTGTGCTTACTATTTTTTTTTATATATTGTACAATTCCAAATGATTTGAATTTTTTTTCAAGCGTGTAGCCAACTTGACTTGAAGAATGAACCCAAAGAAGCACCACCAATATGTACATTTTTTCATACAAATGTGACCTCGTAAAGTGCAACTGTCTGATTTTTCACAAGGCCCCCCAATGGATTTTTGTCACTTCAAGCGCTAATATCTTGCAATCTACATGATGGAAATTTCTAAAAGTTTTTCCACATCTTCTCAACACTATTGTATTACAAGATCCTACATGTATATGTATCTTAAAGCGGGTTTTTTTTCTAAAATTTGGTACTTGTTTTAGAAATGGCTAGTTATCTAGTTGGTTGTGACAGTTAAGTGAGGGGTTCCTATTTGTCAGTTTGGGCTGTGTTTTGAGGTTACCAATACAAGTTGGTCAGGGAACTGTCCGATTTTGGGTTTAAAGGAGGTGTTTCCCGATTTGGAAGGCACCCACTGTTTGAGAGAGTCCAGTGCAAGTTCTAGTCCAAATTGGCTGCGTATTTTATGCTTCTATTTGGTTTATGTGTGTTTGGAGTGGTTAAGTTTCAATTGTAGAAGTGTACAAATGAACGTGGAATTCTGGAGTTTGAAGATAAAACAATTTGGGTGATGAGAAGTATGAAGAAGATGGAAGTTTTCTGATGTTAAGGAAATCATATTTTGTTATTGAGGATGTGCAGTATAATGTTGAGGAGAATTCTCGTAGAAAGATGAAAGATATGTTTAGTTGAAGAAGTCTGAGCCTAGTGGGAGAAATATTTTGAAAACATAATAAATTTTTGTATCAAATGTTAAATCTATAAACAGTGATTTGTCACCAATTTGAATTAATGAAATGAAAGTATATTAGCAATTGGTTGTATGTGTATGAATTAATCAAATGGGAGTTGTTTGTTGTCTGTGGCTGGTATTTGGCTATGGTTGTATGACTGAAGTCCAAGTTGGTTTAACAATGATTTATGAAAATGTGAATATGTCTGAATGAGATATGTTTTGATGGAATGTAACTTGTGTTGATTTAATTGTGCACTCAATTTGGAAGTTCTGTATTGGAATTGCAATTTTTTCCAAGTCAGGTATGTATGGGGTCTTTAATTTATAATAGTCCAATTTGGAGTATGTATAAAGTCTAAATGTTGTTTTATGGAATTTCCAATTGGGTTTGTTTATGAATGCATGCCCTATTGTTAAGTTAGAGTGAGCTGTGTGAGAAGTTGTAAGGGTCATAATTAAAGTTATTTTGAGAACATAATTAAGAAGGGGAAACTAAGAGTAAAAGTTGTAATTCCAAGTTGGTTTGTGAGTCTCTATGAGGAGCCTATCAATTGGGATTTTATTGTGACATATTGAGTGATGCTGTATGTGAAGGAACAATTTTGGATTCTCTTATAGCAATTGAGAGGAAAAGAGTACAAGTAGCAATTTGGTGGAATTATGCTGGATATCCAAGTGGGAGACAAGATTGTGCTGCCCAGCAACCAATGCGATTTGGAAATTAAAGAGCCTTGGCTGAGCTTGATAAGTGAGTGATCCCAATTGGAAATAAAGATTTGGCTGAAGACTGTACTAGTGCTTTCCGATTTGGAGTAAAGAGCAAAGGAATCCCACTGGCTGTGAAGTGAAGATCAGTGAATAATTTGGGAGATTTTCTTTCATTTGTGGCTATTAAGAGAGGAGTGAAATAAATTTAGTAATTAGGTTTTATAAATTGTGAGAAATTAACTTGATGCTAGTTGGAAGTATACATTTCTTGGGTGTTTTATTCCCTAATTAGTTGTCTTTTGTCGTTGTAGAAGTAAGCCTATTTAAAAGACCCCCCCTAGGAACAAACTTTACTATCGATTTAAAAATTCCCAAATAGGATCTAAATCTATCTACATGACGTGTAAAAAAAAGTTTTAGATTCTGAATATTGAACATGTTGTATTAATACAATCCACAACATTTTGGGCATTTGACGCAAATCACCTTCTCCAACATACAATTCATCTTAAAAACATATTTCAATTGTTGTAAATGGTTGATAATGGGATTCGTCCATCATTTGACAAAACGTTTTGTATGGTTTTAATTTATGGACTACTCTAATATGTGTGACCTTGCAAAGAAGTGTCAAATCACAAATAATTCCATATCAATAATCCTTAGCAAATTAATGTTTTTTTGAGCTGAATCTAACGACATTAATGCCATATCAACTAAATTTCATTTTTGTACTATTAACTGAATTTACTTTTTATCCCCAAAAATTAAAATGTTCCCAGTAATGAAATGAACTTCATTTTCAACTCTGTAGGATAGAAAGGTTCATGTTTTCTTACCCCCTCAAGTCTCAGAGTCCCCCCATGATGGACAAATGGGAATTTGGGTACGCTTGCATGATCTCTATTTCATTTTATTTTTTGGGATTTTTTTGTACTATTTTTTTAAGATAGAAAAATACATTAGCTCGTGTAGAATATATTTCTTATTCCAATCAGTGCCTGAAAACAGAAGTTTTGCAACCAAATCTTAAAATAGTCAAGCCTCAAGAATATAAAACTATCACAACACTTGAAATCATTATTTTATTATTATTATTTATTATTTATTATTTATTATTTATTATTATTATTATTTTAATTTAAAAATATTTAAACAATTTCATTTGGACAAGACACAAGAAAGTTATAAAACATTTTGTTTTGCACTCATTTAGACATCTTTGTGAAAAAACAAGGGTTGTCTTTGTTTATAAACTCAATTTTCACAATTTCAAAAAATGATCCATAGGTTTGGTTTGCTCGTTTGAACAATACTACAATTTGAATTTGGATATTTTAATTCCATCTTAGAACTATTAACAATTTAGTTTTTTTTCCATATCTAACCTACTTCTATTTAATAATTGCTGAAATGATGAAATTAAAATTAAAATATTGATATTTTTTTCCAAGACTCTTCTCAATTCTTCAATACAATTTTTAAAAATCAACATCAACAATATTAATTACTAAACTTAATAGGATTCAAAGTCTAATAATTTAGTGTTGCAATGTCTTTTTCCCTAAAGAATTTCACTTCAAATGTTAATATCTTCCAATCCATGATGTCAAACTTCATGCAAAATTTTATAACACATTTTTATGTAAGTTTAGTATAATATCCTAGGTGTCAATATTCAAGAAAATTATTTTTCAATTTTCTTAAGTCAGTGCAATAGAAATGGCAACTTTGGGTGCTTTTTGATCCCCCCAAAAGACCTTCAAGGGGCTCTTCAAGGTAGGGGCAAGTACCTATGATCTCAATTTTTATTAAGATATATATATTTTTTAAATTCAAGAGAAAAAATATTTAGTTTAGGGAGAATAAATTTTTGATTTTCATCAATGCTTGGGAACAAAAATTATGCCACATTAAGGTCAAAATAAGTGAAGGTGGGCAACAAAAAAATTCCACAAAAAATTAAAATAATTAAAAATATATATTTCTTACGGATTATATTTTTGTCTATTTGGAAAGATTTGATTCATTATGTTTGGATAAGTACTATAAAAGTTATGAAGCTTCTTGTTTTGCGGAGAATTGTAGCAAAATTTTGAGAAAATAATGTATTGGATTTGATTATGAGCTCAATGTACACAATTTTTCAAAACAAAATGTTACATGTGGTTTATTTTTCTTTCTAAATAATCTCACCATTGGGATTATTTAGTGTGTTTCAATTCCATCTTAACGCTATCAACAATTTACCTTTTATTTTGTACCTACTTTGACTTAAGAACTTTCTAAAGAATAAAAATCATTGGGGGTGGGGAATTTTTGTCCCCAAACTATCAATTTGATTCTTTGACATTAAAAATAAATATAAATAAATTTTTACTTTTTAATGTACAAACTTTTAAGTTAAGAGGATTCGATGTCTTGTAATCTAGTTAGGCTAGGAGCAAAATAAATTGTTTTCTTCACTTTATATACTTATATTTTACGATTGAGGCTGTTAAAGTTTTTGAAATTTCTTTCACACATTTTCATAATGGTTAGTGCAAGATTCTATAGTTGGATATGCAAAAATAAACATTCTTTTAAACAAATTATTGTTTGTATAAAAAATGGCCTTGGGACTTTAGTGAATAAAACAAAATTATATAAATTCAGAGTGTCTATTAGAATACTTTGGGATTTGAACCATAAAATGGAAAAAAACATTTTGTAATTCAATTTTTAAAATTATTTTGAGTATAGAAAATGAATGAAATACACATAATAATGTGTAATTTGGATTCAAACACATAAAGCATCCAATTGCAATAATTCAACGAATATTTGTTTCTTTTAGAGATTTTAAAGTGGAGTAGAAATAAAACTTTTCAAACTTTAAGATTTTCTCAATTCAAACCAAATACAAAAAATGGATATTTTAAAAGTCAATCAAGTTCAACTAAAGCTCATTAATTTTGGGGGTTCAGAGTGGATAAAGTAATTGCATCTAGTTGAGACCAAATATGCAATTGATCATTATTCATATTATTAAATTATTTGATTTTTTGTTGAATCTTGTAGGAAGTCAATAAGTATTACTGAATCTCTTCTTATGTATTGTTTGGACCCTTGGTGAATAAACTATACCTATTTCAAAGCAAGGTTGCTAGCATGTGAGCCTAGGATTTTGAGCCCATGAGCATAGACTCCTATGTTATATTAGGCACCTTCTATGGTTATCAAATGTATAAATTATAGTCCTAAGGCTATGTTTCTATCAAAAAACACTCAAAATTGCCATTTTTGTTGTATTTATCCAAGAAAGAAGATTAAACATTTTTTTAAGAATCTAACGATAGGATCTTGTACTTCATTTGTCTGAGATCATGTGGTAAACTTTTCATCAAATTTGACCATATGGATTGAAAGATATTATCACTCAAAGTTGGCCAAGAAGGGTTTTTTCCAAGAACATCCTTAGATTGTCCCCAAAAGAAGATTGTCCTTAACTTTCTCATCACTAGTCCAAATAGATGATTCAAAGTTTTACATGTAGAAAAAAATATAATGTGTTGGGAAATTTTTTTAAGTTTTTTAATTATTTTGACTTTATGTGATTTTGGAGGGTTGCCCGCCGACCTCCATTTTTGGCTTATTTTGACATAACTTTTTCTCCCAAGCACTGATTGAAATAAAAATTATATTGTACAAAAGCTTATTTGTTTATTTGTAGCTTTACAAAAAAAAAGTAAATTATGATGAATATTGAGACCGTATGAGCCTACCTAAACTCACATTTTGGCCCTCGTAAAGCTTATAGGACTTTAGGGATTAAGAGCACATTTCCATTGCTCAATTGGAGCATCTAGGTGGTTGCCATTACATGTTTTTCTCTTGTTGTACCCCAAACCTCCTGTTCAAATGTAGACGTGGAGGGCCTAGATGCTAGGCTAGAAGATATCATCTCAAAGAAAATGACACTTGAAAACTACAATTCATTAAAATTGTGGCAATTGCAATTTATTTATTTATTTCCGTTTCTTTGGACCTGCTAATTTGAGGATTAGAAATCAATTGCATGAGCACAATACTTTTAACCCCTATAGGATTGTGACTAAGTTTTCATAAAAACGCTCCAAAACTGCCATTCTAGTACAAGTACCAGATTTTAGAAAAAAAATCATTTTAAAACACATATAACCATAGGATCTCGTAATATGCTGATTTGAGAAGATGTGGAAAAAATTATAGAAATTTCCATCATGTAGATTGCAAGATATTAGTGTCTGAAGTGACAAAAAAAAAATTGGGGCCATGTGAAAATTTTGCGCATCTGCATTTTACAAGGGCACATTTGTATGAAAAAATGTCCCAAATGGTGGTGCTTCTTTGGATTCATTCTTCAAGGCAAGTTGGCCACATGCTTGGAAAATTTTAGATCATTTGAAGTTTTACAACAAATAGGGAAAAAATAGTAAGTAGAAAGAAGTAGAGAATGATTCAAAATACAAAATTGTCAAGAATTTAGTTATAGATTTGAACAATACCAATTCCAACGGTTGTAATGTTGTAATAAATAATTTACATCCTATGATTTTATTATAATTTAAAAATGTTTAAATTAGAGTTAAATAAATAATTTAATTTAGAATAGAGATTCCATAATTGCTCGCAAACTAAAACTCCTTATAACTTTCATCTCATTAATCAAAATGGAATGATTCAAAGCTTTCCACACACACACACACACAGATATATATATACAAAATCTAGTAAACCAATTTTAAAAAATTATTTAAAAAAAAATTGATTTTAAAAGAATCTTTTTGAGCTGCCTTGCCTGCCCAGGCTGTCTATAGTTTAAAAAAATTTACATATCATACAATAGCTTATTAACCATGTAATAAAAAAAAAATGAAAATTGTTGGACCTTAAAGCTACTCTCAACACATATTGCATGAAAATTTCAAAAAAAAGAAAAGAAAAATTCCATTTGTAGTGAGCTGCTCCAAATTGCTACATTGCCAGAAAAGCCAAACACAGTTTGGTTTGTTAGAGGTCAAAAAACACATCTTTGTGCGTGTACAACTGTAAGTCGACCGCAAAAAAGACAGGATCAGAATGGGATGGTTGTTGTGCTAATTAGTGATGAGTGGGTGATGGGGATTCAATGGAAACCTAATCAAGAATCTACACTAAATAGTGAAATTAGGTTGCCTTCATAATTAGGTCGCCTTACCCCCACAAAAGTTATTGCCTAAACCATCAAAGTCAACACATATTTATATTTGCAAACGTGGAGGTTCATGAGTCGCAATTACAAAAGTAATCTAATTTAGAAGTAGTACATTCTTGTATAGCAATAGTAAACATTTATATAGTGTCAAATGTTGAAAAATTAGTGTGAGGCAACCTAATTTCACTATTCAGTGTAGATGGGCCTGTAGATGGGCCTGGACTCTCCAGGGAGCTCTTCCAGTCCCCCTGCAATCCTGGTTCTCCAACAGGCCCAATGGAGGCACGCCCTGAACAAGTTCGTCTTCACCTTGCACTGAGATTGACGTCACATGAGGAATCTCTGTGAACTCTCAAGAACTTTGTGCTGCAAGGCTCTCATGAATAAGTTGAAGCAGTACATTTCAGGCCAGAATACCGTATGCAAGGGCTGGTTAGCGAAAGGGTCAGAACTGGCGTTCAGTTTCCCTTTTTTCCAAAACCAACAAGAAGAAGAAGACAGGAAGTTTTAGAGCTCCATCCCTCCTCACCACCGTCCAACTCCTCCCCGGACGACGGACACTGAACTCGCACTGCACTGCACTGAACCCGCCTGCAGACGGATTCATCCCTCACCAGCCACCGGTGACGATTGCTGCAGACGTACGTGGATTGATGTCACTCCTACACTAGGTCGGTCTGCCTGTCCGTCCCTCCGTCCGTCCACACTCCACAGACTGCCTGCCTGACTGCAGTGCGTGCACTGGACCCACGGCATTTAAGTTTATCTCCCCATATCCTGAAACCCCGGCAACGAAGTGCGGTGCGTGAGTGGGTTCCATTCATGTCCTTATGCTGTCCTCCACGAGCCCAGTGGCCAAGTTGCACGCGGAATTGGAGCTGCTGTTGTTAGCATCCGGCGTTGCTGGACCATTCCAGATCGTTCGGCTTCGAAACCCTAACCCTACTCGGCCAACTTGGATTAATAGCAAACCACTTGCATTCGATTCGGCTACAACTTGCAAGTGAACAGCGGAACTGGTCGAATGCTCAATTGAAAATGGCGATGGCGTTTGGGAGTGGTGCATCTGCTTCTTTCTCATGTTTGCTGGGAAGGCATAGTATGTTTGTTTGTTTGTTTTCATTTTGGAGAAGGAGACAGTGGTTTCTTCAATACTCATGTGATACTTAGGTGATATCTATATGAAAACTAGGTGATACCAAGGTAAGATTTGTCAACTGGTCTTAAAATGTAGTAGTAAACTAACTATTTTGACCCCCCAAAATGAAAATTTCCTTTTAAAAAAAACTAGCCAAAATATTTTGGCAGTAGCCAAGTGGCAAAAAATTGTGCATAAACAAAACACTGGAAAGGCATGCCATTTGGATCAACGTATTGGGGACACTAATAAGTGTTGGATGGAGGATGGAAAATCCTGCCATGAAAGATAGAAAGCATACAGTCATGGTCATCCTTGGAAGTTTGTGTAAAAAGGGGAGGTCTCCCACATGAGTTTGACCACCAATGAGTGTTCTTGGATTTTTTTTTGAAGCAAATGATTCAAATAACACCATATGTATAGGTCAGTTTCAAAAATAAGTAGGAAAAATTTGGATTGTGTCTAAAATTTAAAAAATTGTACAACTATTTCTAAAAATCTGAAAAAAAATTCATTATTGCTAAGTGTAAATATCCAAAAATTATTTTTGGATTTAAAGGAAAAAAAACATATTTACGTATAAATAAATAAAAAACAATTTAAAATTAGGAGTGTCTAAAAAATAGAATAAGCAAAGTGCTGAAAGTCAAGAACTCCAAATAAAGCTACCAAATTGTCGAACTACAAAAAATAAACTATTTCAACATCAAGGTGCCGAAACTGACCTACGTGCACAGTACCCAAAGAGGTTGATTTCTACAGTGGCTAGCATGGCCTTATAGGATTAACCCTATGTGAATAGATTGGCATTGTAGAAATTAGCCTTTCGGGTTCAGTGTGAATCATCTATTTAGATTATTAAAAAAAAATCTCATTGAAGGTCAAACTTAAAGCCACTATTCAAAAAAATTATCAAACTTGCCAATGCAAAAACTACAAGTTCAAAATGTGATTCTAAACCCCCAATACTTAAATTGATAGATGCATTTTGTGAAGACAAAGAAAATGATATCAAGGAAGTTCACATGTAGTTGAATATTAGAAGAGTTTTCATGAAAATTCTCTGAAAATTCAACCATTTCATCTAGATATAACATTCAAGGGTTAAAAAAAATCATACCAAAATGTTAATTTTAGTATTATTGGTGAAGCATTATTTCAAGTATATGTTTAACATGAAAATTCATTCGTTAAACAATATGTTTGTGATTTTTCTATTCAAATTTTTAGACTAGGGATGCCTTAAATTTTGTTGTATATTTTTATTACCATCATTTTCTTAAAACAGACTAGGCATTCATTAGATTTAAAAAATAAAAAGAAGATTGAAAGACTTCAAGTCACTTAAACTTTTAAACCCCCACGTGATTAATCATTGTATTATTTAAATCCAAATGTAATATTATTGAGTTTTATTTTTCTTTGTGATCTACAACACATTCAATGTGTGATAGTATGAGTACAATTATAAAAAAACAACTGGTAACATTGATCAAAGCTTTGACTTTTCGTTTAGTTTTGAGTACACTCCAAAAAGCTTGAAATAGACCTTGGATATTCAAAGATTAATTTGCATTATTGTATTCATCGATTAGTGTTGGCAAATATATTTCTTAAAATAGACTAGGGATGCCTTAAATTTTGAAATATCATTATTTTAAATAAAAATATGTATATGGATTTTTTTAATAATTTTTCTATTATAAAGCATTTGTTGAATCACATTTGCAACCTCTAATTAATTGCTTGGCATTGAATGCTGACCTAGTCATCGGGCTTTATCATTCATATCGCGGAATCCCTAGCACCCTCCATAAAGTAGAAATTCTTGAAACTTGAATCAATTCAACTCTACTTATACCATAAAGTTATATTATATAACATTATTAAAGAGAGTTGGATGTTCTCGACAATCAATACCTTAAGGGATAGTTGCAAGAAACACTTCATGATTCTTGGCCAAAGATGCATTTTCAAGGCATAGGACTGGCAGTACTATTGATACTACAAATACTGCACCAACATGTTGCAACGACAATCTCCACTGTCAATTTCGAATTTCAATCGGGCTGTGATTTCAATAGGTGGCGGGTACAATAGTAAGCGCATTGAAGTGGGGTGGCGTACGAGGGCATATGAGAATGAAGTCCCATTGTGAAGCATTTATGAGTATTTAGTAGTAGTGTGGACTGTTGTGGGGTACCACCGAAGGCACTATTGTTTGAAAATGCCAAAAAATAGCAGAAAAAGTATCTATGTCCCTTTTCATTTTAAAAAAATGGAAAAAAATTCAAAAGAATTCCTCCTAAAACCATTTTTATTGACAATGAAAGCCTCTCATTGCACCAAATATTTCCTTAGGAATTTATTTCCCTCTCTAGGACTTTTGCACAAAAGGATGGTCACATTGAGCCCTTGTGAGCAACTCTAGTATTCCTTTTTTCACAAAATCTCCTTGTCAATCCTTCTAAGGACCCTAAACCTCCCTCATGTCCAATTTGTGGCTTCCAATTTGAATTTTTGGATCGAAAATAGGACTATCCTCCCCCCCCCCCCCCCCCCAATGCCCAAGGTAGACACCCAATCGGGGGCAGCTTAAAAATAATAAATTAATTTTAAAAACATTAAAAACATTACAAAATGTTTGAAAATTTTGTAACTACCTTCACTCCAAATTTCACGCCAACCAGACAAAGTATGCAAAAGTTATGAGCCAAAAAGTACCCGTCCAAGGGCAAGGGGACAAAGAATAGGACAAGTGTTCCTTGCAACTACTCCAAGGCAAAATATTCCCACTCACTTTGATTACTTTGAGTTTAATGCTAATTCCCCATATCTTTGTTAATGAACCTAAATCCATGGATTGGACAAAATTTTGGATTCATATAGCTTTTTAAAATCGCCTAGAATGGATGCAATGGCAAAATAGGAGAAAAAAACAATTGAAGCAATTATTCCAATAAGGTGAACCAACCTATTACCACCCATGTACCAATGATGTACATTTTTTTTTTGTCCATGGATACGAAAAGGCGGAATTGAGAATGGAGGCGGGAATTGGTTGGTTCACCTTGGTAGCATTGACGCTTTCCAAAGGTCGACATCCACTTCAGCTGAAAAGTGCGACAAGTCATCCAAAATCATTTTGGTGAATTCATAACTTACATTGTATGAATAGGCAAATGGTCCTCCCCTTGTGGGAAGGTATAATGCCTCACTAGAGACCTAGAAGGGACGGCCTTATCAATTACTTTTAGGACTAGGGTTGGTTGAGGAGCCATCGATAAGAAGACAAGTTTGTTGACTGTGGGGGGGTCCCGTTTTCCAAGGATGCCAAACGGCGGGCCCCGGGCCCCATTGGTAAGTAAACAATGCTATCTTGGTCTTGTGCACGGCACGTGAAAGGGTGAGCATGTTTTGGACGTTCTGCCAACTTGCATCCCAGGCCGGTTCTGTCAGGACTTGGGGGAATGAGCCTTGCAGAGCCACTTCTGTTTCTGCACGGCAGGATTCATTCCTGTCAGCGTAATTCACGAATGAAGACCTTCAGAGACCTGCGCACATGCCTATTGTCCACGTACTAATAACTTAAAGTTAAGTTCGATTCAAAGAATCTGGATGCTACAGTTCGATCGGTAGTAACTGAACGACGTGTCTGGAACCATCAGATTGAACCAGGATGGATTGCCATTTCCCTCGCTCCCATTCAGTTCATTCTCAGTGAAATCATGGCGGGGTCTACGTGTCCACTAATAACTTAAGGACTAGATTATGCTCAAGAGTTCATCACAAACGTTCGTATCTGTACTTTTTGCAAAATCTAAGGGTGTAGAAAGAGGGTCTGCATTAATTATGAGTTGTAATGCTTTCCTGACTATCAAATGGAATGGTGACTAACGTGCTTTGAAAACCGGACTTGGCATTGGCCTTATGTTCAAAGAATCTGAATGCTACAGTTCGGTACTTCGGTAGTAAGCTTACATAGTGTCTGGAACCATTAGAACGACGGAGATTGAGCTGTGATGAATCGCCATCCCTCGCTTCAATTCTGTTCATTCTTGACGAGCTGGAGAAATCATGGCGGGGTCGGTCGATCGATCGATCTCTCTAGTCGTAGTAAATCAAGGTTGAGGTCGTGAAAAGTTGAAAACTCTTCGATCTCTGCAAACTGATCATGAAAGTCTTGAAGCTTCATGTGTTGATAAGTTTAAAAGCTTCACTTAATTGCGAAAGCTTCATTATTTACCTTTGAAAGTCTGTCCCCGATTTGATCCCTTTTGGCAGTGAGAGAGATTCTGGTCTCGCGAAATCAATACGATTGTAATGATTGACATTGATCGAGCAGTATTGTATGGACCAACTGGTGTTGGACTGTTGGTGGGTGGGAGAGAGCATTGTCAGTCCAACCCTTGTATTGGCTCTCCAAATGTATTTCTAACTTTGGATTCTGTATATTACCATAGCCAGAGGTCACGTTCTGTGGAAAATATTAAATAATTTCAATGTTAAATAATTAAAAAAATTAACAAGTCAGCATGCCGAATTCAAGGAATTGATTGTAAAGAAAACCATAATTTTGGAAAGTATAACAATACAACTAGATGCAAATGCATGTCTATTAGACCATGGATGGATGGAGAGACCGTTTTTATAATAAAATTCATTGTCCATCATGAATCTTAAAAGGGTATGGGACAATTTGAAGATGAGAGCTTGACCGCTCATTGTCAAAACACAAGAATTATTTTCAATGTAGAACTTCAAACCTCACTTTGGCATAATAAAATCATTTTTTTCAAAAAACTTTGAATGAAGAAAAGTTAGTAAATCAAGCTAAATTTCATCTTTTGAAACCCGTTTGAGATTTCTATATTCCAGTCAAGATTTATGGACATAATTTATAGATGATGTTTGAAAATGGTGAAGAAATGTCCCTCCCAACTCCTAACTCAATTTTGTCCATAACTTTTGACTGGAGGCTTGAAATCTCAAACGGATTTGTAAAGATGAAATTTAGATTAATTTCCCAACTTTTCATAACCCAAAGTTTATTAGAAAAAATTATTCTACCATGCCAAAATGAGGTTTGAAGTTTTACATTCAACACAATTCATACTTTTGACTTAACTAAGTATAAGAGGTTGAACTTCTACTAATCCTGATTTACATATTCTACATGGGCTGTTTTACCTCCTACCACCCCACTTGTATAAAGAGATTGTGCATACATCCTTGATCCCTTATAACAATATTGACTTTCAAATCTATTTGAGGTCTTTGCCAAATAATTTAAAAAAATTTGATTTTAATGCCAAATTTTTTAATAAATAATATTCTCAAGTGTTGAAGTTTATTATAGACTTTGATTAATTTTTTGGCAAAAATGTGCCAAAGGTGGCCTTTGGGTACAATATTAGAATTTGAAATTACTAGTGGCAAAAATGCATCCAAAAATAATTTGAATGGACATAAGAAAATTGAAATTTAGACATTAGAGAAGCACATCAAAAACAAGCATCCAAAGTCAAAGATTCATGCTCATATCTAGAATTGTAGTGGGCTCTGTCAATAATGTCAAAGTCGCATGGCTGCAATGATGGCAAGTGTAATAGCAGACCCATTGAGACATGAATTTGGTTTACTATAAAGATCCTACCTTGGAAATTTTATTATTGGGCTACTATACCAATTTCATTGAAGACACCTAAAGGACTAGGTATTCAAATTTCAAACAGTAAATGAATGCAATGACATTCCAACTACATATAAATGTATTTTTTCATCCATTACTTTATTAAGATTCTTGTGCTAGTTCTTTAACATGTGTATGGTATAAATTTTGAAGATTCTATTTTACAAATCTTCGATGATTCAAAAGATATTGGTAGGTCTAGCCTTAAAAAATAACATTTTTAGTTCAAAAAAAGACCCTTTCAAAATGACTTGAATAAAAATGTAAATAATTTTTTTTCAAAAATCACTATGATAAAATTTTAATATTTTGAACATAAAATAATAATATGTAAAAATCACAAATATTCAGTCTACAATTTGTTTTAGAAGGAATTTTCAATTTTGGACTTCAAACTTTATTTTAAAATATTGGTTTGTATACTAATTGATCTAACCATTGGATATAATCTATGGATCATTTTGACAACTATAGTTTGAGAGTCATCATTAAATTAATATTCTAAATTGCATTTTACAATACATCTTTACAATTTCAGAAATTTGGACCACCCCTTGGTCTTTAAGGGTCAAGTATGATTTATTGTGGCACATTATAAATTTTTCTTTTTATCTTGCTTTTAATAGGCTTTGTTTTGGTTGTCTAACGTCCAAATCCAAACAATATATTTTCTATTTAAAATGATTACAGATGTGCTTACAACAACAATATTCTTAATTCCTAATTGACTGTGGTGTTCAAACTTGCTTTACAATATTGATATCCAAATAAGGCTAAAATCTTCATTGTTATTTAATTTCTAACAATTTCAAATTTATAATCCTTTAGTTAATTTGTTTAAGTACATCCACCCAAAATTTAAAATAAAAACCATCATTGATTGGAAATCCAATGTGACTAAACTTTTAAAAATAGTTTTTTTAACCCTTCTCAAAGGTAAAGTTTTATCTTTCAACATTTTAAAGAAGAAACATGTGCTTCTCCTAACTTGTCTAATTTGGTCAATACGAGTCAATACGTGGAAAAATTGGTTGAAAATATTTGAAAAAGACTCAACCAAAAACTTTTGTATTTATCTTTAAAAATTTGATAAAGTAGAAGGTGGTATTAAATGAAAGTAAATCCTAAATCACTAATAATTGTTACGATAAATATAGGATTGTAAATTCCAATGATCAAAATATTTTAGTAAGTAACATACATATGATGTTTTAAATTTAACTTGAACTTTTTTGAAATCTAGTTCTTAAAACAACTTTTAAATGTTTTCAGACCTATAAAATAAAACTCTGCATAACTTTTACTTCATTATTTGGAATTGAAGGGTTCAAATGATTTTGAGTAGATATCAATCTATATAATCAAATCAAATTAACCTTTAAAGTCCCAAAGTCCGTGCGAGGGACTCTTGGGATTTCAAGTAGGCTTGTGTGATTTCAATTTTTGACATGATTTTCTAAAACTTTTTTTGAAGGTAGTAAATTAGATTAGCCTTTTGGAAATATAATTTTTTTTCCAATAGGTATCCACACAAAAGTTATGCCACCCTAAGTCCAAAAAATAGCTCGAGAGGTAGCCTCCAAAATCACAAAAAAATGAGTTTTTTCAATCTTAATTTTTTTTCCTCAAAGATTATATTTTTGTCTACATTTGAAGCTTTGATTAATTCTATTTGGACTATTGATAAAAAAAAGTTATGAAAAATCTTGTTTTTTGAGCAATCTAAGCATTTTCTTGAAAAATTAACTTATAGAATTCATTTTTGAATGCATTTTTTACAATTAAGTTTTTTTTGTTAGACATGATTAACTTTTCTTGCTAGAACAATCTCACATTGGAATTATTGTGTTTCAATTCCATTTAGAGCTATTAACGGTTTATTTTTTCCTTCAATCTTGAATGATTTCTATTTAACAAGTATTTAATGAATAGAGAATAAGTATTTTTTAATTATTTATATTTTGTAGATTTTCAAATCAATTCTTCACCACAAAAAGTTATAAAATCAAAATTAGTAGTGCAAAATTTTTAAGTTAATAAGGTTTAAAGTCAAAAAAACTAGTTGAGCAAGATGTAAAAACTTGTATTTTTCATTTAAAATTCAAATATATCTTGCAATTTACGCAGTCAAAATTTCTGAAATTTCTTCCATGTATTTTTATACTAGCCTGGTACAAGATCCTATTGTTAGATATGTAGAAAGAAACAAGTTTTAAAGTTTTTTCCTCTTTATAATAGAAATGGTAGAATTTGAATGGTTTTTGAGGGAAAAAAGACCTTGGGACTTTAGGGGTTAATCAATATTTTTTTAAAATATATTTTTAGCTATCTACTCTGAAATTGAAAAATAAATAAATTACTTTTGCAATATTTATTGGAATGAAGTGAAACAAAGCATTTACATTTAGATTAAGATGATTACCATCCATCCCAAAAAATCCATGCAAAATTTTATAATTATGAATTCAATAGAGTCTGCTTGACTTCTAAAAAAGCCTAGCAAGCTCTTTAGTCAATTAGGGATTAAGTTCTAATGTTAGAGCATTGCCACTCATTTGCAGCAAAGTCGGATGATTCGGACTAGGGCGTGGCAAGCCACTAAAACATGTCCTCTCCACATACCTGCATAGGGATGAAAAGAGCTTGATTATACCAAAATTCTCTTTACAAACAAGAGAACAACGTCCTCACCATGCTTGTTGACTATTGCTTGATCTTGTCGTTTTGTTGGTTTGTGGGCTGCAACACCTCATTTTTGCATTAAAAATCAATTCATATATTGATTGGTTTATGAATTTGTTAAGTCATAAAAGTGTGAGATTTATTTATTTGGCGTGTTCTAAGGACATAGATGATTGGGGTGTCTCTAGGGACAAGAAAAGCTCGGAAGGTGTAAGGCTTGGGTCTCCATTTTCCTAGCTCTACTTTGGGGGAATAGGTGACAATATTCTTACACCAATTGAAATATAATAACATATTCAAGGCAATATTTTCAATGTTGGATTGATGATGTTTTTATTTATTTATTACACACAATAACTTTTCAAAATAAATTGACAATGCTTGAAGTACTTGAGAACTCAATCACCCCTATTAGCTATATTGAATTATCTTATAAGTGTGTTTACTAAGGTTAGACTATTTTTGAATTCCAAGGTACAAGATTAGTTGTAGTTCGATGGTCAATAACACAATTTAACTACAATAAACAGATATCTATTTTATAAAATTTGAGCATGCAAAATTCCAATATTAAATTCCCTTTAATGTTAATTTTGAATCTTGTATGTGATTTTTTTGATAAGGAAAGATGTGTGTATAGATATTTCCTACATATCTCTATTATGAAAATTTGAAAATTCATCACCAATTGTTTTCAATAAATTATCATATGAAATCATAAAAGTTGATTGTAAAAGTTAACTATAAATAAAATTTTGATTTTAAAAATTTTAAAATTGATATGCTTAATCGACATTGTGAGAGAATGTAATGATAATTATGCATGCCAAAAAGTGACTACTCCAATCCCTTTGTTCCAAAACAATCTTCCAATTGAACAAAATGTTTGGAATTTTCTTTTTTACTGAATATAACATTATTTCAACCCATTTCGAGTTGCAAGTAGAGTTTGGTGCACTCCTATCATTATAACCCTATTTAAAATGTAGTATCACTAAACTTATTGCAGTAAAATTAAGGAAAAGCATAAGATCATTTTAGGATGAGGGGTGTAATTATAATTTACATTACGCAAAATTCTTTAACTAACACAAATAAGTAGTATATGTCTTTATTGGAGACCACTGTATTGTCTGGAGTGCGGAACAATTTTTTGGGTAGTCACACCAATTTTGACGTTGACACTAATAATTTTATTCCCAAATCGAATAGGATACCGGTATAGGATAAATCACTGTACTGGCTTGAGACACTGTATTTGCTGGCCCACACTAACTTACTGTGCAGAACTGTACAAGTGGACGTGGGAACCGGTCAATCTCCTTTAGCTTGGCATGAGATAGAGAACAATCTCTAAATATCTCCATTTGGGTACGTGTCACTTGCTCTGATGTCTATGGCGTGTGGAGGGGAACCTGTGTGATTTACGTTAGGTACCTTCAATTTTATTAACTTACATGCCCTATTATTAACCGTGTAAGGATGTGGCCCCATGATCAACTTATAGTTGTCAAAACTATTCCCACTATTGGATCAATAGGTGTAGTTTTTTTTTTTATAGTGAACAATGAAGTCATCCATTGACCACTTTTCGGCCTTAGCATTCTTTAGGGATAAACCCTGGAAGGATGCTGCAGCTTGTAGACTAGGGATCAATTGGGTCCAATGGATGAATTTGGAATGAATTGACAAATAGAGAAGGAAAATATCTTCACCCAAATTTTTAAATAAGAGCAATGCTATTGTGTGCACTTGTGGATACTAATAATTGTTTGCATTTACAACAATAATTTATTTACTACCATAAATA
Source organism: Antitrichia curtipendula (assembly GCA_951230915.1). Classification (NCBI taxonomy): domain Eukaryota; kingdom Viridiplantae; phylum Streptophyta; class Bryopsida; order Hypnales; family Leucodontaceae; genus Antitrichia; species Antitrichia curtipendula. Next base: position 5,197,702 of record OX579639.1, on the reverse strand, counting down.
TCATACTTTTACTCCTAAATGTAGGTTTGTAAGGTTCAAAATTGTTTTAAAGTGCTCTTTTTTAAAGTAAGGCTAAAATCTTAGGATAGATGTGGTGATAAACACAAGAGATTGTAAGTTAGAACTTTGCTTTCGATGCAAGTGCACCCACATTTCACTTTAGCATGTATTATTTGGGTCCCAAATTAATGAGATTTGAAAGTATTGTTTGTGGGTGTACTAAGAAGGCACACTAGACTATCCTAGACACTTATATTTTGAATGTTTACACTTATTATCAATATTACCCCCAAATAGGACACCTACATATGGACCCTAAGTTGCCATTATTTTTTAGATTTCAATCATATAGTATGTACAAACAATCAAAAGATGAAGCCTAAGGAAGTTTGGTGTTGATTTTGGTGCACTTCAAGACAATCCTTTGAGAACTTATAACTAAATCAATGTCTTAATAATGCATACTAAAGATAATTGGAGTCCTCTTTCAATATAATATATACAATGAGAGTAAAATTTTCAGATTTTTTGCAACTAATTTTTGTATTAGATTTGGATTTGTCTCACATGTTCTTCCCAAAATCAAGACAATTTTGAATCTTGACCAACAAATCTGAAATTTTTATGACTTAGAATATAAGAGACATGAGATTTCATCTCTGATAAATAAAATAAAATAGTTCTCACTCAAACTTAGTTGCAAAATAGGGGAATGGAAGCAAAAAAATTGTGACAAATTCCATGGTTATGAGATTTCAAGGGTTAACTCTTAAACAACGGGCTCATAACCGTGGAAATCATCTATTTTGACACCGTGAGAATTGTTGGATTAAAATAATGCAAAAGCACTCATCGGAAGTCAAACTATTGTAGATGATCTTCCCTTTTCCCACAAAATTTGGAGGATGAATAGTTGCACTTCTATCCTACACAAGAGATTCTCTTTGTCATTCATCGACCACAAAACATCCGCCTCAACATTTATGGGTTAAGAATTTATTCCAGCTTGCATTTTCGCTGGAAGGAATTCCTGTATCTCATAATCCAAAATTCTACCAGTAAGGTCATCAACGTTTCTAATGGCATGCTCTCAAATATCACATTAATTGACACCTCCACGTGTCATGAATTTAGTCGCCAGCCTGGGCATCTGACTACTCCCACTGAAGAGCACAAGTCGGCATGAGAAACTGCTTATGGGATACAAATATCTTGGAAAAGATCAAAAGCTGAGATCCTTGAACCTCATGCAAAAGGCAAAAGGGCATGCACACAATATCAACTTGTGTTCAGACTCGGGCTGGTCAGGAGATCAGATAGGTCCCGCTAGAGGGTATCAACAGACTAATAGGCCCCGGTGTCATCAACACCGCCGTTTCGATGTTCCCAGACGGGTTCCCACTCTCGTTCGCATTCTTGTTCCCATACAAGCTCCCATTCTCGATCCCCAAGTTCCCAGTGGGACAATAGCTGGTAAATTGGCAGGAGAATTTTGTAGCAGAATCAAGCACCCTCCCTGAAGTCTCTCAGTTTGTGACATCTCAAAGTGACAAACAAACAATACAAAACTGAATTGGGTTCCAAAATATAATTCACGCGAGCATCTGCGTTGAACCTCAGAATTCGCATAATTCAACTCAATGGTGAAGCTGTAAAGTTGTGGACATGCTGGGTAACATATAATGTTCAAAGAACACCGAACTACAGTGAACGTCCACTTGCACAACCAACACAACATGGCCAAGAATTGCCTGATCAGTTCCAAACATAACTTACAAGTTTCCCAGCCCCAAGCGAAGTTGCTTCCACACATGCCGAGAAAATTCCGCAGCTGGGTCACTGTAGATGACCAGACACTCACTACAATCTGACGTAACCTGCCGATCGAGTGGAAGGCAACGCTCGGCAAGACAAGATTCTAGGAGAGGTATCTGGAACCTGAAACGGGTGTATATTTTGAACCTGATGATTAGGGTTTTGAAACCAATTCTTAAGCAAATTCTCAGTAGCTGAGAGGGATCAAGTATTAACGGTAGTAATCTTCTCTGCAACATCTGTTGCGTCTATACTAATTCGCTCAATGGAAGGCAAAATACTCCAATTGGGGGATTGCACTGCTCGTAGCCATCTGAAATCATCTACATTCTCCCACTCCCCTGCAAAACGATAGCCTTGTGAGAATGGGAAGATCAGGTCACACCAGCACATGAGATGAGATTAGTTTAGAATTAAAAGAACAAGAGCTGCGGGGACATAAATATGACTTAATTAACACCTTAAGAACCAAGGGATCATAGTTTAAAAATGACCAACTAGATTGATCATGTTGTGAATAATCAATAATTCAGATGGGGCAAACCAAATTTTATATCATCAGAGTCAGTGAAGAACATTACATGTGTTGGTCAAGAAATAAATAAACATGGAGAAAAGGAAGCCTCCATAGACGTATTGGGCCTTTCAATCCTCTAGGGGTTACGAAATCTCAAATACATATTATACCTGAAAACTCAAGCCAAGATTTCTAATGACAAAGGGTTTGGATGGCACCTGTTTCCTCCTGGAGATTGGCAGCTTGGAGAGCCTCTTCAGCGCCCGAATAGTGAAATGCATAAGGAGCAAACCGATCAGAATTTGTGTACTCAACAATAGGTCGGCTGCGTACTCGCAGATAAAAGTCCGTGTTCTTCGTGGAATGTATACGAATTTGCTGAGATGCAAGCATCAATGTACTGCTCTCAACATCATCAATGAACACAGATCCCGTCACAGGACCCGTACAAACCGAACAATCTTTCAGTTTGTTCACATAAAGAGCTCTACACTTTCCTATCAAATAAACCCTGCAATTGCTAAGATTAGTTAGCATATATTCTCTGTCCTCTAGATCCTGTGAGTATCGTACAAGGGTGCAGTCTTGTTGATCCTTGATACCATAAAAGCTCGGCACAGGGCAACTAGGTTTGCTATCACTAACAGTAACAGGTACAGCTGGCTGCATCTCTTTGTTCTTCTCTGTTGGTTTTGCAGTTTTGCTACGGAAAGAGAATTTTTTCGTAGGGAGAAGCTCAGCCGTTGCCACCTCTACTTCCTCCTTCAACTTGATAATTGAAGTCTGAGAACTTTGAATACTATAAGTAGGCAAATAGAAAGAGGAATTTGCTACCATTGTTTCCATATTGGAAATCTCCAACAACAAGCTTTTCAATTCTTCCCGAACAGACGCCAATCCTGCTTCATCAACTTGGGTTGATTTCTTTGAGCGAATTGAAGCTATCCTGTCCTCCACCTATCCTGTCCAAAACATGAGAAATTAACCCCTAACCAGAATTTTGGATGATGAACAGATTCATTAATGTTCACTGAGCATTGATAATTGTTTATTCATCCATTCAAATTTTCTTGTAGTAGTTGTTGTGCTGTTAGTATAATCAAATTCCCAAATCCTTTCATGCAAATGTTCTATAAGTCAAGTCAAAGAAAGCAAGTATTTTTCACTTCAAAAACTCACTTTCCTAGTTCAAAAATAACCCTACAATTTTTAAATTAAAAGCATTGATTAAATAATTCAAATATCTCAAATATCACAATAATTAGAAATCCAAAAATAAATTGCAACAATTTTTCAATAAAATATTCACTAGTAATTCAAACTAAAAAGAATTTTCATTCATGCTCTGGTTTCGAATTATCTTGGCTAATGAAAGTGGTCAATGAAAGTGTTGATCTACTTGTACATAAGATGACGATAACTAAAAGCAATAACCATAACTAAAAGCAGCACTAAAAAGCACAAAATATGGTTATTATTATTATTATTATTATTATTATTATTATTATTATTATTATTATTATTATTATTATTATCATATTTTCTTACTGGATACTGTACTCAAAAGCTACAAGGATTCCAAGCTTTAGCGATAGATTTTGTACATCCTCAAAATCAAAATGTACATATTGTGCAAGAGTTTAGGGTATTGCATTCACGCTGTTATCGCAATTAGGTGACTCTACTTATAAAATCTTACAGGGCACGATGTACATTTTGCATTTGAATATCATCCTTGAATCACACTTCTCAATAGCATTTCATACCACACCTAAGTCACATTTGCTGCAATTTAGAGAACCCTCGCATCACTCCATCGAGAGATTCCACCGCAGCGATAACATCAAAACGCGGAGCAGTAGACACACCTGATCACAAGAATGCGAGAAGGAGGGAAGAAACGCGTCCACAGATTCGCTAGGGTCAGAAGTAGCGGCGACGAGGGAACGGCGAGTGGAGACATCCTTGAGATAGTTCTGCAAGTGCGATTGAAGACGCTCCTCCTTGACAGCGCGCTTCTTCTCAAGATAAGTTCCTTACTCGCCATGGCTGCTGCTCCAATGCATAATAATTTCGAATCATGACCAATAGATCTGAATTTTATGACTCTATGAAAGTTTTGGAAGGGGTGTTTGTCTCTTTTGAGTACATAGTGACAAACTGCCAAAACTGTGAAAACTCAACATCAATTTAAAAACAAGTACAGTGTCATTTTTTCATTCGATGAAAAACATTTAAAACAAACTCTCAAAGGGGTACACTAGTCTTTTTTTAAAAAGAACTTCAAATTTTTTATTCAAACAAAATACGCCACAAGTGTTTAAGAAAATCTTTCATTGCCCGGAAGAGTGTTCAGAAAAAGAGTGTTAGTTCCTGTCTGCATATTTGAATGAGCATAAGGGTCCACGTGTAACATCCATTGTGGATGCTCCAACGAGGCACAGAACAGGTAGAGCAGAAGATGGGGATCAGCCGGGAGCTCAGAGTTAGGGTTCTTACTGTCTCCGCCTGTAAAGTAGTACCTTTGTACACAAGAGCCTTTAACGAGTTCTGCATTTCAAAGTACAGAGAATAAGATTGCCTGTATACCTCGAAGAAGTACAGCTTCAATCAATCAAAAGAAATTTGAAAGATTCGTCAATGTCACATCAAATTGCAGATGCACTACAGGAAACATGTCTTTACTGAAAGATTCTAAAACTTTCAGGCCTAGTGCTTCAATTTTCACAAAGATTACTTTGCAGGCAGTAGAAAGGAGGAAAATTGTGCCATCAGTAAATGATTTTGCATGTTTAAATCCTTGTGATGAGAGGAACAGACCAAGAAGCAAGAATCCAAAAGCTATGTGGCTCAGTAAACCGGTCACTCCAAATTCATATATCTTACAAGGTTCGAGACAATAATGCATCTTTCGGACAGAAATCACAAAAACCGCGAATTGTGTTTTTATCAAACTATAACAGAACACTCAGGATCTCTGAAGTACTTACTACGCTAAAGTTTTGAAACCGCTCAGTACAAGCATCTTTACCGATACGAATCACAAAAACACGAAATAAATTCTCTAAACCCTAAACCCTAAACCCTGAACAAGAGAGTTTTAGAATCCCCGACACTTACAACGCTTAGGTTTTGAAGCCGCTCTATAGAAGGATCCATCTATTCCGCGCTTCATCCCCGTTGATGTCTCGATTACGTCCGTCAAGCCTTGGAAAGGCAAACCATTCACCGGAAACCATTACCCCTGAAAGTAGAAGCTAGGGTCGGACACACAATGATCCATCGATTACATCCGTCAAGCCCTGCAAAGGCAAACCATTCACCGGAAACGATTACCTCTGAAAGTAGAAGCTAGGGCCGGACACACAATGATCCATCTCGAGTTTCGTCCATCACATTTACACACATGAGCGTAAATGCGAAGTTTCGTCCATCACCCCGCTTCAGAGAAATTTAGCAACCACTCCACCAATTCTTCGGAAACAAGGCACCGGAGAATCAACGGGGGATATCGCGCACGAGAATTAGAGAGACGAGCCCTAAATCCTAATCTACTTGACAGCCAAGATATTCTCGGTGCTGATCAAGTTCCCATTCTCGATCCCAAAGTTCCCAATGGGAGCAGCTCTGGCTTCGGCATGAAGCTGGTCGCCTCGTGTTTGGCCTTCCCTGTTGACTGTCGCTGTGCTAAATTTGTTTCTGGATTCATGAATATAACTTAGGTGATTGCTTTTATTGTGCGATTGATCGGTAGCATGCATATGTTTGCATCACGCTTCGGTGGTTGAATTTTTAGAGACGGGGAAGCAAGCAAAAGTGGTGGAGTAGTGTTTTGGCTGTACGCTCTTGCCTGCCAAGGTTTCGTTGTGAATCGGAACGCTGACATTCTGTCAAGGTTTGAGAATCTTCCCTTGAAAAGAGTTAAGGTGGAAATATTTCCAATTGCGTTGATCAGTTAGTTTGGTTCTCGGATCCTTTGTTTCCGTTTCACCAGATGGCTCGAGGGCAATCGGTAATGTTTTATTCGCAGATTTTAGTGGTTTATACGAGGATATTTCTATCTCGATTTCATTTTCTTATTGAACATGCAATACTCTTCTCTGATTCTGGTGATGTAAGAATTAACCCTGTCCGAATTGTTTTTCACAAATATGATCAATAGAATTGGTCATTTTCAAACCATGTATCCTTGGTCGTTTAAGGTCAAGGTCCCATGCTCATTTAGCAGTTTATATGTGATAGATATTTTGAGATACACCACGATTTAGGATTCTATTTGTACAATTCTGTTCAATTTGTTTTCGATATCTATTTATTTATTTATTTATTTATTTTCTGTCGACATTGTTGATGCAATGAAGAAATGAGAGCAAAGCTAATTTTAGGTTTTATTTTAGGGTCATTTTGAAATACGACAATCCATGAGTTTGTGCGTAAGTTGAAGTATGTCCTGGTATTTAAAGTCTCTTCTTGACGTACTCGAGAATTCCAAATGCAGATCTCAGTTCTGGAAATTCGTGCATTCTGAGGATGTACTTTTCCAGTTCTCGGGCTCCAGATTTGATCTTCTTAGCATGATATGAATATGGACACTATTATCGCTTCGAGATGCAATTGTAAAATTAAACAAGAAAATCTTGGGAACTGAGTGAGGGAATAGTAATCGCAAAGTGGAGAGGTTGTGGCTTTAATGCAGCTCCTGCTTGGCTGCCCTACCACCTTTTAGATTATTTGTCTTCATTAGGAGTGTCAGCTTGTGATTCCTTGCTCTACAATTTGAGATTTTCAGGAGTTGTGGACGATATGCAGACTAAGAAACCCTTCATAGAGTTTAATTTGGAACACGATTCCGAAATTGCCTTCTTCTGAAGGCCAGCTCTGACACCCCTGTTTTATTTAAAGTTTGGTTCCTCTAAACAACATACATCAGTTGGTCCTGAATTTGAACATCTGAACTCTTCCTGAAACTTGTTCAGATTGGATTGATCCACAACATTTTGAATGCCATCAGGTGCAGGATAACATGGCGGAATTTGGTAATAAAACATGCGCGCGTCTTGAGGTTCAGGAGGATCTTCATGATTTGACTGTGAAGAAGACGCTCTTTGTCAAAAGTGTTTGGGAGCCGGCGAGTTCTCCTCCAACCAGCTTCTCTCTTGCGATTTCTGATGGACGTCAGGCTTGGACTTTTGAAGGTGTTTTATTCCCTGTTCCCGCACCTTTTCATGAAGCACCTCATAGCTAGAATTTTTTTCCTTCGTTTTTTAGTCTGTATACCGTCTACTAAGGGATAGGATACTACTTGTGCCACTATAAGCATTTTAAGATGATCTTGGGAAGTGTATGGAGTTGTGAAGAGATCTTTGGGTACAAGGGCCAAATCTGTTGAGCTCTAGTTTTTACCACTATGTATGAATTTGTTATGCAACTTCAGAGTGGGAGGTTGTTGACCACTAGGGATAGTAGACGACCCCATTTCCATTCAAAGATCAGTGGCCCATGGACATTTAGCCAAGTCATGCTTACACAAACTTTCTAATTGAAGGTCAACCAAGTGTATTCGAAGAGATAAGTTGCTGTTGGTAACAGAGGTCAATAGAAGAGGATCTGGTCGCGAACTGTTTTTGTATCCTTACCGTTATTGATTTCTGCATTTTGTACTCTGCGAAGGCTCCGAGGCATTTGTGAATGAGAGGGCAGAGATGTGGGACAAAAGTGTGCACTGGGTGATGGAGAAGCTCAAATTCTACCTCTGTGTAGGACAATCAGGCGTGACCTACCTCTTTACCAAGACTCGAGACATTCATAGAAAGGTTTCCGCATCATACCTATATCTTCGCTTTGCTGTTGATGTAGCTACTGATTTCCTCTTGTCAATGTCGTCCAAGTGAACTCGAGTGAGTTTTTTTTCTCGTTTGGATGTTAGGTCTGGTTGTCATTTGTCTTCAAAATTTTAACCTATGCAAGTAGAGAAGTTTGCCTCAGGATCTCACTGACTCTGAAGGTGAGGTGAGTGAATGGAAGTAATTGGTTTCTGGGATCGGTATCCCTGTATCTTCTTGTGCAATTGTTTGGAGAGGATGGGGTTTTCATAAAGCCTGGTGCCAAGTCATGCAGTTATCTTTTGAGATTCAGGACAAAGATACAAATCTCTCCCTGACGGCCAATTTATTGATGCTCAATGCATCATCAGAAAATGTCACCAGCGACTTGCTAGGTTTCCTGCTTCATGGAAATGACAGACTCACGGTGCTCACAACGTCACTCTTATTGGAATTTGTCTTTTGCCTTAATCTATATCATTTACTAAAATCCCATCTGTTTCACAATTACCATGGTTGTTTCTGCTGGCAATCTTTGGAATGGATGATCGATGTTTTCCCCTATTCTATGAACCTCGCAGGTGGAGTATTTGGAGAAATGTCGAAATTTTGACCGGATGGAGGCCAAAAATAAAGCTCTCTTGGAGAAAACTGAGCACCTCAAGAATGAGAAGTTTCTGTTTCAGCAAGATATATTCCCGAAGGTGCTGTACAGCCATAATATTCTTGTGAACCCCTGAATTGACATGAAAAGGAATTCCTGACACCTCGTTTTGCCAAGTTGAGCTCCATTTGAATGAGCAAAAGCTCGTGCAGTCCATGAGTAATAGTGTGTTAGGACTTTAATTTTGCTCGATTTTGCTTATAGTGCATTGTTCTTCAAAAGTTACGATGCCACTATTACTCGAGAATTTTTTGTTGAATGCATATTAAATTGTCCATTTCTCCTCAGTTTGGTCTAGTCATCAACAGCAAGAAGAGAAAGTTGAGAGAACTGAGGGAGAAATTAAAACGGATCGAGCAGTTGGAGGCCAAAAGTAATATTGAGAAGATCGACATGACAAGCTCTTCCAGTGACGACAATGATGAGGAGGAGAGTGATCATCAGCCATCTTTGCCGGAGAAATGGACAAAGGTAAATTACAATTGCTTGTTGAGACAAAAAAATTAAACAATAAACCTGATAAATGTTTTGAAACAGATGAATAAAATAATATTAAAGGATTTTTAGAAAAGAAAATATTTATATCCTAAATTATATTCGAGTTTACATTTATACCCGAGAATCCCACAGCTATTTTCGCAAGTTTTTCTCAAACATTGCCTTCTATAACTGGTCTGCATGCTCCTGTTGATTTGTTGTGTAAGCAGAGAGGTGGGGAATCTGATGGAAGGTTGTTTGGTGGGGTTGTTGACACGGACGTAACCAAACCTTGCTTGGATCAGTCGGAAATTGAATATTCAAAGCAAAATGGCTCTAGAAATGCAGTGGCAGCATTGGTTGGAGACACATCCTACACGGGATTGAAACGAATGCGGCGAAGACATTGATGTTTTGCGTACATAAATACATCGATCCAGTTCCAGTTGTTTCCTCTGGTCTAGTTTGTACTATGGAGGTTTCAGAGGAAATCCAACTTACAAAACGGTTTCTTCATCCTGATGCTTTGAAGACTCTCCACGGATGAAGATCCCTGATCTGGGCTTTTAGGTATTCTTCAAAGATCCTCATAAATCTTAAAATCCTAAACTTCAGAAGGGACCCTTAAGAATTGATTTTATTTAACTTTGATATTTGTAAATTTACTTCGGTCTTCTATACTTCCAACAGGACTTTTGCCGCCTTTCAGATTCTGTAGAATAATGCGTGCGTACGGCGGGTCCTCTATTTACGTGACCTTGGAGATCTGGGAGGCTCAAGAAGCTTAAGGGACATAATAAGTTGTATTTTGGAAACTTGAATTCTCAAGTTTGTACTTTTTGATTTGATTGAGGAATTATCATTGAACAAAATTAAGAATTATGGAGTTTCTGTGCACTTTATCATTGGGAAATCTTCATATAATCACAGTGATCATACATAAGTCTCAATCATACATTTGGAAGCCTCCGTATGATCACTGCCCCCATCTTTTTAACCCATAATTCTTTGGTAGTCCTTTACAAGGCCCTGTACATTCTGACCGCTTCTAATGACTATTTTTATTCTTGTCATGGTAGCTATATTGGGGAGGTGTCGTAGTGTGAAATTAGCATGCAATTGTCACATTCAGGAGGCAATTGAGAATGAAGTTTCCAAAATTCAATGTCATACATGTGCCACAATCATTAGGGTGACAATTATATATGGAACACTTCTTACATTCTAGGGGAAGAAAATGTGGTAAGGTAGTCTGCTCTTAAAGTTGTTTTATATTTTTTGGACCTTCATGGAATTAGATACGAATTTTTGAAGTTGGATCACTAATAGTGATTACCTTGTGAAATGCACATTGTTGGTACATTGAAGAAAGAAAAATGTACCTTTGTGTCATGATCACTTTTAGAAAAGTGTTCCATATATAGCTGTCACCCTAATGATTGTAGCACATGTATGACATTCTAGGAGAAGAAAACGTGGTAAGGTAGTCTGTTCTTAAAATCTCGTGAAATGTACATTGTTGGTACATTGAAGAAAGAAACATGTACCTTTATGCCATGATCACTATTAGAGCATGGGTGCTTTTAGAGTAGCCTATCCTAATGGTGCTTCAAAAAGACAAATCCTGAAGGCAATACAACTATTGATATACAACTTATTTGCTTCGATATTATCACATTTGTTTGTCTAATGAGGTCACATTAGAGAATGTAATAGTCATAGTATTGAGTTTAGTTCTTTACTGGGGAACACCCCTTCCTAAGAATCTTATCACAATATAGCATTTGTTCTATTAGAGGATGTCATATAAAAGGGGATGGTAGAGTTTGGTACATTAATTGGTTAAATCTTGGGGGTATTCAAACCCTTCTCTACAAAATTCTAGGAAGTTACATGCTCTGAAATTTGGCATGATTATTAAATGCTATGTTAAGATTCATTTCCTAAAATTAGTGTGCAAAATGGTTTTCTCTTGCAAATTTCATTCCAAATTGAAGACAACAAGGCTGAAATCTTGTTGAAAAAAACTTCTAGCCCTTTGCGGTGACTGTGCGGTGGCACAAAATCAAAGCAATGAGATTGTTCCTGAAGTTCTCATCTTGCGCGGTATTTGACATGGTTACTGTGTGGTATTTGGCGTGTTTGCTATTGGAACTGTCCGATAAATGGCAGGATTACTCTATCCCAACTAATTACTGAGAACATTGTCACAGAATTCTCCAACATGTGAAAGCAGTAAAGAATTTTTTTTAATAATATCACATGCATTTTGGTAGTCCAGACTGTAACATTGAATAGGTATGAGAGTGTAATCCTCACACCAGACACTCCCAATCGCCGCTGAAATTTGAAACTCCGATCAGTGGAAGCTCAAATCAAATTAGTAACAAGTCTGTCTTGTATGACCTTCAGTTGTTGCAGAGGTTCAACCTTCTACCGTCAGTCTGTTGGATTTTCATGACTAAGGAAAGAGTAATGATTGGGGTATCATCACCATCAGTTTGTTTTGTTTGTTACCGGTTGAGAGCTTCCGGACTGTGCATCCATCAATTTGTTTTGTTTGTTACGTTGAGATCTCTTGGATTGTGCGTCCCTCAGTCACGTGCTTGGTACCATTGGAAAGCTCTTTGCAACGAGGACTTTGTTTTGTGACATTTGGACCTATGCTGTGAAAATTGTTGAATTTTGAAGTTTTTATGAATCAAAAAATTAAAAAATAAATTTTACTTTTCTTTTTATTGTGGCAGCGGCACAGGGCACACTAGTGTAAATGAAGTTGCTAAATTTGGCCCTGTTTAGCATTGGCAATGCTTTCATATGTTACAAGATGGAATTTCATTTCAGTTTGTTGGCTTCGAATCTATTAATATTTACAGTGCTTTGAAGAATGGATTCAAAACTGTTGCAATTAACGCCTGAGTTTTACATCTGCTCCATCTCGAACACCATGATTTTACATCATTAAATGACTGCAAGGTTTTGCATCTAGTGCTTTGATCACATAAGGCAAACTTTCAGGCATGAGAGAATTGACCCTAAACCTATGTGGGGACTCAACAGCAGTTCACCTTACCAGCAAAAGGGATATTGCATTGCAGAGAAGTCACTGCATGCCATAACCAAAGCACTTCAAGCAGAAGGTTATGTTACAAACCTGGTTGTGGCTCAGTGAAGAGCAGAAAATGCTGCATTTTCTGCTCTTCACCGAGCCACAAGAAAATTTATTTCACTTGCCATTGCTTGGTAAAGAACTACATGAAGCAGATGAAATCCTACCAAAATTTGCAAACAAACAATTTGCCCATTGCACGAAAACTGCAAGCTTATTTCAAAACGTAAAATTCACAGCGAAACTGACATCACCTACACAATCATGTTGTGAAGTTGTGTCATCCTTGAGGAAGTAGAGTACTCAAAAAAATGCACCATAAACTTCTATATTACGGTATAACCCTACCGGACTCTTCCTGAAACAGGTTTCAAAACGCTTGGACTTTTACAAAGACCCTAAACCTTCTATTGAATGTCAATTCCAATCCAGGTTGGAAGCTGACATCAATTTGGCTACTTGCTGAAACATGAATCTCCATTTCTCATTTTCTACCTCGGATTTACGTAGCTTCTGCTGGAGCTCTGAATTTCGTAACTCGGATTCAAACAGCTTCTGTTGCAACTCGACGTTCGATCCTGCAAATTCCACTGGGCGCTTCTCTTGACAAGTCACACGCAGTTGAAGCTGAACCTGCTCAGGAAGCGACTGCAATTGTTGAAAAGTGATCGCAGTGGCCGAGTTCATATGAGGCTCAATAATCTCCAAACCTTGGTTTCCACCACCAAGTTGTGGTAGACTAGCAAAAATCGCAGTTGTCGGGATGTCCCAGGCACTTGACTGTCGAAATACTGAAGTAGACTCGGAACCGAAAACGCAGCCTGTTTCAGAGTAATCACCTACAGCCTTGTCCAGATCGTCTATTGCAGGAAAGTCATTCTCCTCCCACTGGGGCATACTGCTAAAGACTTGTTCGAAGTCAGAGTCTGAGTAGAAGGCCGAACATACCCCACGAGCTAGAGGCGTCTCTTGCCCTAAACCATGGGATTCATAAGTTGCCCGCTCCTCTACTGAGATTGCCTCCATGTGGTGAAGTGAAACAGGTAGTGCTGTGAGCGCCAGGAGCTGATGGAGAGGGGTCGCTACGACTGGCTTCACTGTCATGGCCATGGTGTGAACCTGTCTCAAGAGCTGGGTGGAGTAGCTTTACTTTTCTTTTCTTCTCCTTCAGCAATTCTGCATACAGTTCCTTGGTTTTGTGTGTCACCCAAACTGCTTTCTCCTTGCCAGAGGGAGGGCAATTCTCTTGCTCGGTCACTGATTGAAAGGGAAGGCAAAGCCCATCCTCAAACTGGACAGGACGACACTCCTCTTTCCCGTAGAGGACCGCTGCAATGTGACGCACAATCTCTGCCTCATGGGGGTGTCGTACGAACAGAGAGGAAGGTAATTATTGAACTCCAGCGAGGTGCCGGACTCTAGTTTGTCTCTGCGTGGTTTGAATCTGGGCTCGTACTTGTAATGTGGGACTGAGCCCTTGTGGTCTTTCTTGACTCTGCGGAACTCTCCTCCAGGGACGTCCGATTCATTTTCCAATTGAAAAGCACGGTCTGATGGTTGGCAGGATTTGCGCTTCCGACGATTGGCTGTGAAAGATGCCTGTCTGGACTTAATCCAGACGTAAGACCCCAGGAACAGCACTATCGCCACGAAGATGAGTCTCAAAAAGAAGGAGCCCGGGGAATAGGTTTTGGAACCACCCTTGTCCACGCATCCGATGAGATACTGGTACACGAAAGATTGGAGGACAAGTGCCGACACCACAACTTTGTCTGCCGATTCAAGCCCCGAAGATACAGATTCGGCAAAAACTTCAAGTAGATCTCTTAAGAGAAGTTCTTGATCAATCAGAAGATTCCCAGACCGCAGATCAAGTAAATACAAACTTTCGTTTTCAAAGCACAAACGAAACATCCTTAAGAGTATGAAAGATTTGTTGTTCGAATTGGAGCATAATCCCAACTAGAACTTCACAAAACTGGGCATTCTTCTCCGCCCTCTCCATCAGTTTGTCTACATTCCTTATGCCGGCGCCCGAACAGAACTTGTTGCAACAAATTGTCTAATAAGCAAAGGCCTTCAATATTGAAAATCGTCTAAGACGCGAAAACTTCAAAACTTCAATCGCCTAGTTTCTGTTACATCATTGTACAAACGAACAAATTCCTCATTGGTTCGCAACGACACTGATGTAAACTGATAGAGACTTCTGGAAGAAATGCACAACCCCATTGTGAGATGATCAAGTCCTTCAAGGCAGCGCCTTGAAAAACTTTGGGATACTTTTCAGAATGCTCTCCCGGCCGTGCACGACAATTCGCCCAATGAAAAGAACAGAGAAATTGAGAAGCTCCTATTGGCTTGTAGATAGGAGCTTCTCAATTTCTCTCTTCTCTTCAGTTCTGCAAAATCCAAAACTTCCAAAATTCGCGCTCCAATCAAGCTCCAGGCAGACAACAACGGGGAGAGAGAGAAGTAGACTGAAATTGGGAAGTAACGGTGGAAGGCAAAGACAGAAGCACTCGAAAGCATTGATCAACGTTGCAAGTTCAAACACTCGATGAGAAGCAAGCTCACCAGTCTTCGCTTTTGTAAGGGCTGGGCGCGGGTGGGAAGTGGGGAAGAGCGGGTGGGGAGTGGAGAAGAGCGGGTGGGGAATGGAGAAGAGCGGGTGGGGAGAGGAGAAGAGCGGGCGGGGAGTGGGGAAGAGCGGGTGGGAAGTGGGGAAGAGCGGGTGGGGAGTGGGGAATGAGCGGGCGGGGAGAGGAGAAGAGCGGGTGGGGAGAGGGGAAGAGCGGGTGGGGAGTGGGGAAAGAGCGGGAGGGAGAGACTCCACCCCTGGAAGGTAACGGGTGGCGCCATGAAAGCAGGAGGCAACCCAACATCACAAATTTCAACAATTTTTTAATCTCTTCTGAGACACCAAGGTAATGTGCTCTAAAAGGGACCACTTAAGGGCTGTTCCGCCTTTTTCATAGGTTCCCATGGACAAAAATATTTTTAGATCATTTTTTCAAAAAAAGAAAAATGGATGTGGGATCTGACACAAGTGATTTTGTATTTTTTCAAGCATTTTTGAATTACTTGTAAATTTTCAAAGATTTGGGACATAGGCACCTATTTGTGACCATAGGTCTTCCAAAATCCATCCACTTGCAACTTATAAAGAGATGTGCAGAAATCAAAGACAATGATTGACTCTTGCAATAGAAAAATAATTTTTTCTTGATTCATTCGATTCATTCAATTGCTAAAGTGGTACATTTAAAGATCACCTCATCTCCATTCTCCAGCTAATAACATGATTGCTTTGAAGGAGAAGGTCACTTTTAGAGCATATTGACTTAGTCCACTTATTTTATTATGAAGTCATTTCCTTTAATCACTCATTTCTTTGAACAAACGACCTTCTAACTTATACTCCTTCCATTTCAAAATGATCTTCTCGCTGTACCAAATGTTTGGAATCAAGGCTGAAAATGTTGTTATTTCAACTCTAGTTTCTAAATATTTCAAGGAAGTTGTTGTCCATTCATTGAATCTTCAAGAACAAAAATGATCATATTTGAGCAACTAAAAGATCATTTTGGGACCCAAAAATTGAAGGGATTTAAAAAATTATTTTGGGACAAAGGAAGTATATGTTACTTCCTTTGTCCCAAAATAATTGTCCACAATTTTGTTGATATTTTTTTAGCAAATTTCACTGATCTTACTATGGAAAACATAATTACAAAAGGTTCCAATTTTTAAATCACTAGAATCAATGAAGAACATTTGCATGTATTCATTGCAACCAAAATAAAATTAGCCTCAAGGAAGTATGTTTTTGACCTACTCAAACCAACTTTTAAAAAACATAACATTCAAAGTGGATAGTCATTTTGGAACAAAGGAAGTATAAGGAGGGAGGAGAAGATTTCTAAGACACACACCACACATACACACACACACACACACACACACATATATATATATATATATATATATATATATATATATATAATTATAGCATTATAACAAACTAGGGCTTTGCATTGTTGCTTACAATTTTTGATGATTGTATTGCAAGGAAGAGATACCAATTTTGAAAATAAAAATAAAAATAAAAATTTGTCATCACAAACAGAGGAAGAGACATTGCAAACACACAAATACATGATGATGCTGCCAAAGTTGACAAAAGTTTTATATTTCAATCAGAGAATTTTAACACTAAATTGTGGTCCAACTAGCTAGCCGTCACTAATTTATTTCAGGTTTGAAAATCTCCTGCATGTTGCCGTGAGGAACAGCTTGAAATAAAAGGTTACTGATCCTCCAAGTTTTGACTCAATCTACATAGACCATCACGTTGGAGCATAAGTTCGTTGTGGTAGTAGTAGCTAGTACGCGCGTCACCATGTCTATAATGTTGAAAGTTGTTAAAATATATATGACATTGATAAAAAAAATACTTGTTTTGTTATTAGTGAAAGATTGTACAGAAAACCAACTTAACAACTACTGCCCATAAATTAGTTCAAACGCACTCGTTTTAGTGTTTGGAAACGCCAATTTGTAAAAATGGCAGATTTCAGTGAACTTGGCATAGTTCCAGTTGCTCCTCGGAATCCTGGGATCGGGTCTATACCGTTCCTAACTTCGAGAATTCGATCTTTGCACTTGACAATTATGGTATTCATCTCTCTGGACACAATTTTGGAGCTTTGAAACACAACATTTTAACGATTACAACTAGTTAAGATCTATGAGGTAAGGTATCCGACCTCATTCCGACCAAGGACCTATTTTTGTTATATAGGTTATTATATTTCCAATCAGCAGGAGAAAAGCAATGATTAATTATAGCACAGCTCCCAATGCAATCATAGCGCATTACGATTGGTTGCACTCTTGGTTGATTTTGCAATCAATATGTGGTTGGAAATGGGAAGACCTATGTGACAAGAATAGGTCAAACAAAATCCTCGACTAAAAAATTCACAGTAATTATGTTTTGAGAAATAAAATCGTGAAAAAAATATGGAATCCTTCTAAATTCTATTTCTGTACATGGGAAAATTTCCCGTCTCAAGAAATTTGTGCTCCAAATATGCGTAATTACTTAAATGGTCAGAATGAGGTCAGCTACCTTAGATCAGAAATTGGTTTGGAGTATAGAAACCGACCATAGCCAAATCAGTGTCTCTTGTGACATAGCTAGCTCAGTCGTTTCACAGTTGGTAATCTAGAGAAGAAATTACTGTATTTGCATACATTGCGAGCCTAAGGCATCCACATGCTTCTAATTAACACCCACTTGTGTGAACTAGCTTATTCACTTACTGTAAGCATGAACGCCTTGGCACCTTGGCACCTTGGCACCTTGGCACCTTGGCACCTTGGCACCTAAGGTAGTATGCTCTAAAAGCGACCATTTACGGACTGTTCCGCCTTTTTCATAGGCTTCTGTAGGTCGTAAGGTTTTTTGCTTATTTTTCAGAGAAAGACAAATGAAAGTGCCAGAGAATACAAGTGGTTTTATAATTTTCCAAAATATTCTGAACTAGTTATGAATTTTCAAAGATGTTGGGCGTAGGCACCTATTTGTGACCCTAGGTCTGCTAAAATGTGAACACATGCAGTCTTTAAAGAGACTTGGAGGACCCCCCAAAAAACAACGCTCAGTGGTTAATGTGACTAGTGGTAGCCTTAAAGGGACCTTGAACAACTAAAATTAACTATGACAGTGGCTACTTCTATTTTAAATACTATGATAGTGGCAACTTCTATTTTAAATACTTGACTATACAACTGTCATTGTATTCCAAAATGGACCCTAGTACATATTAATCCAAACCATAAGAGAACTCTATTGCAATATCTAGCAAACTTCAATGCGCCTCCACTTCATGCTCTGTCCATTCATTCTCTAGCCTCTATCCGTTTTTGAACCACCTACTGTCCATTTATGACCTAAATATCGGATCGATTTAAAGAGGCCGCTCGCTTTTAGAGCACACTACTTTATTGTAGCTAGCTTGACAAAGATACATTTTTTCTGGATAGAAATTCAATAAAATTCCGTCACTTGACACTATTTAATTATCATATAGATACACATAGTTACTCTATATATAAGGTAAATCATCTCATTGCGGTCAAAATTTGAGACCGTCCCATTGTGGTCAAAATATTAATGGTGGTGTACATTTGAGAACTCAAATGTACACCACCATTAACATTTTGACCACAATGGGGCCTACTCAAATTCTGACCACAATGGGATGGTTTACTTTATTATAACTCATCTTATCTGTGAAGAAATCTGGTCTTACATGCCATAACTTACATTCTTAAGCAGGGTATTCTAACACTTGGGCATCAACCATACGTAAACCACTCCCAGGATTCCTCCCGTTCATTTTGCGGGGTGGTTCTGCAGCGTAATGCCCGATTACGCGGGTTTTCCTGCGTAATCGGGCATTACGGATTTCTCATCCGGCTTCGATTTCTCATGCCCAATTTTCATCCATCTGTTCGTGATTTACGTCGGGCAATGGCTCCTCGTCGGCGGGGATTGCGTGAAAAAATGCACCTCCTCGTCGGGCTCCGCCCTCCTCGTCGGTCCATTTTTTCACGCAATCCCCTCCTCCTTGGGCATTGCCCTATACGTAATGCCCTGATTTGGGAGAATCCCTGATGGGAATCTCATGTTTTTTGCAGTAAGATATACATGAACAAAGATATTTGTGAGATATTAAAAAAAGGATCTGGTGTGCCACTAAATTTTTCCTGATGTGCCATTAATTTTCTTGAAACAATAAGGAAACAAATTCTACAATGCAATCTCATGGCAGGGAAGCAATTGCATCTGCATCAATGGGGAATTTTGTTAGAATGGCAGTCGTTTTGCAACTTTGGCACTTTTACAGTTTAGATTGTGCAGTCTAAAATCTATAATTGTCTTAAATGGTTAAGACCGCATGGTCTGAAATCTATGTCTGTTCTAGATGGATTAGTCCACGCAGATTGAAAATGGCTTATGAAATATCGCCATTAAACAAAATTTTATATATTGTCATTTAATCATCAATAATATTGTTGTGTTGCCATCTCTATTTTTTAATATTATTGATGGACATCAACCAACTAAAAATAAGTACAGTAAGTCCATGTTGAGAGAGAGAATCCAATTCAATCTAGGAAAATAATAGTCTAAGAAAAGAGTCAAAATTTTATTTTTTTGCTGCCAATACAAAACGTTGAAATCTTTGGGGTTGATTTCTTTGTATACTAAGTTTTCAACTAAATTTTCTTACTATTGAAATCTTTCAATGTATGTTAAAAAAAAATAAAGAAATATTTGCAGTTGAAGTAAACAATAGACAAGTGATTCAACTTTACATGCAAAAATTTCAATTGGTGAAGTGGAAGACCAATTTTCTCAATGGTACCACCAAAATTTAGTTGCTATGAAGTTGACTTAATACTATGGTGGAGTGACCTTTACTCAAAACCAAAGTGACAACTAAAATAACAGAGGTACCAATTTTCAGCTATCACCACAGATTTTGATATGGCATTATTTTGGAGTTAGCTATGAACGTCAATTTCATTAAAGTGACAATATTCCATTACTTTTGTGCGGTTTAGGACACATGGTGTGTAGCCCAAATCTGTACCTATCCTAATTTGTGGCTTGAAATTAGAAATATATGTCACAATTTTTGGCTTGTAGAATTTCGCAAATTTAATGAAATTGAAGTTTATGGTATTACTACTTCTAGTTAATATCTAGACATGGACACATATTGTTGTGGATCTGATAAAGTAACTACAATGTTTAAAAAATTGTATGGATGTATTTTAAATTGAAAATAATGAGAACTTGAATCCTCAACCTATTACATACCATTATCTAACTCCATTATCTAATCAAAACATAGTTTCAAAATTTCAATAGCAATTGTTAAAATTTTGAGAAATGAAATACAAAGTCAGTGCTCAACCACTTCTTCAGATTATAATGACAATTACTTTTGAAATATAAACAACAAGCTTCAACATGTTGTGTTGGGATCGAAAATGAATTTTCAAATATTCCAAGAGCACTGGACACAAATAAAGTGAGAGCAAGTAGGACTTAGACAAAGATGCACAAGATAAGTTAGGTCACTATGGATTTGCCAAGTAACCTTCATCAAGTTTCATGATGCTTTCACTTCTAAGAGAGTAGATAATAACTATATTTTAGGAGTAGCTTTGCCTTATTGTCAAATTAAATACAACCAACAATTTTAAGTTTAGAGTTACAAATAGTTTTTAGAAAAGTTAGAAACTTATCTCCCTCGCTTTTCACAAGTCTATCCCCAAAGCTATACCTATCAACAATTCCAATACTCACCTCTTGCAACTATTACAAACTTCTATGTAAAATTCCAAACATTTTTTTCAATTGTCTTTTAGGCAAGGTTTAGGTGCATGAAAGTTTTGGGCTAAGTGCCCAAAATCATAAGTCTCTATTATATACAACCTACATACATATGGTACCATCAATACTATGATCTATTGACAAGTTTCATATTATTCTTGAAATTTTAGAAATTCTATTTATTTTATTAATCAAAAAATTCAAAATTTATATATTTTTTGTCCTTGTTCGAAATAGAATCTAATTTTATTCCAATTAATTATCCTCCTGAATTTTCTATAGAACTCCACTATTGAAGAAATAGCTGGATACTTTTCAGAAAATAACGAGGAAAAACGAAAAGAAACCACTCACATATAAGCTAGCGCACCCCAATAGCGCACCCCAATTATTAAAGAAACTCGGCTCGATCCCACGTCGCAGGGAACTTGCGAACAGGAACCACTGAACGGGGAGGACCGGAGGAGGTTCAGTAACGTGGGAACGCAAACGCGAACTCCAAGGGAACTTCGTCTCTCCCCGTTTGAGAGGGAAGTTCAATCACCCACGCTTGCTGCCCCTGTTTTCGGAGCTTCTCGAGCTTGAGATTGCATCTCGATCGATTTCCGAAGGGCTCTGACCATGGACGCAGCGGCCATGGCGCAGCTGCCGTATCCGGAACGCTTCTACGCTGCCGCGACGTTCGCCGGTTTCACGTCTTCCACTGCGCCGTCGTCCCCCGCTTCTGCTTCCGGGCGCTCCGTGTAAGGTCTCCATCCATCCTATCTGTTTGCAATGCGGGTGTGTAATCGAGGAGATTTTACTGTGGATTATCTCGCTTGGAAAAGAAATTTGAAAAATCGTCGTGTGTTGGTTTTGAGTTTTCCACCGAATTTTTAGGTTGCATTGTTGCCATTGAGTTGATGGCGATGGTGATGGGACATATCTTGCGCCTTTCTTTCGGATTGAACAATTCGGGATTCTGATTGAGCGTCGATCGAGCTTGCTTGAGATTCCGTTTCTTGGAGTCCACGGCAAAGCTTGGCCAGCACAGAACTGCATCGTGGTTGAGGGTTTTGTCTGTAAACGCCGATCTAGTTTTATACAGACGCTCTAATCGGCAGTAGCACGTTTTCAGCATCGATTGAATTTTCAGGTTTGCAATTGTTGCATTTAAACCCTGAAGGACTTAGAAATTGGGTCTTATGTTTTTTAAGCAGTTTTTGAGTTCTTATGGGGATGTTTTCTGGGTCCATTTTGGTTTGTTTACTGACCAACGGATGCAATGTTCTTCACTGATACTGGTGATATAAATGTTGGCCTCATTTGAATTATGTTTTTCACAGTGTGATCAATCGGATCGGTCATCTTACTGCAATTAATCCTAGGTCTCGTGAGGGTTAAATTATCGAAATACTGGAACTTTGTTCACCTTGAATCTTCTCCAATCGCTTCTTGGGGCAATTCGTCTAAAGAGTGTACTTAGTCCAGATAGATCGCTCAAGGAGTTTTTAGCGTCAGAGATTGCAGAAATATAATATAGGTACCGACTTTGTATCCAGACTTCGCATTAAGACTCACTCATACAGCTCAATTTCTGGACATAGAAAACTCGTGAATTCACTTGATGATCTTAGAAGATGGCCTGATCTTAAGATGCACAGGCAAAGCGGATGCAGTAAGGTACTGAGCCCATTCCTGTGGCTTTCAGCTGTTTTATAGGGATTTTCAGTATAAGAATGGAATTTTCTTGCCCTTTTTGAGAGGGTTCCGTTTTACTAAATTATGTATTATTTTGATATTGTATGATTAAGTTATGAACTGTTGAAGGGTGAAGTAGCAGCATCCCAATCATGAACCTCAGCTACCCTTGAACCATGGCTATTACATCTACAATGTATCTCGCGGAAGCATCTCTGACAGTGATTGAATCTGGAAGTATCTCATTTCTTACATGTTTGAATGACACTTGCATTTTAATGGGTGACTTTTTAAACCTCTGGAGAGGGACGTCACGGAATGGGTTCCTTACATTGTCATAATCTGGTTTAACAAAGTTACTTTGCAAGTCTTTTAGTGCAATATAAGTAATTTGCCGACAAGCTGCTACTGTAGAAATGTGTAATCGCTGCTGGAGACGCCAGCATGTTTTTTGATTCTGGGTTTCAATGTGCCCTTGCATGAGCAAGCGAATTAGGTTGCTAATTCAAATGTTATCAGAAGTTATTTAGAACAATTTAGTTTATTTTTCTTTATTTGGTACGTATCCTTCCTGATCAATGTTTCTGCGCTGTCGATTACAGTTCCAAGAATCGACTACCAGACGATCTACCAGATGAAACTCGGCTAATCCTCTTTGCGCTCTACAAGCAGGCAACATTAGGACCCTGCACATTGAAGAAGCCATGGGGTTGGAACGTGGTCGAGCATGCAAAATGGACAAGTTGGACACATCTGGGGAACATGAACTCTTTGGAAGCGATGAGGCTCTTCGTCCGGACACTGGAAGAAGTAGACCCAAACTGGTGTTCGAAGTCACAATCTCAAAATGTGGAGGTTGTAGAAGACAGAGCTGCAGTTGAGTCTGCTTCGAAGGAGCTCACCAAGCTGTTGCTAGAGAAGGACGTGCCTTCTGCACCAAAAGTGTTGGATCCAGTTACTACTAATGGGAAGCACTCCGAAGAGGACGATCTGACATTTGAGGAGAAATTAGACTTGACGGACAGTGAGACACCGAAAATGGCTGAGATGCAGCAAAAGGCAGTTGCTGAAGGTGTGGAAGCAATCACAACTTTCCATAAGTGGGTACCAGTAACGGTGACGGGTCGAAAGCCACTTGCACGTTATCAGCACGCAGCGGCGATAGTGGAAGGCAAGCTTTATGTGATTGGGGGGAACCACAACGGCCGTTACTTGAACGATGTGCAGGTGCTTGATTTGAAGAAGCTTAACTGGTCAAAGGTGGACACTAAACTCTCACAGTCTCCACTCTCTGCGCAGCGGGAGTCTCTGCAGCCCTGGTTCCCTCCTTGTGCTGGACACAGACTTATTAGGTGGGGACGCCAGCTGCTTGCAGTGGCAGGCCACTCAAAAGATGGTGCTGAGACTGTTATTGTCCATGCTTTTGATACTCACTCCTTGGCCTGGACCAAGATGGACGTTTTTGGGCAAGCACCTGTTGCGCGTGGAGGTCAGTCGGTGACTTTAATTGGGTCCCAGTTGTTCATGTTTGGAGGGGAAGACTCGAAGCGAAAGGTGTTGAATGATCTGAATGTTCTGGACTTGGAGACAATGACTTGGGAAACGCCGACTGCGTCTGGAGTCTGGCCATCTCCTCGGTCAGATCATGTGGCAACGGCATATTGTGAAAAGTATATCTTCATTTTTGGAGGTGGGTCACACTCGGATTGTTACAACGATCTGCATGTGCTCGACCTGGAAAGTATGGAGTGGTCACCAGTGGAAACGCAAGGGATCATACCGAGGCCGAGGGCAGGGCACTCTGGTGTTACAGTTGGTGACAGCTGGTTTGTGATCGGAGGTGGAGATAATACAGGGGCGATCTCGGAGACTTTGGTCCTGAGCATGACCACTTTGTCCTGGTCCATTGAGGCTACTGTGGAGGTTCTCACTCCCGTTGCCAGTGAGGGCCTGAGTGTTGTGGTTTCAGGCGACACGCTACTGGCGTTTGGTGGATACAACGGCTATTTTACCAATGAGGTTCATGCATACAAGCTGGGGCTACCACAGTTACCTCAAGTAGCAAACCTGAAGCCTGTAGCGGTGGAGACCGAGACAGCACGCAATGGTGGAGATACTTCTTTTGTGGAGATTGTTCAGGAAGAGGATTCAGATTCGACACCTGAAGAACTGAAATCGGTCGTGGAATTGGATTCACCATCAACGTCAGTGACATCAAGGAGAGCGAGTTCTCTAAATGATGAAGTGGAGCAAGTGCGCGTGACAGCTGCGGCTGCACAAGCTGAGGTGGAGAAACTCAAGGTGGAAAATGCTGCAGCCCTTTCTTCTTTAGCCGATGTGGAGCAGGAGCTCCTGTCGGTTCGCAGTCAGCTGCAAGGCGAGCAGACTAGGTCTTTCCAGCTTGAAGTGGAGATTGCCGAGTTGAGACAGAAACTGAGTTCTATGGAGGCTCTACAAAAGGAGGTCGACCTGTTGCAGCGACAGAAAACTGCTGCTGAAAAAGCAGCTAGTGAAGTTGCACAAAAAGAAAGTACTGGTGTTTGGGGCTGGCTTGCAGGGACCCCTCCTGCTCCCAGATACGATTAGTCGCAACTGAAGAGTTGCACACTTGGAAGGCGTTAAGAGGTACTATCCACTGCCCTGCCTTAGCAGCAGATGACTCTTTTAGCTCCTTCTGATAGGGTTTGGTATATACTCAGAGCTTCAGGCAATTGGCACGAGCAACTGGGTTGCTCCATTTATGGCGGTTTGTGAAGCAGCCAACAAAAACGAAGGGATACTGTTATTTTTGCTTAGTTTGGCAGATTACCTTCTGAGATTAGGTTAGGTATTTCGTTTTATAGGATATTGGATGACATATTGTGGAATGTTATATGGCACTAGAATTAGAATTGCTTTGCTGCCATTAATGGTCGTGATGATCGATTGTAGACTCACATCGTAGGACAAATTTGACTACTGGGCTCAATAATGAAAAGTTGTTACTCACTGCATCTTGAGGATTACTTGGCGATACTCGGAATTGCAAACACCCCTAAATCGCTATTGCGTCTTGAGGATCTGTTGTTTTAGAAGTCGATCTAAATTATGTTGATACAGCCAATCCCCATAGCAATGACGTGTCTTCTGCTTCTCATGTGTCGGCTGATGAAGCTTGCTATACCTTAACCATCACAGGTTTTCATATAACTCTGATGAATCAATGTGAGGAACTTGTTGTGATGTTAAAGGGTTAAACCTCTGCAATCCAGAAGAGGAAGTCATTGTCCTCAGAGTCAACGCTACTGAGGTGTTGAAATTGGTTGTGATTCATGTGTAGCAACACCGGCTGCGCTCTAAATTCTTGCAAAATTGTGACAATAATATCAATGCTTAAGGTAGCCGACCCCTTTCCGATCAGTTAAGCAATTTAGCATATCTGCAGTATGGGTATGGTGAGGGGAAAAATTTACCTGTTAAAGAGAACTAGATTTTAGAAGGATTTCATGTTTTTTTTTAATTTTTTCTTCAAAAATAAAATTACCATGAATTTTGTTTGTGAAGATTTCATTCAACCTATTCTCAAAATATAGGTCATTGCATTTCCAACCATAGGCTGATTACAAAATCGACAATGCTTCAATTGTGGCTTCCAATGTACATCTAGTGATCATTGTATGCTTTCAATGTATACCTCCCAGACATTTGTGGTGCTCTTGCTTTGAGCTACTAGCATGAGTTATCACCTAAACCATAATTGATCATAAATATGGCAGTCTAACTAGTGAGAATGGTTGGTTGGTTGGTCAGAAGGGGTTGGCTACCTTATCCTAATCAACTTTTTGTAGTGGATACTATTTGTGTAAAAGCATTTAACACTACTTGCATCACTTGAAGCATGTTAACACTATTTAGGAGTACAATTTTCAATATAGTCTGTCTATATGCATGAAGTTGTAGAGAATTTTTTGGATACAAGAGCCAAATTTGTTGAGATGAAACTTTAATCATTATGTATGAATTCTTATCCACTCATTCAATGAGGCCCATATAAGGGACAAAAGGTAATCCTTTTTCCATTCAAAAATTAGTAGGCCACAAACATTGAACCAAGTCTTGCTTTACAAAACCTACAAGTAAGTCCAACTAATTGTATGGATGCATGAGTTGTTGGCAACAAATTTAAGTACATGAGATGGAATCAAGTCCTTACGGATTTTTTAGTATCTTTTGCCACAATTCCAATGCTTATGTTAATCACTTGATAGAATCCTTCTTGTGGGAATTCTAGAAGTGCAAGTCATATGTTGCAAGAAGGGTTTAACCCATAAACAACATTGAGTATGTTTTCCGGACAATGAATGACAAAGAATCTCTCCATGCAGGACAAAAATGCAACTATTCATCCTCCCAGTTTCGTGTGCAAAGGGAAGGTCTTCTATAGCAGTTTGACTTTCAATGACTACTTTTGCATTTTTTTAAGCCGACAATTCACACAATTCTAAAACATATGATTTTCACGGTGACCAGCCCGGCGTTTAAGAATTAAAATATATTCACACTTGGTATAATTGGTGATGTTTTAACCAAATGAATCCAATTCAAAGTTTCACTTCACTCCAACTCCTAAGCTACACTAATCTTGATACAATCTTTCTTGTAGGAATTCTAGAGGTGCAAGTCATATGTTGCAAGGAGCGTTTAGTTTAACGTATGTTCACACTTGTTATAATTGGTGATATTAACAAAATGAATCCGATCCAAAGTTTCACTTGAATTCATTCCTGAGCCACACTAATCTTCATACTGAGCGAAAAGATATCTATAAGAGTAAAAACGGCTTCAGATCGTGAAAGACATGTTGATATTGTCTTCCACGTGCCAGCAAAGTTAGTGAATGTCCAAGACTAATACTGAAGTCGGTAAAACACGGAGTGAAGGAGTCAGATCACCTAGTTTTCAAAAGATTTTGAATTTGGTAAAGCAAGTGAAGGAGTTAGATCACCTAATTTTCAATGGATTCTCAAGCATGTTGCTATTCAAAATGTTGTGTTATTCAAAATGTTGTGTTGTCAGTTCTTCAAGAGTCCCACAAGCAAAGTTCATATTCAAACTGGGCAATCCATATGACATACCAACGGTTCATGTTGAGTCCAATTTAGAAGTAAACTGCAACTCCCCGAGTACTGCAAACATCCATACAACAATAAAGGTGGCAAAATGAAGCTAGGTGACCCTCTATCACATGTTAAAGTCCATTATCAAATTTGACGTACGGTTCCCAGTCAACAAATACTACGGAGTACTTGATTCATGTACGGCTTCCTACCTAAAATCCTGTTGGTTAAATTCGCCGATTCTTCCTTTGTCAAAGTAGGTGGATGCCTAGCTTCCGAGTTGTCTTCTAGTGTCTTTCGCCGACTTCGCCCGCGCATGGACCTGGTGGAAGTGGCTGTGTTCAGCGCCCTCTCAGCTATAGTAATACTGGTGCACTGTCGTAGAAATCTCAGTACTGAACGTGTTTACTGCAGAGACTGAAATGGACGTGAGAAACTGAGAATGCAAAATCAGGTCGTGGAAGAATGGCCGCTAGCTCTGTCTCCTCCATGAAGGAAACGTCGTCAGGGTTCTGGTACGTGTGCACGTGTTGTCTGTTCTGAGCGTCGGTTGAGTCTTCTGCACCACTTCAGGCTTGCTTCTGCTGCGTCCTGCCGGGCTCTCGAATCCAAGCATTCCGTTGCAACCTTCTCGATCAGTTGATACTTACCATCAGAGGATGGTTCACTTGGAAACTTTAAGGTCAGACCACCCAAAGCCGATTATGGGACAGATCATAAGTAGTTTGAGGTGATGCAAATTTCTCCCTTGAGAAAGATAGGAAATATGGGAATTGCAATTTTTTTTGTAATTGTATTCACAAAATTGAAATTACTATGAATTTTGGAAGCCGAAAAGTGCTCAAAATCCATAGCCAATGTCTAGACTCTTTGAATTCCGATCATGCAAGAATTACTTTCATGCTCAATACTTCCTACTTTCCGTTGCTCACTACTTTGGGACATGTGTCATGACCTTATCAATTCCAACCTTGAAAAGGAGGGAAAAAAAACATTCCAAAAAACTTTGCTTGGAAATTTGTTTTAGCCTTGGTTGGAAATAACTACACCCTATATGTTGGATATGGATCCCTGGTTGGCAATGGGTGGTCTAACCTTAAGGGTTTTTTCCTTTAAAGTGAAGACAAATATGAATTAGAATTTTCTGAAAAAGTAAGAATTTGTTATGAATTTTCAAAGTCTTTTGCTCTAATAGCTTTCTAAGGCCATTCGTTTTTCTTCCCCCCAAACAAAAAGAGCATCCATGATGGTTAGGTTACCCACCTTATAGGCTTATAAATGGTCTTAGTATTTTCCTACATTGGTCACAATATGATGTATAACATTTACCAACCCTTGAATAGAAAGAGTGCACATTCTCTTTAGGGCATCTTCACTGCATGCTCGGTACTCAGGTTCAAAATTTGAATAAATACAGGGCAAATTACAAACCAATTATTATAGTATAAAAATGACTACAATGTGAACCCGATACAAATCACAAAAGAAAATCATATTTCCTATTGAAATCTTATTAGAAACTTTTTGGGGTCTCTAGAAAGCTTTTACAAGGGAGCCGATGGAAAAGCAAAGGACAATGTCAACAAGCTATGACAAGTGTTACAAACAAATGGTGCCATATTGTCAATCAAGTAAAAATTTGTGGGAGTGCGACCAATGAGGTAGGAGCTTATTTGAGCCATGGTGGAATGCATACAATGCTTATTAGAGATTGCACTTTGATCTTGTGAATAAATTAGGATTTTCTATTGGTAGCAACAAAGTTGACAATGGCTTGACACTTGAGTTTCATGTATGCATGCCCATTAGATAATCAATTTTAATTTTTTTGCCCAGTAAGAAAGTAACACTTGTATTATCCAAATACTAATTCACTCATATTTATGACAAGGCATAGTTGCTAGTCTTGTCAATATTAGCCAACAACATTGATACACATGTACCTTCAATGCACGCCCTAGTACCAACAATGTACAAAGACGAGACGTTTGAAGGATTGCCCACCCTCAAACAATCCTCACTAGAAGCATGCTCGCCTGAAATTCATACTTCGACCCTTGCCTGATCATTTTTTAAAAGGGCTTTCAGAGACTCCAAATCGGATTTCTATTGTTATAACGTAGTACTCTCATAAGCATGAGAAGAGATGAGACTCATACAATAATGGCGCAAGGGTTTGCATGGAACATAGTCAAAGAATTACTCTTGTTAATAGTGAGGGTTGTCGCAACATCACAAAGTTACAACCTACGATTTGTCAACAGTTATCATGTGGTTACTGTTGTTTCATGGGTTTGCACATTAATTTAACAGTTATTGCATCGATACGACACATTACTGCATCATTACGATGCATCATTAGTTGCAACTACCTTGCCATTATATAAAGACTTGAGAGTGTCTTAGGAAAAGAAACATGTCAGTTCTTTATTATAGGGTCTACGTCTTAACCAAGGTATCAAAGATGGAATTTATCATTTAAGTCCATGCGGCTTAGATAGTTGAGCCATTCCCAACAAATGCTCCATTTGTACAATAGCAGCAAATTTAGACTAGAGTTGTCCTTTCTTCTTCTTTGAGTTTGTATAGAAACATCCACATGTACAAGGGTATAAATATTCAAAGATACAGTCACTTCTAAAACATGAAAGGAACCAAAGGCATAAAAACACAAAAATAACTTTAACAAGGAGAGAAAAAACAAAAATCTTGTAAAGATTGGTGAGTGATGAAAGTAGATGATGGATTTAATCTTCACTACACTAAATAGTGAAATTAGGTTGCTTTAACAATTAGGTTGCCTTACTTCAAGAAAATTACTTTACAAGCCATCAGAGTCAACAAATATTTCTATAGATATTTCCGTTTGTACACATGGAGGTTCATGAGTCCCAATTACAACTATACTTAATTCAAAAGTAGTACTTTTTGTAAAGAAACAATAAACATTTACATAGTGTAGAACGTCAAAAAACTAGTGTGGGGCAACTTAATTTCATTAAGGTAAACCAACCTATGACAGGCCAACTGTCTAATGCAGACATCTACATAACCCCCCCATTATAGTCCATTTCAGATTTTTGCTTCTACAATTTAATTAGGTTGGTTAGTGGCCCACATTAGTGCATTAGGTGATTGTGATAGAATTAGTAATGACTGTCATAGGACACTTACACATTGTGAGTGTAAACTCATCATAAAGAGTTTTTTTTTTTATTCCTTTGTGTGATGGCCACATTAAAAATTCTTGTGGTTGTGTTAGGAAATCTGAAGACTGCATTAGGTGGTAAGATGACCATCATGAAGACATATTTTATTGATTTCAGATAGTCTACAGACTGTTTTGGAAAAATACTTAAAAAATTCATAAAAAATTTCCTACTTTGTCCAAAAACTAAAATTTTAAATGCTTCTTTCATTTCTCAAAGTTGTCTCTGCTAGAAAAAAATCTGATTTTATTTTGCTAATGGCAACATACCAAATCAGTGAGGGCCGGTTTATACTTGGGGCCGGATTGAAGGCCGGCCGGAACTCTCCAAGTTTGGACCAATAGAATCTCTCAATTTCGCCAAATCCGGCCGAAGGGCTTTATACTTGGGGCCGGATGGAACCATCACTCATCCTACGTGTCGGCTTAGGTGGCATGGTTTTGGCGCCAAACCATCCGGCCCCAAGGGAGCAATCGGGACGAGGTTTTGGGTGGCCCGAACTCTCATCTAGGGCCGGATTGGGGCCGGATTGGGCTCCTCCGTTAGATTGTACAAATCTCCACCATTGATGAAAATAATTTATTTTTTATTTTATTTACGAACTCTTTGATTTTACAAATAAACTTGATAAGAAGTGAAACAAGAGAGTTTTGGTCTGCTTGTTCTGTCACATTGAAGATTTACGTTCTGTCACTTTGAAGATTTACGTTCTGTCACTAATTTAACTTCTAATCAGTAATCAATAGTTATTTTTCAATTATGGGATTACAGATTTGCAACGAAGGCAGTGACTAGCCATGTGTAAATAGAGCCCCTGGAGATAATTATAATGGAAATTTCTAAAATTTTAATTTTAATTTTTAGATTAAAAAATAATAATATTAAAAAAGAATTTCAACATAAGAAAAGAACTTCAAGAAAAAACATTAGAATTTTTATTTTTATTTTTATTTTCCATTAAAATATTCTATAATTAAAATCCACATGCTTTACACCTTGAGTCTACACCTTGAGTCTAGACCCATTTCTTTCCCCAAAAAATAATTAAAAAATAATTAGGGCTATTTGCATAAGTGTCAATATAGAATTGAGACTGAACTTGAAAGTAAGGAATAATACTAATGATACTAAGATAAATTTGCAAATGATAGACAAACCACCTATAACATGCACCTAGGAAATGACCCATTAGAGTCTTACATCAACCCATGACAAAAAAAATTCAATAGATGAAATCAGGACTTCATTAGGTTGGTTAGTGGCCAAAATCAATGCCTTGGGTGATGGTGATGGAGCTATTAGTGATTAATTTAGAAACTTCTACCTTTTTAGTACCAATTCATCAAGGTAATTGATTTTTTTATTCCTTTATGTTGTGACCATGTTATGAAATATTGTAACTGCTTTAGGTAGTAGGATAGCCATCAAGCATACACTAACTTTTTGTTGGTTTTGGAGTAGTGTATAGACTCTTTTAAGCCAATTGGACAATATACTTCAAAAATTTATAAAAAATTCATACTTTGTAAATAAAAAATTCAACTACTCTCTTTATTTCTCACTATTATGTTTGTATGGAAAAAAATCTGAATTTTTTTGCCAATTTTAATAAGGCAAAACACTCATTATGTCTTATGTAGGCATGTTTACTCTAAAACATTATGCATTTGTATAGTCACCATGTTGCAAAAGTAGGAAAATAGGGAATGTGACTTAATGTACATTGACTATATAAATAATCAAAAAAATATATTATAATAAATGAAGTATGCTTTCGTTTAAATATGATTTTAAAAAAATTAAAAATTAAATAGAAAAAATAGGAAAGGAAAGGAAAGGAAAAGTTCCAAGCTATTGTTTTTGTTTTTGTTTTTAATTCTTTCTTTCGGAATACAAAAACAAGAAGAGAAAGGAAAAGATTCAAATAAAATAATTTTTTTCTCCCAATAGAAGATAGGAAAGAAAACAAAAACGTTTTAAAATATTAAAATATTAAAAAATCTCTCTTCTATTTTTAAAATAGATAAAGTAAGAAGGAATCAAAAGGGTTTAAAAAATCTTTAAACTATCTTTTCTATGTTTAAAATTGAACAAATAAGAAAAAAAAAAAAAAAAAAACTAAGAAAATCTCTCTTTTATTCTTTTGAAATAGAAAAAATAAGAAGAGAAAGAAAATATTCATGTTTTATATTTTTTTATTGAACATTAAGAAAACCCAAGAGCACATTAATCAACAATCCGGCCCTAGAATCCGGCCACACCACTTTACATTATCTAAGGCCGAGTGATGAATTGGCAATCCGGCCCTAGAATCCGGCCTCACCACTTTACATTGTTTAGGGCCGGAGTGGTGAATTGGGGCCGGATTGAAGGCTGGATTGATGGCAAATCGGGCCGGCAATCCATCCGGCCCCAGAGCGTGTATAAACCGTCCCTCATTCTGCCTGTCATAGGCTGGTTTACCTTATTTCATGTAGCTTGCCGAATACTGTTCATTGACAGAGTGCGCGCGCATTGCTCGAGGTCCGCCACAGTTCCTTTCCCAATCTCTTCCAATTGCATCCGGCTTGTCGAATGTTGGCACATGGGTTCAATGCTTTGCACTTCTTCCCGACTTAAAACCCGCCTTACTGGCAATATCAGCGTGCCTGTTGCACGTTTCCAGAGTCCAGACCAACCTGACTGATGACTGATGAGCTCTGCTGATGGCTTGCGGATTCTTCAAGTTCGCTGCAAAACAGTTACGGAGTTTCTCAATCGAATCGAAGGTGGAAGCCATGATGGAGTGCAACTTCAAAGCTGCTAAATTTAAAGTCGAGAGTTGGGAGGTCATGTTGCACAAGTGGTCGAGTCTATAGTAGGGCAATGAGCCTCTTGCAGAGGCTCTTGTTTTACCCCTTGAGAAAATGCAAGAACCTTTTAATTGCTATGCAAATTTTGAGTTCATATTTGCAATTGGAGGCCCGAAATTAGAGAGGAGGGGTGTTGACAATAAAATGAATACGGCACAAAATAGGGGGTCTATTTTTTGACATTCACCCTTGGTTGGACCTCCGCAAGAGGCTCGTTGCACTATTATAGACTCGACCTTTCACAAGTGCTCTTCGACAAACTGACATCAGTGGCGTAAATCCAGGAAGATAGGAAGTAGTAGGGGTGAATCCATCTCTTCCAATTATTGGGGATTTATGTTGTGACCCTGGAAGGACTCACTTGCCCCATCTCTATGTTTGCTGCTGTCTATATATGAATGAAAAGTGTTATATTTATTTTTGAGAGATGAAACCATGAGTTTGATACATGTCATCAATTTTTCAAATTGTTTTTTTGAGAAAATTTGAAATTACTATGAAAATTTTAAGAAAAATATGAAGAAAATTCAGATCGAAAACAAAATTATTTGAAAAATATTAAATTTTCACCATAGATGTATGTATTGGTGTATAACATCATGGTATAAGGTAAGCTACCCAATTTCAGAGCAAATGGGAGCAAGCACATTGTGGGCTAAATTATGTTAATTAGTGGTGTACATGTGAGAACTTGAATGCACACCACTAGCATAATTTAGCCCACAATGGGCTTGCTTCCATTTGGTCTAGAATGGGATAGGTTACCCTAAACCAAAGTTATCATGTTATTCTAAAATTAAAAAATCAACAAACCATAATTACAAGCCCAAAGTTCATATTCCTATAAAACTTTGAAAATTAAAAGCTTTTTGAAATTTTCAATTTGAGTAGAAATTGCACCTGATAAGATTCATTCATTAGTTGGATACAATTTTTTTTTAAATCATTTTTATGGCTAAAATTCATATTAAGAGTAAATAGGAAGAAATGACAAGGGTGATATGTGAATTAATCCTTAAAGGACATTTCATGTTTAGACTTGGTCAAACTTCATTAGAATTCTATATTAAAATACACATTTTAAACATTTGATATTTTTCACATGTAGTAATATATGTCTAAAATTTGATCTAATTAAAAAAGTAATTAAATACATCAAGTTGAATTTTATATGATTTTCTTAAGAAATTTCTTTGTAAAAATTATGGTATTACAAAAATGATTAAAATAATATTATTATATCTAATAAAAAGCAAAATAATAGTGAAAAAAACATCATGGAGTAATAGCAATGTTGTCCTTGAGCTCACACTAAGATAAATTTGATAAAACAAACAAGCAAGCTCAAAAGTGGTATATTTAGAGCTTTCAAGATGCTATCTTCAATGTGTCACAAAATTGTACTTTTAACAATTTTGGAAAAAATTCAAATGGAATACAAAAAGATTATTGGATCTACATTTTTTTAGATAAATTTTAAAACGTTAAAAATAAAAAAACTATGTAAAAATTTAGAACATAGTTACAAAAGCTTGTATATTTGTATTCATGTTAAGCGAGATTCAATGACACATGACACTTCCAATTTGGATCATTATTGCACCTTTTATATATCTAAAGCTACACAATAGTCAAGTATTAAACCTATATGGTGTCATACATGAATACAATAAGGTTTAGATATAACTAAAATGACATCCAATTAAAAGATGTTGATTGTTGAAGTATCAATCTAAAAGTATATGTCTTGCCATATTTTATTATATAATTTGTAATGTAAGCCAAATACAATATGGTGTTTGGAATTCTCCGTAATCCTACAAGGATTGACTATTAAAAGTCATTGAAGGCAGAATGATTTCCATTCAGATTTTTAGTGTATAACTTCTGTTTGTGGTGTAAATATGTGCACCATTAGGAACCATAGGGTAGCCCAAATTTGAAAAAAATCATTTTTGAACTTGAAAAATTACTTTTGAGGTGAAACATACTTGACTGCACTTTGAATTGTAGAATTTTCGCAAAGAGAAGTCTTAAAATTTCTATGGTAGAAATATTAGAGAACTAACACAAAGATCTTTTAATATATATGCGGATGAAAAAAACAAAATATTATGTGAAAAGGACATGTTTGCATTCACTTGTTTTTCAAATTTGAACTTTGAAATAATAGCTAGGTTTCAAATACATTTGAACTTGGGTTTTAAATTAGTGGTTTATATAAATGGAGTTGGTAGAAATGGTAAAAAAATTGGTTTGATTTTAGAAATGAAGAATACAATTTTATAGAATTAGAATTTGTAGCTTTAAACTAGTTAAATTTTATAGAATTAGAATTAGATAAAGGGTAAAAAAGAACAAATTCATTGAATTTGAAGTGCCTTTTCTACAAAAGTAAAGGCTTTCAACTAGTTTAAAGATAGAAAACTAGCAAATACCCAAGCTATTAGAGTGTTGGATATGTGTTGAAATTGAGATTGAGAATAACCTGGTAGATTAGGGTTGTAACTTGGAGTCGAAGTTGGTAGCAAACTTCCATTGATTGGAGACCATGTTTGAAATTTCAAGTATCCTAACCTTCTAACCCTTAATGCCACATTTAACTACTTTTGGACTTTGAAAAGTCCATAATTAATAATGGTCATTGGGAGGGAAAAAAATGGTCATCATGAGATAATGCAAAACATTGGGAGATCTAGGCAAAATATCGAGAGATTTATATAAACATTGAGGGATCTCCCGATGTTGTTATCCGACAATCTCATGATTTATCCATAATTCTCTGAAAAGTCCCAAAGTAGTTAAATGTGGCATCTTGTTGAAATTGTAAGGTATTAACCCCTAAACTTCTGGATTCATCTCCAAAATTGACGATTTGAGAAAAACCATTGTAAGCTACAATTTGGAAGAATATTTTGGAATTGGTATACAAATGAAAGCTGTAGATATTGATTTTTAAATTCTATCCGTATGGTTAGATCTACTAATGCTATCACCAGTCTTTTTCTATAAATTTTGAAAAGAAAATTTCAATATTCCTTCTAAATTCAATTACAAGTAAAATATTATCATTTTTTGAGTAAAACTTGTTGGAATGGATTTGAAATAAGGTTCTCTTCATATGGTGATTTTTTGAAATTTTTGTGACCTTTACATCTTTGAACTCATTTTTGCACATCTAGTTTTGAACTAAAGTCAATGCAAATTGACCACTTGACATACTTCCACATTTGTAATTTTAGAAATATATATATTCTAGTAACACCAAATCCAACCAATGGATAGGACAACAACTTGATAAAGTATCACCAAAAATTAAGATGACTTTCATCCAAGCAGGAATGAGACAGAAACAAGGATCTGAATCTGTTCATCGTCTAGAAAATGGACGTCGGAGCGCTCCAGGGTTAATATGTGAGCACTGGAACATGTGAAAGGAGTTTCTTTGTGTAGAATATCATTAAGTAGAAGTAATAAAACTTCATGACAGCAATGAATTTGGATAGTGTGATGTATGTGGTCATGAAAAGACTACAGTAAGACTTTGATTTGGGACTAATGTATGCCATTGGTCTCTAAAGAATGCCACTAAGTTTGAGTACTTATGTAAAAATCACAAGTGGCACCTTTTGTTGTAGAAGAAAAATCACTTGAAGAAGGTGAGAACTTTGAATCCTCAACTCTTTTGATTTTATACAACCTATTCATCACCATTCTAAACTCTATTTTGGTTGAGTTGGAAAGTTCTTTGGCAAGTCTTCATATGATGCATAAATATATTAGGTTCAATTCTTGCCATAGAAACAATAAAAATAAGTACTTAATGTTTGAACTAGCATTAGAAGATTTGATCGTAATTTTAGTTTGAAGAAAATTAGCTTAAATAAAAACTACACTACATGAAGAATTGAAAGATTTTGAGGTTGAAAAGTTGAAACTGGTGACCACTAATCCCTAATGCTTTGTAGAGAAACGTACACACTATATTGTATTTGACACTTTAGTTATGAACTATGTACTAAAATATAGCAAGATATACACCATTGGATTGAAAATATAACTATTAACATCTTTCATTTAGATGTCATTGTAAATTTTTTTACCATATCATGCTAAAATACAACACCACATGTAGAGTACGTGACCATTTTGTAGCTTCTTAGACATGTAGGAGGTGCAATACTTATCTAAATTGGAAGTGCCAAGTTACCTAGGATTTGGATCAACATAAATACACATTTTTTTGTCACCAATGTAAACCTAAATTGATGCACTTTCTATGTCAAATATGGAAAAAAAACACTATGTTGCATGCATAATTGGGATGAGCTTCCCAAACCTTTAAAGATTAAAGAAAAATTAGTTTATACATTCTTGTGGAATGAGGGAAATTACAAGGGAGTTCCAAAAATTTCCTTGACGTTGCCATATGCCACCACTAATTTTTTTAATCATTTTGGAGGGGTAGTCAACTATTTCTTCAATACTCATGTGATAAGGTAGGGATCTGTAAAAGCGACCTCGAACACAGAGGTACATTTTACTTTCTTCAATGTACCAACATTGTACATTTTAAGAGGGGGTCGCTTTTAGAAACCACTGCTTTTCAACTTCAAAATTTTATAACTAATTCCACAAAGGTCCAAAAAATATGAAACGACTTGGATTAGATGCCAATTCCATTTTTCTTCCTAGTAAAATTGACTGAAAATTGTTTCCAGGAGTTTAGCTTCCCTGAAAATGCATTCAGCTCTTAAAAGGGTTGCTTTAACAGCCCCCTACCTTACTTGGTGATATCTTTATCAAATCTAGGTGATATCTTGGCTACTGGTCTTAAAAAATAACAATAATCTGACTGCTTAAACCGAAAAAAATGAAAATTTCCTTCAAACAAAAGAAAAAGCCACTATTGGTTGTAGCCGCAACTGCAAAAACTCATTCATATGTAAACAGATACACTGCACTCCGTGTTCTGTCAATACACTTGTGGTTATCATGATTCATGAGCTTGCGGAAAGAAGCTTTCAGTTTCCTCCAATTGGGCCGACATTAGTCAACAGAGCCCGGCTTCATCATTCCAAAAAGGACCTGCCTGCGGTTTCAAGTGCCAACCACAATAATTTCTCCAAGTTTCGTTGCACAGTACAGCGCAGTGCAGTCCAACCCTATCCACTAAGCAAGCTTTCCGGAATCTGGTTGTCTACCTGAAAGAAAAAGAAGAAAGAAAGAAAAGAAACTCTGGTCTGAAAGACCTGCGTGCGTGAATGAAGCATCTATTGGGAATGGTTCAACCGGGGTGTTTTTGTAGGCATTCAAATGCTGGAAAGCACCCAAAATAATTGGGGGAGCATCAAGCTGTGAGGAAAAAATTGGAAGAAAAATTGAATGATGGTGCCAAGTTGTTCCAATTTTTGAAAATCATTTGGATGAAACTGTCAATTTTAAATGAAACTCATTCAAATGTGTGGATGAAAACTGAGATAGTTCTATCCAAAATATAGATGAGTACTAAAAGATTGGGCTACATCGTTTTCTTGTATGTTGCCACTTAAGCACTTTTCCAAAAATAAAAATAAAAAACTTGAGAGTCAACTATCTGAGCCTCGTGGACTTAAATGGCGAATTCCATCTTTGATGCCTTGATTAGGAAGTAGACCCTATAATAAAGAATTGACATGTTCTTTCTCTCAAGAAATTCTTAGGTCCCCATATGACGGCAAGGTAGTTATTGCATCCTCACCGTAGTTGGGTGGACTATGGTGGTAAGTACCTCCACCAATGCTCGAGTTTGAACTTATGACCACCTCACGGGTGTACCAAAGCCAAAACCACTGAGCCAAGGTTGCAAGTGCCCATACTTTTATGAATTAAGAGCAATCCCCACCAATTCAAGAGTTTTCAAGGGATGGGTAGAATCCATAATGAGCAAGGAAGCCGATTATGCCACAAGAATGACATGGAACTGCTCTTCGTGCTAAAGAACGTGTTGTGTGTGGCGCATTTTGCAACGGAGCTTGCCTTCTTGGGCTCACTGAAGGGTTTGTTCCTACACAAAATGCATCCCACACCTCGCATTCTGTAGACAATACTGTTACGAGTAGACACTCGTCTGGACTTACTAGTGCTTAGCAAGGAGGTAGTTTGAACGGTTATGGTGTCTTCCTTATAGCAAGTGAGAGGAGGCCTTCTCTCTCACTTGTCATCTTGTTTACTTATGAATATTATTAATATGAGAAACCTTGGTTCATGATGTAAGAGTGTCGACATGAATGGATCCCTAACATTATGACAAGTCCCAAATGTTCACGCTCTTAGGAATAATGCTTATTGGACTGAAGGGAGGAAGGAGGTAGTGATGGTGCTTATGAGAGGATCTCATGATCATGAGAATAGGAGCATGAGATGAAGTTGAGAATTCAACTTCCATGCGAACATGATCCATCTGCGATAATGAGCATGAATTTCGTGAACTGCGAACATGCTTATATTGGAATTTATGTGAATGTTATCGTGATTCCGTCGCAATAGTATTGACGAAGATCGGCAGCAAATGTCGGAGTTATCAACGTCGGAATTTTAAGTATCGACGTGATATATCAACATGATGTCGAAATTATGGCACGGCGCGGTTTCGTTCAAGAGTGCTCAATTCCAGCTTCAATCCACGACGTCCAGGCATTCCTTGCATTTGCAAGCTTTTATCGTCATTATATATGTGATTACGAGGACCTTAGATACCGAAACTTGGTTCTAATTTTTGGTTCTCAGTGGAAGCACCGAGAAGTCGATAAGGCGATGAGATAAGTCCAATCAACAAGCATTTAGGTTATGTTATTTGAAAATGTGCTTTACTTCATCTCACCGGGTGCAGCATGATAGCGATGAGGAGCTTGATCTCATTATAGAAGAAACAGATAGAATCGAGGTTGAGAGTCAATTGCAATTAATAGAAGCATTTGATAATGTTGCCACGACTTTAACTAAGACAACGTCACAAGCGTTGGAGGACACTGAGCATCCTGCAGAATTCACGATCAACCCGTATGGTGTTACCAGTGTACCCATGAGCTACCTTAACGCGTTAATGCAGTATGATGAGGTAAACCCGCAATTCTTTGAAGAAACCGATTCTTTTGCCGAACCGTCCGTTTCCTATCAGGAACTTTGATCAATTCGGCATGTAAACATGGAAGTTGTATTTTGACGGATCTTGCTCAAAGAATCTTGGTTCAGCAGCGGGGGTGAAACCACATTACCACATCATCACGATAGCTCATGCTCATCCAAACCTATTTTCGTTTAAAAATTATTCACGATAGCTTGTTGCTCTTTTCGTTTAAAAATTATTCAGGTACGATATGACACAACGTATTACAGAAAATAAAGACCAGTAACCATGGATCAAGAAAGACTTAATACGGAAGGTGCCCCGTTGGTGCCGGATGGAGTAGGGCCCGACTGGGCTATGTATATACAACAACAGATTTAGAACGCCTTCCAAGCGGCGATTCCTCATATGGTGCAACAAATTTCTGAGCGAGCAACTCCTCCTCTTTCTACACCTTTGTAGGATAGAGACTCCGCGGTATCAACTTCCAACATGTATTGAGGGGAATCCCACCGCAGCAAGGAACTCAAAGTGGCAAAACCGGATAAGTTCACCGGCAAAAAAGGAGGAGAGGTGTACAAGTGGTTTGCCCAACTTCGTCTGGTTTTTCGAGGCAACCCTGACACTTATAATTCTGACGAGGACAAAGTAGCGTATGCTCTCTCCTACTTAACAGGGGCGGCCTAGAACTGGGCTATGCCCATCCTTCAAGCCTTGGATGAGGGGAGACCTCATGATTTATTGTACAATTACGAGGCCTTCCGAGGAGCTATTGTGGCTGTTTACGGTGAGATAGACCGATGAGGCAATGCTGAGGACCGCCTTGCAAACATTCGACAAACTGGCTTTGTGGCTACTTATATTTCGACATTCAACGAACATGCGGCCCAAGTAGAGTGGAATGAGCCAAGTCTCGTAGCTCGGTTTCGGGCTGGCTTAAAGGACGATCTTCTCGACTCAATAACAACCGCCGAGACTCAGCCTCGCACTCTCCATGAATGGATGTCTATGGCTTCAAGAATTGACGATCGACTATGGACGCGGCAACAACACCGGCGGCCTATGGGATCTATTTCGGCACCACGCGAATATGCTGCACGAGTGCACAATCCCGGCCACCTTCGACTTCAACCGGTCCCACTCCCATGGAATTAGATGCCACGTATACCACATCCACGGCTCTTGCTAAAACGGCGGCTGACAGATTGGAGTATCAACGTCAAGGAAGGTGCTGGGGGTGCGGAAAGATGGGCCACATACGCTCACGGTGTCCTACTAATCCTTCCAAGCCCCTTATGTTGGCTGCTACTGGAAATGAAGGCTCGGGAAAAGGAGCAGCCCGAGACTAACCACTTGGGGGCAGTACCCAGGCGCTAATAAGGAGGCACCTAATACACCTCTATGCCCAGACTCAAATGACTCTACTACATGTAACTACTCTTATATAAATAAAGGAAATTATATTTTGGCTTTATGTATCCATGCTACCATAGATATGGAGAGACATTTGACAATGAATGTGCATATGAACAATGTGTCGGCCGTGGCGCTCGTGGATTCCGGTGCAACGGGAGTGTTCATGCACCCCGACTTTGCCAAGCGTTGTAATGCTACCATCAGGTTGAAAGCTACCCCGCGGGAGGTCCACGTCATTGACGGCCGAATTATCAGTTCTGGACTCATCATTCACGAAGCAACCGTGGACCTGACTGTGGATGGTCATCAGGAGAAGCTACTTGCCGACATTACCAACACGGGGCGATACGACTGTATCCTAGGCACCCCTTGGCTTGTCCGCCATGATCCAACCATCCGGTGGTCTCAGCGAAAGGTGCTGTTCGACTCTCTTTATTGCCAACATACGTGTTTCGGTGGCTTACTCCAGGAGGAAGGCCACGAGGAGAAACCAACAATTTACCAACCACGACCGACTGCCCCCACCTGGGTGTCGGCGACGGTATTCCATCAGTTAACGCAGGAATAGGCAATTTATTGCCTGGAGATTTCTGAGGTGACCTCTGTCGAGCCCGCACCTATTCCGGCGGAGTATGCAGACTTAAGTGATGCTTTCAGTGAAGAGGCGGCTAACGAGCTTCCAGCCAATGGCCCCGCGGACATGAAGATAGACTTCAAGGAGGGCCAGGAGCCTCGTAATACGGGATTGTGCCCTATGTCACCGGTTGAGTTGGAGGAGCTTCGACGCTATCTCGAGGAAAACTTGGGCAAAGGGTGGATCCGACAGTCCAAGTCCCCCGTGTCAGCTCCTATTGTTTTCGCCAGGAAGAAGGACGGCTCTATACGATTTTGCGTAGACTATCGCAACCTCAACAATGTCACGGTGCGAAACTGTTACCCATTGCCCTTGATTCTTGAACTCGCAGATCGCTTGATGGGTGCAAGTATATTTTCAAAGTTGGATGTTCGCCAAGCTTATCATAGAATCCGCATGGCTCCTGGGCATGAATTCAAGACGGCTTTTAAAACTCGTTTTGGGCTATATGAGTATTTGGTCATGCCATTTGGGTTAACCAATGCCCCGGCACAATTCCAAGCTCACATGCAAAATATTTTCAGCGACCTATTAGACATCTCAGTGGTGGTTTACTTGGATGATATACTTATTTTTTCTGCCAATTTAGAGGCTCACCAAGCCGTGGTTCGTGAGGTCTTGAAGAGATTACACAAGCATGGCCTTTATGCAAAGGCCGCCAAGTGTGAATTTCATAAAGACTCAGTTGAATTTTTGGACATGACAATATCTGCTAGCGGTCTTCAGATGTGTCAAGACAAAGTTCAAGTTATTAAGGATTGGCCGACTCCAACAACAGTGAAAGAACTCCAAGCGTTTCTTGGTTTTACAAATTTTTACAGACGATTTATAGTGGACTATTCACACGTTGCAGTTCCCCTGACAAACTTAACACAAAAGGCCAGCGCTTTCAGTGGACCCCTACAGCTGATGCTGCTTTCACAGATCTTTGGTCCCGGTTCCTCAAGGCCCCGGTATTAATCCACCCCAACTTCGAGCAACCATTTGTAGTAGAAACAGACGCTTCCGACACAGCCACTGGGGGCATCCTGTCTCAAAGGGGTGACGATGGACATCTTCATCCATGTGCATATCGGAGCTCTAAGATGAACCCAGCTGAAAAAAAAACTATGACATTTACGACAAGGAACTCTTGAGCATTGTGCTAGCATTCCAAGATTGGCGCGTTTACCTAGAGGGCTCCCCCCACCAGATTCGTGTCATTTCCGATCATAAAAACTTAGAACAATTTCTATTTACGAAACACCTCAACAGGCGTCAAGCTCGTTGGTCTGAGATGCTTTCGGCCTTTGATTTGGCCATTCACCACCGGCCAGGATCTTTGAATGGAAGGGCAGATGTATTATCTCGGCGCGTAGATGTCACGGATGGGACAGATGAAGAGCCTCGGCCTTTCCTGCGCCTAGCTTACTTGGAAAAACTTGAGCCGGTGTGGACCGACGTGCGCATCTTTATTCAGATAAAGGCAAGCCTGAGAGAGGACTCCAAGCTTAGGCCAATATTGGCATTCTTTGAAAGCAACCCGGAAGCAGCACCTACAGACATTTGCCGTCAATTTCAGGCTTACACATGGGAGGACGGCCTTCTCCGTTTTGAAGGGACAGTTTTTGTTCCTGACCATGAGGAACTCCGCCGTCAAATTTTGCGCTCTCGCCACGACGCCCCTGCTGCAGGCCACCAAGGACGTGCAAAGACCCTCGAGCTGGTGTCTCGGGATTTTTATTGGCCAACATTGTGCCGTTACGTTCAGAGCTACGTCGATGGCTG
Organism: Antitrichia curtipendula; assembly: GCA_951230915.1. NCBI lineage: Eukaryota > Viridiplantae > Streptophyta > Bryopsida > Hypnales > Leucodontaceae > Antitrichia > Antitrichia curtipendula. The sequence goes on along the minus strand of OX579639.1, from coordinate 5,153,120 downwards.
TGACACTTGCCAATGTTCCAAGCCCACCCACCATGCTCGCTACAGGCTTTTGCAACCTATTCCCGCCGCCAACGCTCCTTGAAAAAAAGTAACATTGGATTTTATTGTTAAACTTCCTATGAGCAGTGGTTATGATTCTATATTAGTGGCGGTGGACAAAAATACCAAGCTAGCTCATTTTATTCCTACAACAGAAACCATTGGTGCTAATGGCACGGCGTCACTACATTTACAACACATATGGAAACTTCACGGTACTCCCCAAGACATTATTTCTGACCGAGGGACTGTTTTTATCTCAAAGTTCATGCGCCGCTTATGTCAACTACTATGTATTAATCCTTCTACAACTACGGCGTTCCATCCTCAATCCAACGGGCAAACAGAAAGAATAAACCAGATTTTGGAATAATATTTGCGTATGTTCACTACTCGACGTTAGAATAACTGGGCCGACTTGCTTCCGTTAGCGGAATTTGCATATAATAACTCCACTCATTCATCGACCGGCTTCTCCCCGTTTTATGCAACATACGGATATCATCCTGTATTATCTTTCACTACTCCGGCCTCGACCACCGTTCCGGCAGCAGAGGACCGCATAAGGCACCTTCAAGAGGTGCACAATGAAGTGAAGACTATGATTGACCTTGCAGGTGTGCGAGCCCAACGCTATTACAACCAAGGAGTACAGATTCAACAAACATTCCAAGTTGGTGAGAAGGTATTCCTACGACATGAGAATATTTCAACTACAGCTCCTTCCAAGAAATTGGCATCACGATTCCTCGGCCCATTTCCAATTATTGTCAGGCTTTCCGACTTGGTTTACAAGCTTAAACTCCCCAAGACCCTCCGAATTCATGATGTGTTTCACGTTAATCTTCTACAACAGCACCACGAGGACACCATCGAGGGGCGGCGTCGACAACCTCCTCCGCCGATTATTACGGCCGACGGGGATGTTCAGTGGCAGGTCCATGTTGTCTTGGACTCTCGGGTGCACGGCCGGTGGCGGAAGCTACAGTATTTAATCAGTTGGGAAGGATATGGACCCAAGAAAAACTCTTGGGAACCAGTGGAGAATCTGCAGAATGCGGTTGTCGCGATTCGGGATTTCCATCGCTGGCACCCGGATGCGGTAGGATCAACCCCGCTTAGGAGGAGGGCCCGCGCCCTTAGACCTTATGGGGGGAATAATGTTACGAGTAGACACTCGTCTGGACTTACTAGTGCTTAGCAAGGAGGTAGTTAGAACGGTTATGGTGTCTTCCTTATAGCAAGTGAGAGGAGGCCTTCTCTCTCACTTGTCATCTTGTTTACTTATGAATATTATTAATAAGAGAAACCTTGGTTCATGATGTAAGAGTGTCGACATGAATGGATCCCTAACAAATACGTTAGGGATGCTTCACACTACATCCCAACTTCCAACTCTTTAAGTTCTAAGCCAAGGCCAATTCCCAATTTTCTTGGGTTGTAGAAGGTGAATAAAAAACATCAAATACGGGACTTGGAACTTCATAGAGTGGAGATCAAAGTTCCAATTCTAATATCAACTTGTCTCACATATGAAACCATGTAGCAATTAATCCCTAAATACCTAAGGCATCATATTTTGGTGTTGACTAAACTTTGATGTTAAATATTTTTTACCAAATATTTTTTTTAGTATTTTTTAAGTTTGAATAATCTTTAGTATCTATATTAAGCATCAAAAATCTAATTTTGTAAAAATAAATCATGACTTTTCTATTGAAGACTTTGTGCAAAGGCGTCTGTTGCAATTCTTGTTTTTTTAGTCTTAGAGGCTTTGGGAGATGAGCCTCAAAATACACTAGATCTTGGGGGGAAAATCACATTGAAAATTCATTTGAAAAAATTGTGGAGTAGATTTTAAGAAGCCACATATAAATCATAATAATGCATGATACTTCCTTTAACTTGATATTTTTTTCATGACCTCAATTTTAGATTTGACATGTAAAAAGAAGATTGAAAGACTTCACATCACTTTCATAGTTTGAACACCCTCTTGATCAAACATTATAATCTATCAATCCATAAATGATATTATTGTATTTTTTTTATATGCAATCCATAACACATGTAGTTTGAATTTGTATAGTTACAATTTCTAAAAATTGAAAAAAACTATCAAGTCTTGGGCTTTTAGTTTAGTTTTGAACAAACTTGGCCAATGAGCTCAAAAAAAGACTAGGGCATTTAGGAATTAACCCCTAAAGACTTGAAATACATTTTTTGGAAATAATGCAACATAGAGTTTTTGGTCATCCATTTACAAATGGATTTTTTCTTTTTTTTTAAATTTTCACACCACATTTGGGCAAGGAGTACCTTCAAGATGCCACAATTTTCATAACATAGTTAAAAAAGTTATTATGTGACATGTAATTATTATAAAAGCATGGGTACCCTGGGTAGCTTAGAAAAAATCTTTTTTTTTAAACTAATAATTTGAACTTGAATTTATTTATGTATATTTGAAAAGCTTTAAATCATTCTATTTTTATTAACGAGATGAATGTTATGAGGAATTTAATATTGCAGGCAATTATCAAATCTCTACCCTAAAATAAACTTTGAAGTCTTTTTCTTAACTCAATTTTTAAATCTTTTGAAAAAAAATTAAAATAGAGGATGTAGATTGTTTATTACAACATTACAATTGTTGAGATTGAAAATTTTCAATTCTTACTAAGTTCTTTACAATTTAGTATTTTAAATCATAAATTATTATTTTTTTACTTAAGCATGAATATGATATTCTTTAAAGAATTTTAATATATATTCCCAGCTTATTTTTTCAATATATTATGAAGAGTTGCAAATTATATGACGTAAACAATTTCGAATAAAGATTTTGAAAGATGAAACTGACCGATTTGGAAAGAATTGAGAATACTTCTACTTGAAATTCAAGCAATATGATCTTGCAGTTAGTGAATTTTTTTACTCTAAAATTTTAGGAAGGTGTATCCTAATAAGTTAATTAAAATATCATACAATTAGATTTGTTAATGAATAAAAATATATGAAGATTTTGGCTTTGCTTTAGATGCAAGTATTTTGAAGCATTTTTTGGCCTGAATACATTGCAGATAAATGCTCCTTCCAATGGGTCAATAAGTCAAAAATTCATTTTTGGAGCACTTCTAGCATCAAATTTGCATGGAACAGAATTGGACAAAATTTCAATACATACTAGCTAAGATGCTTTATATGCTGTTTTTTCCTCATTTTGTACTCAAAAAATTTGTTGGGACTTCAAGGCTGAATTAGGTTTTCATTTTTGCTAAACCTAAATTGGCTTCCAAGTCCTACTTTTTTAGTGCCAAAACTCTTATAAAATGTTACTATGTAGGCATTTGGGAATGATGTGGGCTCAGATGTGGGACTTCGGACTTCGCAACATAGTATAAAGCCCCGAGTTCCAATTTTCAACTCTCTCAATTAGATTTTGAGAAATTAGTGGAACTTCGTTGTATTGATACAAGACCTATTAGGAAAACTTTCAAGCTTGAAAGGTCCATTAATAAAAGATTTTCCAAGTCGTGAACCATTGCTAATTAGATTATTTAATAATAACAACAACAACAACAACAACAACAACAATTTGATGTGGCACTAGTAGTACAAATCATATACAAATACAAAACTGCTAAGTCACTAGAACTATAGACCATGAGAACTTGCCCAAATTTGCAAAAGCTCTTGAAGGTTGATTGTCTATTTGTTTTTAAAATTAAAAATTAAAATCACAAGTGGTTGTAGTCCATTTTGAACTTGCATAATTTAGCATCCAATATAGTTATGGGACTCAGCTGAAGTACCACTATATTAATAATAATATTTAGAATTTCATCACAAATATTGTAATTATCCCTATTGCCTTTCTTTCATTAATTGTCAATTAATTGATAATTAGTATCTTCACTCTCATCATCCTTTCTCTACCATCATCCACCATTTTGCTTCCATAGTGATTGCAAGAAACATTTGCACGGTTGCTAGTATGTGAGTTTAGGATCTTGAGCCTAAAAGCCTAGAAGCTTGGATTCCTATATTATAGGTACCTATGTTACATTCACCTTTCATGGTTATAGGATATTTATATTATAGGTACTTATGTTATAGACACTTTCCATGGCAATAGGATATTTATGTTATAGGTCTGTATGTTATTAATACCTTCTATAATTATAGGATATTTATATTACATGTGTCTATGTTATAGATACCTACATTATAAGCACCTTTTATGGTTATAGAATATGTTTGTTATAGGAACCTTCAATAGTTGTAGAACACCTACTTACACTTAGATTCAAGGCTTTTAGGCTCATATGCTAGTGTTGTTGGTAAGATTATTTCTACCTACGTTTTAAAACATGAAAAATATTAGTTTGGTGGTTTTTTTGGTGAATGACCATCTCCATAAAGTTGCTACAAATGTCTGTTTTTTATTTGATTTATTAGATTTTTTTCCTATTTTTTACAAATTAAAATATTAAAGTATCTATTCTTTTGAGATTTTGCACTTTTTTAGTTTTCCTACTTAGAGAAATTTTCTATGCTTTATCTTTCTAAGGTAAAATCTTCCTAAAGGTGTCTATATAGGCTATTTTTTTTTTTAAATTCTAATTTTAAAGCACTTCAAAAACACAAAATTTGAATAATGTGAAAACACAACAAAATCAACAAATGTTTTTTGCAATCGTTTTCTAGTTGATCAATTTTGCTTCCATTTCATTTTACTTTTGGGACAAACTTCCCAATTCAATTTTGTTTTACAATCTAGGCTTTGATTAAAATTTAGCTTTGTGTATTTGTAGGGGTTCAAAAAGATTGGTGTGAAATTTTTGTCTCAATTGCCAAATGAGTTGACTCTTTCAATGTTGTTGGCTCTAGTTTCTATTTGTAGAATTCAATCCAAGGATCCCAAAGATAGTAGGTTGCTGATAGAGAAGCTTTGTCATAGCTGGGTCCAACATTTTAGAGATATACACAATATTGTCTTGTTGTCCTAGCTAGGTAAATTTGGAAAACAAGTGCAAATAGGAATGCACGTATAAAAAAGGACATTTAGTTGCAAACTTATAGTCCAAAAGGGGTTGATGAAAATGTAATGAAATACATTTTATTGTCAATATGGACAATGACTGCACATTAGGCTTTCAAAGAGACAACAATGTTAAGTATATTGAATTGTTTCAGGCAAAGACTTTATCACTATAGTTACAAGAATCTCCAGGAGGCATTGATTCAATGATTGAAGCTCCTATACTAATTTTACAAATGTAAGCTGCAACATCTATCCTATTAGAGGTTTGGATGATAACATTTTAGGCGTCAATTTCAAGATGGGGCCTAAAGGATGGATATAGTAGGCTCTATTTCATGAATAAGTATTCATTGCAAGAAAGACCGTTCAAAAAGCGCAGCATTTTGCATTGTATTCATTCTTTTATTTTGGAGCACTTTAAAATTAGATTTTTTTCTTAAAATTAAAAAAAAAAATTTAATGTGCACACCTTTAAGAAGAAGGAACCATATGAAGGAAAAGCATTAAAAATTTCTCTAAGTAGGAGAACTAGAAAAGTGCAAAATCTCATGAAATTAGATATTTTCATTAGAGTTTCACAATTTAATTTGTAAAAAATAGGAAAAGCAATTTTTTTTAAACTAAATATTTTCCATTTAGAAAAAGTTTCTAGTGATGAGATTTCACCAAAAGATTGATCTTAGAACCATCTTCATTGTCCAAAAATTGAGCGCAATGGGAGTGCTCTTTGTACTCACGTGGAGGACACAAAACAATATATTTTCATAATTCCTTTGGTATGAATATGCTTTCTTACTATGCAAATAGAACATGAAAATTTCAGCTCCAAATCATTAAATTTGGAGACTACTAATGTAGTAAGAATCCCTAAACCTCATAGTGTGACAAATTAACAAAAATGATTTTGAAATATAAAATGTTTTTTCTTAATTTCTAAAAAATAAGGGATCTTGATTACCATCAAGTTAGACATCTCCCGGAAATAAAAATTTCAAGTTCATGAAGTTTACGCTTCAAAAGTTATAGAGGATGACAAAAAGATATACCTTCATTTTGACCTGAAATAGGACCAGTCTTTCTTGCAATGACCCTACTCTTTGCAAAACTCCTTGTGTATTTCAAGCCAATGTGCAATGACATACAAAAGTGTTATAGATTGATAATTGTACTTGTCAATATCACTTCTAAATTGATGAACATATTGATGGGATATTTGACTTGTTTATAAATATAAAGTTTTATCAATTTTGTTTGATGTCACATAACTTCTTCTATTTTATGGAGTAAATGGTTCTCATGCTTTCTAAACTTAGTCACATTCTCATTTTCTATAATATTATTATTATGTACAAACAATGTTTGTTCTAGGTTTGTACATCCATTTTCTTCAACACGCTACTTGTTGTTTCATTTGCCTTCTACTATGAGTACATGATTACAATTCTTTGTTGTGAATGAATAATTTATTTACTAACACTAAATTTGAAGATGTCAAAATTTGATAATGATAAAAAATGACAATAATTGATAAATAGTCAATGTTGGTTACATTAGTAGGGTTGTTGCCATTCAATATTCAAGTTCATAATTAGTGTTGCAAACACTAAATATCATTACTAGTTTCGTTTGTAAGCAAAAAGGCAACACCACCCGCCATATGCCCATATGTCGACCTCGTGGTAAAATTCTGAAATTTATTATTTACTATGGATGAAATTTTGTGTTCATACTTGGAATCTGATGCCTCCTACTCAATTAGTAAAGAGAGGTTAGGAAATAGAAACTATACTGGGGTAAGTTTTTCCTCAGAGACCAAGGTCTCCAAGTTTGAACACATTGTCTGGTTTGCCCAAACCTTGTTCATCCGCACGTTTTCGCCCAAAACAATCACTTCTCAATAAATTTTAAAACTTATAAACTTAAAAACTTGGGGTCTTGAGTCTCGACCCCAATACAAAATTGTTAACAATTTATTTATGAAATTGAAAAATGCCAATCCCAATGGTTGCAATGTTGTAAACTTGTAATAAACAATCTACACCTCTAATGTTTTTATTTTATTTTATTTTCAAAAATATTAAAAATTGAGTAAAATAAAGGACTTCAAAGTTTATTTTAGAGTAGAGAATCTATAACTGCTCGCAAACTAAAACACCTCATGATTTTTAACTCATTGCTTAAAATGGAATCATTAAAAGCTTTCTATGTATTTCAAAATTTTATTTTTGCAAAAAGTGATTTTTTCAGATCTGCTCAAATTTGCCCGAGTTGAGAAACTAACCACATATTAGGCCATAACTTTTGACTCATATTTCCAAATGTCTTGAAATTTAGTGCACACAAAAGATATTCCTTGTCCACACCTTCTATTTAAAATTTGGACCAAAATCATAGAAATCTCTAGTCACACGTACCTGCCCAAAATTTATATGTTGCCAAAAAACACAATTTGGTCCCTTAGGGATTAATCAAACATAAAATAGGGGTCTTTTATTTTACATGCACCATGGGAGAATGACTTCGCGGGGACCAACGAGGGGTCGCTTTAGGCCAAGGTGAATTGACCCTCTCAATGCTTCACATGAGTAAACACTATAATTTTTTATTTGCAACATACAAAAATATTTTGAAATTCTGAATTCATATTTGCAATCACAGACCCCGAATTCGACAAAAAATGTGAAGAATTATCCATAAACAGGGCAGCACAAAATAGGGGACAATTTTAAAAATTAGCCTTGGTTGGGGCAATGAGGGGGACAATTCTCCCTGGCCGTCGCTTCAGCACCCCGCCCCCAAAACACAGTGGGTTCAGTTGTTTGGGGAGAGAAGCACTTTACCCTTGGTGATGAGAACTTTTTTTTTTCGTACGAAGGTTAGGGGTTATGAATTAATTTTTTTTTTTAAATTTAGGAGAGAGAATCCAGAGAATGGCTCTGGGTCTGTCTTGTCCATGCCCTCCCTGAATTTTGCTTACAGTCATTTCCAACTTTCAAGTCATCGTCACAGAAAAAAAAAAAAAGATTTTGACTTTTGACTTTGTAAAAGATCGGCAAACATAACACGTACACAGTCATAAGGAAGCAGACAACCAAGAAATCAGTGTCACAGGGACCCGGCCTCCCGTCGTTTCAGTCAGGCTTAAGTGGATCCCATCAGTGGATCCTCATGTCATAAACTGTTGTTTCTTTTCACTCGTGTTCACTGATTGAGCTGCGACACCCAAAATCGAAATATCACATTACTTTTTTCTTGAATTTTCCTCAATCGGATGACATGCACTTTCAAAACCATTTGAGTCAGAGGTCCATGCAATGCATGCTTGAGCACTTAGGGTTAGGGGTCAGATTGAGAGTGCTGAATAATTGCATGAAACTTTTTACGAAACCCCAGAATAATCCCGGTTTCGAGGCGAGATTTTTCTCAGGGACCACACCTGCAGGGCCACGACGGCCGGGTAGTGAACTGGCTCCCTCGCTCGCTCGTCCTGCCAAAGTCCATCACCAGGGGGTGCATATAAAAAAAAAAAAAAGCCCCCTATTTTGTGCCGTGTAAAATCTATTTTCTGTAGTTTCCAATCTAATTTGGGGCCTCTGATTGAAAATGAATTCAGAATTTGCAAAAGAATTCATGCATGGAAAATAAAAAATTTGAGGGTTTCCCTAGGGGGACGAGCGAGGGGGTCAGTTCACCCCGGCCTCAACGACGGACTTGCAGAAAAGAAAATGTTCAACTGCAGTGACTACCAAACTACCCCCCGGGCCAGTCGACCTGGCACGACCACAGCCATCCACCTCACTTATTACGCTACATCGAGACTCGGAATGGAAGGATCTTTGGCCTCGAAATCAAGACCACAGCAAACTCAACTAACATAAAAAAAAAAAAATCACTCCGTTCTGCAGATTCAGTTTCTGCACTGAATGATTAGATAGAATCTGTTCAAGTTTTTCCAACTGTTTGAACCAGTAAATTCGAAAACAAAAACTGCCGTAATCAATCAGTGAGTGTTTTGGACTTTCGGTGCCCTGGCTGGGTCCATTTTCATAATTTACCAGTTCCGGGAGACTCCGTCGCGGTCCATGAAACCATCAAGCAAGTCTGTCCGTCACTGGGAACCCGTGTGGGCCATCCGGAAACTAGTACCTGACAGTTCGCAGGAATTGCTGCTTCCGGTAAATCGCTTGAACCAGGCTTCCGGAATCCGGACCCTGCCAGGTTCAGTTTCATCAGTTGGTGATCGAAGGCCGGCAACGAACGCGTTTAAGTTGCCGTTGCTGTCTTCTTAGAATAGATCTATGACGGAATCTATTTTATATTTGGTACTGTAGATGCTATTCCCTGTGGTGGTTGGTTGTCGTGGTGTTGATTGCTCAGTGGACCGGTGAAAGCTGACGAGGACTTCGAGTGCGCGCGGCGAGAAAGGAGACGGTTCCACGAAATGCGTTAGTTTACTTTACTTTGACGTGGGACCGGGGAAAAATACGGCAGAGTCCTTTTCCTTCCTTTTCAAGTCTTTGGGTTGATGGAGTGGGTCGCAGCATGTGTAGAGCAGCTGAAATGGTGGTACCGTTTTTCTTAATCGATCAGTTCAAGTTACCACTTGTCCGTGGTGCCACGCAATCTATTAGTTTGGATGGAGCTCGGCAGCTCGCTCAGTTTAGCTGAATTGGATTCATCAGTCGATGTTTGAAAATTTTCAAGTTGAAACCATTCACTGCTAGACAAGTCCAGCACTCTGGTTATTATTGTTGGGACAGTTTTTGATCATTGCTTGAGCCGTTCTTTTTACTCAAGCCGAGTGTGGATGGGGTGCTGGAATCTCGGTTCGTGGAGAGTTAGAAGGATTTTGCTTCAGGAGCTCCCGTTGCGATTTGCGAGAAAGTGTTGTTGATTCTATATATGAAGTGGAAGGTTTCGAAAGACAGTTTTTACTTGTACAGTAGCTTGAATTTGTGGTATAGAATGGTTCGTGAGAAAGTTACGATTCAAACTAGCTGAGGTTGGTGAAGTTGCGGTGGTGAATGGTTTAGTTATCTTGCACAGGAGCTTGAATTTGTGGCAGTGAAGGAGGCCAGGTTCAAGCTAGCTAGCTGGTGCGACCTAGATTGAATTTGTTTCAGGACAATGGCGAGGAAGAAATCGGAAGGCGAGTTCGGCGTATTAATGCGTCTTCTGTATTGCACCCTAGTAGCCTGGTGCTTGAGTGTTGCGAATGCCGATGTGTACATGGTCATGTTTAAAAAGTAAGTTGTTCTCTTCCCCCTTTTTCTCCGAATTCAGTTTCTCTTGTACTGGGAACGCCTGGCTAGTGGACGACGCACGTACTCAGCTTGCTTGAGTTTAGAGTCTGTTTGCAAAACCTTGAATCCAGAGGCTCTTTGCGAAACCTTGAATCTAGCTCGGCTCTTGCAAAATCTTGAATCTAGCAAAATTAGAAGCAGGTTCGTCGTTCTCATGACAGGGAAAAAGCGAGCTGGAGTAGAATCGCTTCAAATTCCGACCCATTTGTTGAATGTTCCCCTTTCACTGAACATCCCACCGACCATTAGTTCCAATCCTGCTTCGATTCCCAAACAATTTTCCTGTCCGTTACCTGTCTGCTAGATTCGCCATTAATGGGTCCATGTAACGTTCGGTTGTTGTTTTCGGATACGTGCCCCGCAGACAAGGGCTATCGGAGCTCTACACGGTGATGGGAGTGGACAACTTGGACGTGAGTGCGCAGCACGACGTCTTGCTCGACTCATGGCTGGGCACAGCGAACAAGTATCTCAAGATGCACGACTACAGTTACGTCTTCAATGGCGCCGCCCTCGACTTAACCGAAGCTCAGGTACTTGCCACTCGACTTGCCATTCCTTAATGGGGATCCACTCAAACAGTGTTACACATCCACAGCGAACCATTTCAGAATTGCCACCCCTCAATGGGGATCCAGAGAGTCTTCCATATCCATAACCAAACCCATTTCAGAATTGCCACTCTTCAATGGGGATCCAGATAACCAGTGTATCATATCCATAGCCAAACCAAATTCACAATTGGCATCCCTCAATGGGGATCCACGCAGAGTTTCCATATCCCCAGCGAACCATATCAGAATTGTATAAATCAGGATCCAAATCAATCTCGCATATCTCGCCTCAATCTCTCATAACCAAATCTGTATCCCTTAATCGTGATCCACATGGATTCCAAGTAGCAATTTGATAAATAATTGAGAAAACGGGACTTGCGTTTTGGCTGTGGGCCAGGTTTCCTTGTTGCGGAACAACCCCGCGGTGTCCCGCGTGGAGCGCGATGCCCTGATGCGCATCAGCACCACCCACACACCCGACTACATGGCCCTACCTGGCGGAGCTTGGAACAGATCCGGCGGGGTGAGCAGTGCGGGAGAAGATGTGGTGATCGGCGTGGTGGACACGGGAATCTACCCTGACCACCCGAGCTTCGCGAATTCGACCACCAAGCCGTATGGGGTGCACCCGACGTTCAGTGCGCCGTGCGGGACGGATACGCGCGTGCCTGGGGGGTTCTGTAACGGGAAGATTGTGGGGGCGCAGCAGTTCTTCGAGACGGCGAAACAGGATGGGAATGTGTCGACGCTGGATGTGAACAGTCCCTTGGACGGCAACGGACATGGAACGTGAGTTGTTGACGCTCTTGGGATTGCTTCGGGGTGATGGGTTTTGGAGTTTAGGGGTCTTGGGGCTTCTGTTGCGTGAATTTGGCTCTCGGTTGCGTTTGGGGTGGGCTCCAAATTTGACCTCCAATGTTGGGAGGTTGTCTTTTGCGGGTGCGGAAGGGTTTGCTGGAGTTGTGATTGGCCATGGGAATTGTTTGGCCTACATAACTCTAATGCATGGAGTAGTATATGTCCTATACACTTGCATAAAACTAATTTGGCATGTGGTGTGGTGTATCTTTGTTTAATAATTGTGACCTAAAATTGAATAGATTCCTATATATTTCTGATTGGAATGTATAGTATTTGGACAAAAATAATTTATCATAGTCCAAACAACTCCATTCTTTACATGACACTTCTCTAAAGTTGTAAATGTTGCCCGTAATGGTTCTATAGCCATAAAGCTTTGAAGACTGATTGTCTTAAAATTAATATGTACAAAATTAAAATGGCTATTTGAATGGCACTGAAAGGTTGGGAATTGGAAGGAATTGGTGGCAATTCTTTTTGTACCCTAGAGTCCATTGTCTTCATTTGTAAGAGTTTAGAGGTTAGTTTTGGATACACCTATTTTTAGCACTTTGATCAGTCATAGTTTATTCATATGAATACAAAGGAAATTGGGATTCTTCTTTTGATTCCCAACAAGATCTTCAAAAACTTTGATAATATAGTAATAGAAACCATTAACAAATGATTTTAGGTCTAGAATTTACTTTACATTGATCTAAAGGGAAATTTTCTTATTGTTGAGGGTGAAATAATAATCGTAAAGTTGCCTCCAAAACCATCATTAATGAAGAGTTCAAGGGGTAATGAATCTAGATATGATTCATAAATTGGATGTGAGTAACAAAAGGATTGATAACTCCACTCAAAGCAAGAGGTCAAACTAATCTACCCATTACATCTACTTTCAATCTCCACTAAGACCAAGGGGTTATTTTGTTCCTCCTAAAATCAAGATATGTCTCTAAAGGTTAAGATATCTCTTTGGTGTGAATATGTTCTTAGGGTGTTAATGTTGTGTACTTTCTCATTCTCACATGCTAATGAACAACATGTAGCTTCTTCAAAGGTATTCAATTAGTGCTTCTAGTGAACAAGTTGAAATTTAATTCATTTAACCCTGTAATGATGCAGCAGCCTAAAAATGTCCAATGGATGATAAAGAATCCTTCTACGTAAGACAAAAGTACAGATGTTCATCTTTGAAATTTTGTGTGTGAAAAAGGGAGGGCTTGCACAATAGTTTAACTTCCAATGAGAGCTCTTGAATTTTCTAAGCAAATGATTTACATGGTAATAGAAAAGATGATTTTGATGGTGAGCAATTTGACGTTCTATGATTAATATTAGTGAAAATCATGGTTGCATACTCTCCTCTTTTCACATCCCACCATCCTATAAATGGAAGAAGTGTCATTGGAATCTCTTGGAGCTTTCAAAGAATTCTTAATTGGTGGTCGATTTATTGAGTATTGTAGAGAGGTACAGTTATTGATTTCCCCTTCCTAAATTCACCACCTTGATTGTTGGAGGATGTGGCTTTGTGAGAGTCTCCTAGTTAGAGCTTTCAAGGAACCGTCTTCAGCCGTTTTAATTAAGTATAAGAGAGGATGAAGTTTGCATTAAAACCGGTATAAGTCTTGCCATTCAACTCTCCATTCTTTGTAAGAGAAATAAGATGAAGTGCAATTTAGGGTTGGAGTTTACACGTCAATCAGTTCATTGATTTCCCCTGTTGGAGTTGAAGAAGTTTACATGGAGAACTGAAGACACTAAAGCTTGCCAATGAACCCTAATTTTTGAGCTAAGAGAATAGGGGCGAAGTGCGAAGGAATAAGGATGGATTTTAGAATTCTACGAATTCACTGAATCCTACTGTGTTTTCCCCATCTTGTTTGTTTCTGCAGGCATTGTGCGGGTACTGCTGCAGGCAATAATGGAGTGCCTGTGGTTGCGAACGGTCAGGAGTACGGCAGCGCCAGTGGCGTTGCCCCTAGAGCACGGTGAGTCTTCACTGTAAGATGTCGATTGCTTAACCAGGAGGAATTCAGCAGATACTCAATGGCAGTAGCTTGGTGAAGTGCAATTCAAACATTACCGAATTTTTTCTCACATTCTGTGCTTGTCCGCAGTTTATCAATTTACAAGGCGTTAAACGAGGAGGGTCAAGGATTCACCTCAGATATCATTGCTGCTATTGACAAGGTGGTTCCATCGTTCCTATCACAACTAAGTGATTTTTTAGGGCTTGATTGGACACAGTAAACTTTGTACCTGTTTGCTTGTGGAGGTTTGTCGTAGTGTGCACTTTAAGTTTACTGACAGAATGACACTGCAGTCTAGAAAGGAATCGCAACGACTACGACTGTAAGGACTTGGTATAAGAATTTCTTATTCTGCCAGTTACGTCATACACGTTATTCTATATATTTTCCTGCAGCTGCGATTGACATTTTGGAAAGAGTTCGGATGGGCAGGAGAATTTGGCATGGAATTTGAATTTGTTGTTTTGTTGGGGTTCGATTACAGGCTGTTGCTGATGGAGTCGATGTGCTCAGTTTGTCACTGGGCCCAGAGACCGCCTCGGTGGGCGTGGTCACCTACACAGACAGCTTTATGGAGGCTTGTCTGGGAGCTGTCAAGCTCAACGTGTTCGTTGCGCATGCTGCTGGAAACTCTGGGCCGGGAGTTTCCACGATCTCCTCGTGGAGCCCCTGGGTGACCTCTGTGGGTGCTACCACCACGGATCGCACGTACCCGGGCTACTTGTATACCGGCGATGGCCAGAACTTCACCGGATTTAACCTCTCTCGTAAGTGCTTGCTTGCCCTTCTGACCTAGTTTGAAACCCTAACCCTAATTGCTTCTCTCAATTGCTTGAATTTGGATCAGGTATTGGCAATGGAGGTCACAATTATCTAAAGTAGCTTACAAGCTTGTACCTATACGGATAAAATTCTTGATCAGCTGCCTTTGCTTCCGTGCACGAGGAATCTTGTTGATCTTGTTTGTGCAACGTCTTGAGCTCAAAATATAAGGCTCGCCAACATCCTCACTTCTTTACTCAATTTAACCCTGCTCACAGACTGTAGTGAGTCTTTTTTTGATATGGAGATGTACTCTACAGGGCCTTTTGAAATAAGCAATTTAGTATTGCAAATAGTGGAGAGATTGCAGACTCTCCCCCTATGAAATTCTACGTCCTTCTCTGGCAGAATGGACCATAATGCTTGAGAGAGTCGTTGGTCATAATGCCCAGCCGTTCTGCTCTATCTAGAATGTCCAAGTGTGTACTTTTTGGGTGATCTAAGGACTTAGAATGAGGAGAAGATTTATAATCCTCTTCTTCCTACCCCCTGACTCACGGATGAGATAGTTTCCTTCAACACCAGACTTGGCATTAAATGGCTTCATGTCCTGTTCACCTGATTGTTTGCATTCTGTGTGCAGCTCCAACACCCGGCACTACGAGTTACTCTTTGATCAAGGCTGTCGATGCTGGCAACGTTGTGAACTCCGACTTCGATTGCGCTGATGCGTTGGACTTTAACGCTGCCCTTATAGAGGGCAAGATCTTGGTCTGTTCATGGAATGGTCTCAGTTACACAGCTGCGAATGTAGGCAACCTTTCTTACGCCGCGGCAGTGTCAACCGGTGCTGTGGGATTGGTGATCTTGGCGAGCGTTCGGTTTTTGGAGACCCTAAGTCCTACCTATTGGAATTTCCAAGATTTTCCAGCCATTGTCATCGCAGGAGCAACACAATTTCAGGTAATGCCAAAGCTTTTGTTGGTAACAGTCGTGGTGCATTGTTGAGTTTCACATTGAGCTTCATCTTCCAACCTTCCTCTCTCATGTTGTGCAACGCCATTGCTTAAAGAATTTGAGTTCGTAGGGATGCAATTGGATCACTACGCTTTTATATTTTCCATTGGATTGTCAAATTCACTGATTTCCAAGAGTTTCAAGTGAAAGCGAAAATGGGATGAACTGATTTTGATCTTCCGTACTCTTTTGTTTGTTGTTGTGCAACTTCAATGCTAGATGTGATTCAAAGATTTGAGTTGCTAGAGGTACAATTTGTTTAGTGGGGAACGGTGTACTTCATTGATTCATGAACTACACTCAATTATTATTAGTGTAACAGAAGGTAAAAAGTAGGGGTAAGAAGTCTAATGTACTCGATCAAATTTGCAAAGTGTGTACTATGGTTTAAAATCCATCTCTGAATCCGATCTTGGAGAAATCATTCGTGCCAACCGTTGCTGATACGATGTCTTTGCTTTTGACAGTCATTTCAGACGTTCTACGCAGCTGCGAAGCTGAATGCTGTGGGTCCAACAGGAAGGTTGAGTGGAAACAAGGCAGTCTACGAGTTGCCTCCCAAGTTTGGTCCATTCGCCGCTGTTCCTCCCAAGATTGCTCCTTTTTCTTCTCGAGGACCGGACTATTACATTGGGTTGGAGACAGCGTCACCCACTGATGAAGAAGTGACTGATGTGTTGAAGCCAAATATTGTCGCCCCTGGTGTTGATATTTGGTCGGCTTGGACTCCTCTTGCCACATCCGGTCTTCCTCTCTTCCGTGGTAATGTCTAACCAGGCAATAATATTCAAGTAGTGTTTTGGAGCATTAGGGAGTTTCAGAGCTCTTGACTTTCAGTGCGAAATTTCACCATTTCTTTTCGGTCCTGAACTGTTGTAAGCCCAAGAATCTTGCCGTCTAGCTTAGCATTCGCAAGCAATAATAATAGTGAAATCTGGCTCTACGAGTCAACCGCTCGATACCCCTATTTTGCTTCCATATTGAAGCCTGTGTTCAAGTTTGCTTTTGGATTGATTTGTGGTGCATGTCATGCAGGTGAAAAATGGGCCATGATTAGTGGAACAAGTATGGCAACCCCACACATTGCAGGTGCTTCAGCTCTTGTTAGGCAAATGCACCCTACGTGGAGCCCTTCTGCTGTTGCATCTGCTCTCAGCACGACAGCCGTCCCCGTTGATTCTACGAATAAAACTCTCGTTGCTTACGATTACGAGCGGGATATAGTTGCCAATGTCATGACCCAATATAAGAGACCTGGCAATGCGTTCGACTTCGGTTTTGGCTTTGTGGATGCTACTTCAGCTCTCGATCCTGGTTTGATCTTCGATGCAAGTGAGTATTTCCCCTCAATCATTATGTAAGGCATTTCATAACATTTTTGATTTAGTTGGAAGATCATCCTTTATGAAGAATCCATGTTTGGGCTTATGTTTAGCCATTCCAATGATAGAATAAAACAGTGGAGATGATGGTGGGACAACCTAATGTCTAGGAGAGAAAGAAGAAGTTGTAGGAGCCAGAAATGTATCTTTGTGTGCAAAACGATTCATTGTAGGAGATGTCAACTGTAGGGGATGTCAGACCTTGTGATTCGTGCTTGCCACCAAAATTGGGCACAATGCTATCCCAGCGGATCAGCTCCATAGAGTTTGGGAACACGATTCTAGAATCGCCTTCTTCGCGTACCAGCTTTTGGATATCTCGAAAATTTTCTCTTTTATACACATGTAACTGGCCTCTTTCGACTATTTGAACATTTAGGGGTTATTTTTTTGCAAAATTATGTCGGCATTTTCTGTCGTGGATATTAAGAGTGACCTGCTTTGGGTGCAGCTTATGACGACTACATCACATTCCTGTGTGCCGAAAAAGTTTCAGTCGCTGGAATCACAACTGCAACATGTCCGGTAAATCCAGGGTTGGCATCAGATCTCAACTTGCCAAGCATAACCATCGGCAGTCTTGTAACGTCGCGAATTGTTCCAAGGACAGTGACCAATGTGGGTGGTTTCAATGAGACCTACACTGCAGTCATCACTGAGCCGACTGGTGTGAACGTGCTAGTTGTTCCTACGACATTCACTATTGCTGCTGCGGCCAAGCAGCTGTTGACGGTCACTCTTACAGCTCTCAACACCTCCATTTATGTGAACCAAACAAGCTTTGGGAGTATTTATCTCACTGGAAGCTTAGGACATAAGGTGCAAGTTCCGGTTACTGTGACCTACAAACAAATATAGATAGAGGCTTAACATGATTCTAGTTGTTGCTTTGTCCCCTCGGCCGTTTTAGTTTTCATTCTTGAGAAGAGGCGAAATGTGCCTTTCTTCTTGGAGTTGATGCTTGAGGAAATTGTGTAGATACGAGACCTTGTAGGGTGAGGTGTGTGCTGTGTCCTGCTGTCAGGATATGATGCCGCCCGCGCGAAGTGTCTTGCTGAGAATAAGACCAACAATTACGATTGTAAATTGTAAGGTGACCTTGAGGAAGAGGATGCTACATTCTTTAGCCCTTGTAAGCTTGTACCTTTTCCTTTGAGAATTGGAATCAACATTGCATTTTGACCTGACGTATAAACTGTAGGTTTCAAGGGCGTGCACCAGACGCGTGTAGAAGATTCATTATGTGTATATCTTGTCACAAAATCAAATCTTTAACCCATAAACGTCGCCGAGGCCATTTTCTGGATGATGAATGACAAAGAATCTCTCCCTGTAGGACAGAAGTGGAACTATTCATCCTCCCAATTTTGTGTGAAAAGGGAAGATCATCTACTGTAGTTTGTCTGCCAGTGAGTGCTTCTGCATTATTTTAATCCAGCAATTCACACGGTGTTAAGACTTTCACACGGTGTTAAGACAGATGATTTCCACGGCTATGAGCCCATCGTTTAAGGGTTAAGACATGGATACTGTATTTCGCCTTCTGGAGACAGTTTCAATGAAAGCAAACATAAGAAGCAAACTTCAAACATCGTGAACTGAAGGGACAAATGATTAGAAATCCAGGTTGTGAGCATGCATATTTCATTCTTGGACAAGCAATTTAAGTCCTTTATCATTCCAATCAAACATTCTTGGAAAGCAAATAAATAAATAATATTATTCAATCATGAGTTCTCTAATATTTTGAATGAAAAACTTCCCCAAGCATATTCGTTTGCTTTACTATTTACAAAGCGGAACCCCCAAGAGTTTTCAAGAACGTTATGTTGTTAGTGCATAGCACCTTTAGACATTGAAACTCCATATCCATTCAATTTACCAATGTCGAGTTGCTGCACTAGAATAGTATTGTTCTGATAAGCTGTTATTTGTGCTTGGTTCTATAGCCACTCAAAGCCAGGAATGCAACCATGTGTATCTATGTACACATCATACTCGTATTTTACCTTCCTCTTATTGTGCCTCTACACGAAGTGGGAGCATGGGCGTCATGGATACTCAAGATTCAGGGCATCATGGTCAATTCTAAGGTGTCACAAAGCCTCTGTAAAAAATGTTTCAGGTGCTAAGCTGAGCATAGTTCTGAGTACCTTGAGATGACAGCAGTCACAAGTCTCAAGATGATGATAGCTTATTCAATATCTGTAATTGATGTGAAGCACAAAAGAGTGTTATCGCACGCATCAACTATAAGCATGGTTCGGGTATTTCATTACCCACCTAGACATCTCTTTTCCCTAATTACACAAAAATTCGTATGAAAGTGCGAAGGCCTTACTAGTACTGAACTAGAGCACTGCAACGCTAATTAATCACTTCCATGCGAACACCACCCCACCAAATGAAAACATCAGATCATACTACAAAATGGGCAATTCGAGACTATCGCTGTTGATTTCACATTTGACTAGTGAGCGCACACCTTTGTTCTCGAAACTAGACGAGCATAGACCACCATTTTCAAGTTTCCGGGCCCCTTGCAAACAGATTGACGAGCCCACGGAATACTTGGCCCGTGAGTTGACGCGCTTGGAGTAGCTCACCATCCACACTCCATACACTTTCTTTGTCCCCACATGTCGAAAATGTGAACAAGGGTGTCTGCAGCACCGATAAGAAAACCGGGCACAACGACCGTGTCATACTCTAGCTATACGGACAGAAGGTAGAGGATACTAAAACCGCTAGGGACCTTATACCGTATCCAATCTCCAATACCAACCCCTGTTACCAAAATCAACTCAAATATTCATAAACTCAATTGGAATTCAATTAGGAAGTGGTGTAGCCATGACCTGGCTAAATGTCTACGGGCTTTGAATGCAAATGCGGTTAACTACTGTCCCTCAAATAGTGCTCCACAATCTCCCCTTTGAAATGCAAAAGAAATTCGTGTATAGCGATAAAAATTTGATCACAACAAAAGGGGGCTCTTGTAACGAGAGACCTCTCCACAGCTCTCCACATCTCCCCAAAATTCACATCCGACACAAGTTAAAATGCTTAATGTGACGCAAATATCATCCTCTCCCTTATATCTTGTAGAATTTAAACTATTCGTAAGAAGGGAGGCTTATACTGCGTGATTAATCATAAAAGAGTACACATCTGTCATGTATGATACGTACCTTGCAATGCTCAACAAATGGGAAATTGAAAGGATCTGCACCACGCCTAGCCAAGCAGATCAGCTGCCTGCGTCCATAGATCCGAAACAAAATGAAACCCACATAGTAGGCGTGGGTTCAAAATGGGAGAATATCTCCAAAACGACAGAAGGAAACACATACTACAGTGCAGATAGACACTGTAAACCCAACTAAATCCACTCTGCAGGCACTTCAGTAACCAAATTTCTTGTAGTGTGTCCCAGGGCTTTGGAGAAGAGCAGAAATCACTTCGAAATGGAGACAAACGTCTTCCACGTATTGTTCTGAAACCAGAACTAACCCGACATTTGAAATGACTAACAGGCAATCTAATCATTCCCACACTGCAAGCACAACAGCTGACGGAACAAACCTGAGGTACTCAGGACGGGAACACTCTCGGATGAGGATCAAGTGAAGCAAACCATCTGCCAAGTGTGCGTGGGCAGACACTCCTTCGGGTGCTTTGTCATTCCGACAAGACATGACTGCGGCACCTATGCTATGAAATTTGGTCTGGCATGTTTTCCATGTTGGTGCTTGCGTTCCCTCTACGTGCTCAGTATCACTCTCACTGTTGAGCACATGCGAAAAATCATACCCTGACGCACATACTGCACAATTTGCAACGCATACAACCTGCACTCAATCGATGCCAGTCAGCGTTGAAGCAGATGAAATTGAATTAAGTATTATATTAACATACAGCCTAATGCACGAGGCATCAGTAAAAGCCGAAAAAATTATGCTATGCTTCACGATCCCTCCAGAGGCTTCATCACGAGATTCAACCGAGAACGAAGAATAATCACAAGAACTACATGGAGCAATTTGTGTAAGTCGCTTTCCAATATACAGTTTTAAGACCATGAACGAACCTTTTTGCTGTCATGGTGTCTGGACATGAAGGATTTTTTTCTAGTCCATGGGCCTTGCGGCATCTCTGTTAGCGGATCTGATTCATCCTGTGGAATATCTAGAAACGAGATTTCAGCCTCATAACTCCTGTTGCACAACCATTGCTTTAGAATTATGTTACTCACAAGTCCAATTTGTGAAGGATTACATGTTTCAGGATATAACCTACAATCCTAAGAAACCAATAGAATCAAAGTGAGAATCTCTTACTTGTGTTTCACGAAGACCATACAACCAGCCATGTCATACCGAGCAGGACCCAACCACCGCAAATCCTCACTGCCTCTCATTACATCTCCATAGAAACCATACCTGTTACAAAACAGTCGTTAATGCGGCTTGTCACGTAGAACCTTGTTGCGTGTTCAAAGTTACTCACCTTATCAAAGCACAGGTCATAAAGATATGAGAAAGTCAACGTGACACACATGATCTAATCAATAGCATCTGAACTTGGATTATTCTCATACCCAACAAACGATGCTGCGTAACGAATTTCTGGCACCTCACTCGTCGCCGTATCGTCACGTGGATTCTTCCAGCCCGTTACTCTCACTATGTCCAAAGGCATGCTGTCTCCAAGAATTATGTGAAGAGCTGATGTTAACGGATCACGTGCCCCTGTTGTACTGCATATATGGAACATAATGAATAAACCAACAAACCAGGGCTCTCGAAAACCCAGAAAGAAATCCCTGCACTCAAAACGCCACAAACAAACAACAATAATCTTCTTTTACTCTGGAGGGTTAATGTTCTAATATGCATTTCCAGGTCACTGCAGAATGACCTACTCTGAGTCAAAAAGTCACAGGAAAAAACTTGGGAGGTTATAAGGAGCTCAGTACCTGATAACAACTGTGTCCGTTGATCCAGCAGGTATTATTCCAAGTCGCAGGTTGGGATTTGCATTTGCAAGAGTGGTGTTGGAATTCTCCAGTTCTATATCACTCAAATTCATGCCAGTAGACCAGGAATTAAAAAACGTCTACAACTTAGAGGTTTACCAGTATCACCAAACAACGTGCAAAATCAAGATTAAACATAGTACATTCACCATCAAAATAAACCCACCGCCATTGTTGACTCTCCAGTATAAGTAATCAATTCACTCTACCGTGTGCCAATTTACCAATATTCACCTCCTCTCACTTGAGCCATTGCGTCAGTAACAGCTGTGTCTGGGCCTTTAGATCCAAACCCACTCGCACTCGTCGTTATGCTCGTTCCAGCATCCTTTCCCTCTTGATCGAATCCAGCTCCAGAACGTGAAGGCAGAGATCTATGTTGGAGAAGAGGATCCCGATCCAAATGATTTTCTGGTGAGGTGGTTACATCACCTAGTAACAGCTGTTTCAACCCCCCCTTCTCATTCGACTTAAATCTGTCTTTAGAATTACGTTGCTGAAGTAGAATTCTCTTCTTATAAAAGCTTTTCAACCTTTGAGGCAGGATGGCAACCGGAGCTTTATGACGATGCAAAACCAAACCATTTACCACTTCGTTGAAGAAACCATCTCCACCCTACACACCACAGGATAGTTAATCAAAGGTCACTCGCCCAGTTATAGTTACACAGGTCTACTCGAGACTATTACCTTCACAGTGCAGAGAAAGCAGCAAAACACGTGCATCTCGAATCCATTGCAGTTGAATGTACTAAAATCGCAAAATATAATCTTCTGAATAAGTTTTCTACTTGTTGCAGTATATGCTGGTATTCACGTCGTTATTGGTGTTCAAAGATCCATGTAACCAGAATTATTCCTATCCTATGTCGAATGAGATAAGAAGGACGGACCACAACAATCACACCATCCAGAGCGTTGAGCTCATCTTTTGTAGCACGGTCCATTATATCACGTGCATGACCTGCCCTTTCAGTCTTAACTACCTGCAAAATCAAGAACATAAAAATTGGCTTTCGATTCTAGCGATTCAATTGTCTTCAGAAAGATGAGACAAGACGTGGGTGCAAAACTGGTAAGGAAATCAACCATAACCACACATGACTGGCATCTTGAACACATTGTAACCCAGATATACACAATGCCTGGAGAAAAATAATCGAACTTTACCGTTACTTTAATCTTCGCGAGCTCAAAAAGTGGTGCCACTTCTTTCCATGTTTGGACACCAGACCCCTTTCCTCCATAAGGATTGACAAATACCTGCGCTGAACACGAGCCCAAAGCATCTGATTAACTTGTCGGATGTAAATATATGAAGCTAGTAATGGAATCCAACTTTAAGCTCCAACTGCCTCTAAGACATAACCTATATTGCATGCTCCGTTATACACACCTAAACCACCATATGAAATGAAGACCTCTAACATCACTTGTTGAATATTTGAGGTGAACAACAAGTGAAACTTACCAGCAATGATTTTGGCCTACGAGACTCTTCACGTAGTAGCCCTCGCATTCTTTGATTCCATTCTCGAACGACATCTCCATTTGAGTGACCGAATTTGAACAACTTTGGGACCCACTTGACACCGGAACGCAGGAACGTGTGCACTTCAAGTCTATGCAACTACCCTCCCAATGTGAGGACAAGGCACACAACGTAATGCCACCTCTCAAGATGTAACCTAAGTTGTTCAAAACACAACATTATTTTTCTACTCTTTCAATTGCTGCATTGAAAACATATAGAGAGGCAGCAAGAAAACAAATCGAAATGAAAACCCAAATCATGATTTTGGATTTCCACGTGCAAACTTTCATACCTGCTTCGGTGCCACAGGACTAAGCGATTTGGCCTGACTAACAGGACCTAATCCCAATGTTTGCACGGCGAAAATTTCTATTACCGGCAGGTGCCCTTCGGTGTCCTTGATTGTAGTTCCACAGCAGGACAGCGGACTTGCACTCTATACAAACACCAGTACACAGAAAAAAACAAAACCCTGAGCTTCTTTTCTATCATTTGAGGGCATTCCCGCTAATGAAATCCCCCGATTTTACAACATGACATAATATCCTCACTTTCAAATCACGACGAGTAGTATGATGAACGCTCAGAAACCTGAACGTCCCTTCGGAAGGCTACATATGATTCTCATCAAAGAAAACGCAATACAAGGTTCAGAATATTTACCAGCTCATCCTCGACTAAATTCCACAAAAGATGAGTATCCGAAAGCGTTGCTGAAACCCGACCAACATGCTCAAGATAAAATTCAGCTTTCATAGAAGCATCTTCGTTTCCTTGTCTAGACGTATCACCAGAGCCACCATTGCTCCCACTGCTGCAAGGATCAACGTGTTGATCCTCTGGATTGGATGCTTTGATAGGCATATATTGGTGATTTCCACTCGCCATCGGCCTGTTTGTGCATGTCGGAAATTATTAAAAAAACAATCATAAATCTTGCAACATACATTCAAAATGAGAAAATGCAAATTCAGGAGAGGTAAAAAATCGTTGGATTGAACAAATAGTGAATGGTGTCGTGCAGCTGAAGATAAGCTCCATCTTACGGTGTAGGCATACCAAACTTAGTACATTAGAAGACTTGTGAACTACCAACACAACTTTTCAACTGAAGAAGTGCAATGCTTGTTGAAATAAGTTGGCAACCTACACCGCACTTACGCAAATCCAGTTATTAATCACCCCAGTCTTCTTTAGAACTCACTCACACTGCTGTACTAACGTGGTCATGTTATTCGATGGTTGCACAGTACTACATAGGCAATTCACATACTCAACTTCTAATTAGAAAAAAAACATAAAGCTCTACAATCACTAATTGGACACTCTGGCAGGACTCTCAGAAAGGCCATCAGTTCTGCAGGAGCTATAAAGCACCACCATTCACCACTATTCGAGTTCTCATCGATTCTACACAGATCACACCCGCTCAAATTGATTCAAATACAAAAACCTTCCAAAATTCACACAGAAAGCGTCGCTTTGCTCCTACAATAGGATTTAATCAAGAAATCCTCCGAAGGTCGAGATAGAATTCTTTCAGAAATGAAGCGCCTAAGGCTGAGAAAATCCAGGGCGCACCTTGTACGCAAGAATCGGCTTTGAAACCCTAGCTACTTTTCATGCAAAAAACATCCCATCAATCGATCACAACTAACGGAATGAGGAGACAATATAGCACCGCGGCGATCGCCTCAAAAAATGTCAAATCGAGTAAGGCCAGGTGCCGATTCTCCAGGAATAGGAACAATCATTTCTCTCGGGGGAAATGGAAACTGCAAATCGACGGAAAACCCTCAAAATTGTTGCAACACGGTGCCTTTCATAGACAGCAGCACGAGCTTTGATCGCTT
Organism: Antitrichia curtipendula; assembly: GCA_951230915.1. Taxonomy (NCBI): domain Eukaryota; kingdom Viridiplantae; phylum Streptophyta; class Bryopsida; order Hypnales; family Leucodontaceae; genus Antitrichia; species Antitrichia curtipendula. The sequence continues at coordinate 5,127,703 of OX579639.1, read as the reverse complement.
GCGAAGAAGGACAGGAGGCAGAGGACGGTGGACCCGAATCTCTGCCACCTCAGTACATTGTTTTTCCACCTCAGTGTACTGTTCTGCTTATGTGGCAGTTCAAGTGCGCAGGACATGGACGACAGGTTTTTTCCATATTTTCGTTCGTCGACTGAGGACGATAGTTCACTTTCCGTCATCTCTTTGCTCAAGTGTTGTATTACGATCGAGCTGCTGCAGCAGCGTTTTCGACGGCTCTGTCTACTCTGGGATCGCTCGCGCTGATTTCGCAATAGTACTCAATTCTGCGAATTACTGAATTTTCCGTTTGGGAGACTGAATTCCATGATCAATTTAGCAATTTCCGTTTTGGAGATTGGAGTCCATGATCAATTCAAATCTGTGTGCAATTCTCTGCGTGAGGAGGAAGTCGAAGCTCTGTCCAGGGGAGCGGATTGTTGGCGGATTGATTTGATAATTGTAGCAGTTTGGGTTGCGTGGACGATTGCGGGAGATTTTATTTTTTGTGCCTGTATGAGGTGAAGACGAATTCAGGATTAGTTAGGGCTCGATGATGAGCTCGGTAGTGTCTTTACCACAACGTTTAGCTTAACCCCTACAGGTTTTTGACTATGTTTTCACAAAAAAACGCTCCCAAACTGCCATTTCTAGTACAAGTACCAAACTTTGGAAAAAAAACATTTATGGACACATGTAACCGTAGGATCTTGTAGTAAACTAGTTTGAGAATATGTGGAAAAAATTTCAGAAATTTCCACCGTGTAGATTGCAAGATATTAGCATTTGAAAGTGACAAAAACCCTTTTTTTGTCCCTGCGAAAAACCGGGCAGCGGCACTTCACATGGTCACATTTGTATGAAAAAATGTCCAAAATGGTGGTAACTCTTTGGATTCATTCCTCAAAGCAAGTTAGCTACATGCTTGAAAAATTTCAGATCATTTGGAATTGTACAACATATAGGAAAAAAATAGTAAGTAGAAAGAAGTAGAAAATGATTCAAAACACTAAATTGTTAAGGATTTAATTATGGAATTGAAAAATGCCAATCCAAACGATTGTAATGTTGTAATAAACAATCTACACCTTGTGTTTATATATTTTTCCAAAAATATTGAAAATTGAGTTAAATAAAGGACTTCAAAGTTTATTTTAGAGTAGAGATTCTATAACTGCTTGCAAACTACCCACAACTAAAATTCCTCATAACTTTCATCTCATAAATCAAAGTGGAATGATTCAAAGCTTTCCTTGTGCACAAAAATCTAGAGAACCAATTTCAAATTTTTATTTCTCTAGAAAATGATTTTTAAAGAAGTTTTTTTTGCTGCCCGGACTGCCCGCCGAACAATGAAAACTACATATCATACCATTACTTTTTAACCATGTGGTCAAAAGTTATGAAAATTGTTAGGCCCTAAAGCTACTCCTCGGACACATCTTGTGTGAAAATTTCAAAGAAAAAAAATAAAAATTCCATTCGTGGTGAGCTGCCCAAAAACGCTATGTTGTCAAAAAACGGTGTTTGGTCCTTTAGGGGTTAACCCCTAAATGACGGACCCATGGCCATTGATTTCAAGCCTCACTGCCCATCGCTCAATTTGCTACCATTTTGCAACTAGATATGTATGAAAAAATTTATATTTATTTTTCAGAGATGGAATTACATGTCTTCTTTACTTCATAAAAAAAATTATATTTATTTTTCAGAGATGGAATTACATGTCTTCTTTACTTCATAAAAAGTTTATATTTTTTTGTGAAAAATTGACTTTTTTGAGAATTTTTGAAGAGAAAGTGAAGAAAAATCATATCAAATAGAAAATTATTTCAAAAAATCGGAAAATTTCACCATGTGTGTATATTACAGTAACAAACATCATGGTGTAAACTCAATTTCCGTGTCATTCTATAATTAGAAAATAATAGACAATGAAAATACATCCAAAGTTCAAATTGCAATAAAATATTCAATATTAGGAATTTTTTCAAAATTCAAATTGGAGTAGAAACTAAAGTAGATGACCTTCATTTTGTTAGTTGGACTTTAAATCAAAAAATATCATTTTTGTGGAGGAATTTTAGCTTTAGAGCAAGGAACAACAACTTCCCAAAATACATTAGAATAGCATATTTCGTGATCCGTTTTTTTTACTAACTTCTCATTTACATGAAGACAAACACTAGCAAAACTAAAAATTCAATTGGATACTCTTCATAACCCACCATGAAAGGTCAACAAGAAAAGCATGGATGAGAGAAAGCTTCCAATCTCTGTACAGACCTCCGCATTGTCATCCAGAAGCCACAAAATGGCTCTGCCGCCGTTCTAGGGTTAAGGTAGCCAACTTCATTCCGACCATTTAAGCAATTTACCGCATTTCTAGTATGGATTTGGTGAGGAAAAAATCCCCCTTGCGGAGAAATAGATTTGAGGAGGGTTCAAAAATTTGTTTCTTTTTTTTCCCTCAAAAATGAAATAATTCTGAAATTTTTTTGGAAAGATTATGTTCAACCCATTCTTGTTATTTAGGACACTGACCGCATTTCCAACCATAGGTTGATTAGTGATTACAAAATTGCCCATGCTTCAAACTAGTTGATGACTATGACTTCCAATGTACATCTTGTGATCATTATATGCTTTCAATGTACACCTCCCAAACATTTGAAGTGTATGAGCTGTCACCTACTCACCTAACTACATGAGTTGTCATCCTAAATCACAACTAATTAGAAACAAAGCAGTCTAACTAATGTAAAGAGGTAGTGGTGGGAAAGAGGTTTCATAGTCCAATATTGAAAGTGTATTACGCGAGTACAGAAGCAGTACTACAACAATGTAGTTTCAGTGGGAGCAGTGCATTACCATTGAAATTATATTGTTACAGCATAGTTTTTGTACAATACCAATATACTTTCAATATTGGACTGTGAAACCATTGAAACAATATTGTTTCAATGGAGGGGACTTTTTTGATGTTGCACACTTCAGAAATTCATAGCAAATTCATTCTTTATAAATAAAAAAATCTATAATTTCAATTGCTTTCACTATTTCTCACACTTGTACTACTGTGGGAAAAAAATTGAAAAATCTCAACAATCACATGAAGTCAAGCTCCTAGTTTTGACAATCTGACCACAATGGGCTGTTTTACCTTAATTATATGGTAGAACCACCCATTGTTGACCACTTAAGCAATTCCGCATATGCTCTAGAGCAGTAGAAGGCAATATGAGTTTACAGTCATGTAGGAAGATAGAAATGATGGGCATAGCCAAGTTTTCATGATTTTTTTTCCTTAAAATGAATTGACTATGAATTTTGGAATCCAAAAGTTGGCCACAACCCATACCCAGGATATAGAGTCTTCCAATTTCGACCATTCCATAACTACTTCTCCACTCAAAGCTTCTTGCATTCTTGCTCAATAAATCAAGACATGTGTCATGACTTTATAGTGCCAACCTTGCAAAAGAGAAAAAAAACACATTTCAAACTATGGTTGAAAATAGCTGCACCCTACGGGTTGCTTATTGATGGCCGGTTGGTAATGGGTGGTTCTACCATAATCCTCCTTCGCCACTGCCCATGAGAGCCACAAGCCCGCCACGTGGAAATTACCGTGCTGTCCCTTGTTTCCGGTCACGCACTGAGGATGCTCATTTACCCATTACTACAGCCACTGCACTGCCAATCTCTTTCTCACTTGTGTATGGCAGAGGCTTCATTCTCTCAGAACTGACTGACTCAATAATAAACCATGACAGACCCTAGCTGAGCAGCATTTACGACAGGTTGTATACACCAATCGTTGTAGATAGAGCTCGTGCATGCATCCGCGTAGCCGTATGACTCAACTGGACAAATCCATTCATTGCTTAAACTTACCTTTCAAAGGGACCTGTAAATGGTGGGTACACTCAGAAACCGAGTCGTGTCCTAATCCACCACCTCAAAAGTACACTTAAGGTAGGTGGTTCAGAAAGTGACACTTTTAGGGCTGTTGGACCTTTTTGATGGTTTTGAGATGCCCCAAAATATTTTCCCCTTATTTTTCACTTGAAGGAAAATTGATGCAGAATCTAACATAATTGGTTTCATATTTTTCGGAGCATTTTTGAATTATTTATGAATTTTCAAAGAATTCTGCCACATGTACCTATATTTGTGATCCCAGGTCTTGCAAAATTCACTCATGTGCAGTCTGAAAAAAGATATGGCTTGACTGAAAACAAACATGTGGCATTCAAAAAGTAATAGACAAGGTTCCTAAATGCCACCCTTACTAAACTTAAACGGATCCTACCTTCTTTTAACATTTGTAAGAAGTCGATTGGGCAATCAATTCACGTTTCAAAAAATTAAATTTGACATACTCTGGCTTTGAAATGGACTCTCCCTGGCTCTTATTCCATCCAACCTTAATTATGCAACACTGTGTACTAAGAGAGGTTGGCAGGCAGTCCATTTTAGAACCATTTAGTTTCCATTTCAAAGCCCCTACGTGTCTGTGTGAAGAAGAGGGTCGCAGTTCGAGCCACCTACTGTACCTTAAATGAGTCTGCAGTGTTGGGAAATTAGTCATGCTTTTCAGACAACACAGACAACGCAGACAGCAACTCTTCATTCATTGAACTCTAATTTAAGTAAGTACCGATTATTTTCAGAAACAAAAAACAAAAAGAAGAATATTAACTTAGTGACGATTTTACTTCGTCTTTGAACATCTGTCCTTTTTTTAATTAACATAAACCACTCCTCTTCCACTTCCACTTGGGCACTATTCCGAACAACCTACTGTCCAAAATTTGTTGGCCTACTACTCAGACATTCAGTTTTTTCATTAAACATTCTAAACTGTTCTCCTCACGGGGATTTTCATCTTCTGTATCTTCTGATTTCGCTACAGTACAAAAAGTGACGGTTTGGAGGGTACCCATCTCATCATACGAATGGAATGACAACAGAAAAGGTGCATTAGCTGCAGCAGCTGACAACCCAAGCGACAACGCGGTCTCACGAGTCTCCTCGTAAGGCCGGCTCCTCAATGACGTGCATTCTCCCCTGCTGAATTAGTCTCTGTTCCTGCCAAGTATAGAGCTGATTCAATCACAGAAAGTATAAAGTGGGAAGTCAGTGACATTCGGATCAATTTGTACTGCTCTTGCTACTCGGTTAGAGAATGGGAATGGCGCTTGCGGCTTGAATGACCTTCTGTTGAGTCGACGAGGCTATTTGGCACCAGCGTTCATAGTGGAACTGAATAACAATTGCTTTATTGCTCCTCTTAACTTAGTTATTCTGGTCACGACCATGTGAAGCACTAATGGCTAGATTGTAGATGAGCTTGGCTTGCAATTAAGCCAAGTCCTCTCGATCGCCATCGCCATCGCCATCGCCATGGTCATTACCAGCTCCAGCGCTCCATCTGCCTTGAGGTGAATGCTGCCTGCGCAGTTGATTTAGACGTGCACATTCATGTGACCTGACTCAGAGGTCAACTGACAGCATTGGGGTGCTGTCCATACGTTGGGGTGTACACCAGATAAGAAGCTCAGTTTAATTGACGTTGTGCTGCAGATAGGATGTATCGCCATTGCCATCAACGCCGGCTCACTGGCTACCAGGAGGTGCAAGCTGTCGTCATGAAGCTGTCGCCATCGCCTGTACTTTGAAGGCTTACACAAATTGTGAGGCGAGTAACCGGCCATCCGTTGACAGCTCCACAGCATTGCCGTCCGTGGGATGTACAAATTTAGCAGCTTAGATTTCGATCAGCTCTCAATCAACTGAAGTTTTCCAAACCAGTAGAAATGACGTCAAAAGTTTGGCTTCAGAGGGTCGGAAGCTTGAACTGCTCGTTGTTCTCCAGCAATTTTCCAAGTTGAATTGCTCTGCCATCTAGAACGCTACGAACACTACTTCGACGGGTTACCGAGGTTTATCGAGGCTTAACATCAACCGAGGTTTGGATTGCGTGATTGTGCTCAGATATGGCGAGTGGTACAGCACATTCTGCTGGCGTTCAAACGGAGTCCCCTACCAACGGTGAGAGCGCGCCGGCCATGTCGAAGAAGAAACCGGTGACGATACACGGCCATCCCGCGCTGCTGAAATGGACGCCTCCTCGCACTCACACGCTCAACGCCACCCAGTTTGCAGCTCTCACAGCCATTTGCGATGCCTACGTCCCGTCACTCCCGCCGCCTGAGAACGACGCAATCATGCACGATGTCAATCCAGAGGACGTTGCCGAATTTTTCAAGCTTAAAGCCTCCGACGAAGATATCATCGATGTTGTACGTTTCCATTTCACCGCAATTCAAATGATTATGTCTTCTAAGCTTTACTCGTGATCGATTGAAGAGCATCCTAGTACCTTCGTGTGGATGCAGGTCGCAGCGACTCTGCCGATTCTGATGAGGCCTCCGGTAGCGAAGCCCGTGTACTTCGTTCTACAACTTCTCGGCACAGACTGGGGGACGTGTGTGCTAGCGTCGATGGGAGGAATAAACACCATCACTCGCAAACATCCATTCCCCCGGAAATTCTCAAAGCTGACTGTGACAGAACAAGAGAAGATATTGAAAGGCTGGTCACGAAGTCGACTCCCGCAATTCCGACAATTGTTTAAAGCCTTCAAGTCCGTCGTCGGCTGGGCTTTCTACTCCAAGGTAAATTTCTCCAGCAGCTTGTTTCTTATCAATCCTTCTACCAACTGCACATAAACCTAAAACTCGGATGATCCCTCAGAGCACCGAAGACTGGATCGAGAATTTTCCAGTAGTCTGGAAGGCAATCGGGTACGCCGGCGTGGATGCCGTGGTGCGAGAGCGCGTGGAGTCTGAGTACACCAAACCAAGACCACTGCAAAACGGTCACATCGACGCCACAGCACCTGATCTCAAATCATTCCTCATTGCGAAGGGATTCTCGGTTGTAGATGAATTCCCCAGTTTCGGATCACCACAAAAGAATGAGAACGGGCGCCCATCAAAGAATGAGAACGACGTCCATCTGGAGTGCGACGTTGTGATCGTCGGCTCGGGATCCGGAGGAGGTGTCATAGCTGCCGTCCTTGCGAACCAAGGATTCAAGGTGGTCGTCCTTGAGAAGGGGCGATACTTCGCGGCGCAAGACATGACCACCATGGAAGGCCCCGGGATGATGAATCTTTATGAAAATATGGGCGCCCTAGCCACAGACGACGGCGGAGTGAACCTCATCGCCGGGGCGGTCGTCGGAGGCGGCACGGCCATCAACTGGTGCGTCTGCTTCAAAACACCCCAACACGTCCGCTACGAGTGGGTTCATGACCACAACCTGCAGCTCTTCAGCAGCGAGCGTTACGACCACGCCATGCAAGCAGTGTGGGAGCGTCTTTCAGTGCAACCCAACGTCGACAAGCACAACCTCCAGAACACGGTCCTGCAAGAGGGCTGCAGGAGATTAAATCTACATTACGGCACCTTGCAACGAAACTGCCCCTCCGATCACTACTGTGGCTATTGCAGCTACGGCTGTCCGACGGGGAAGAAGCAAGCCACCACCGAGACATGGCTTGTGGACGCCGTCAAAACCCAGAATGCAGTCATCATTTCAAACTGCACAGCAGAGAAAATTTTCCATAGCTCGCACCCAAATGTGAAGAAGCAGCGGAAAGCACAGGGAGTGGTGGCCACTGTTGGGAAAGGCCCCAACCGGATCTTCGTCAAGGCCAAGGCAACGGTGGTTGCATGCGGAGCGCTCATGACACCACCTCTGCTTCTCAAGAGTGGACTTACCAACCCTAACATCGGCAAGCACCTTCGATTGCACCCGTCAAGTACAGCGTGGGGATACTTTCCTGAAGGAACGGGCCCCCAAGGCAAGAGCTACGAGGGAGGGATCATGACAGTGTACGCACCGGTGACGCTGCGAAAACCGACGGAGTATGGCGCTATCCTCGAAACGGGCGTGTTACATCCTGCAGCCTTTGGAGCTCTCCATGCATGGAACTCAGGTAATCAATCGCCTCGTCTCCATCGCCTTCTATGATTCCATGAGCCTCCAGGTCTCCATAACCTTGTAATTGCATCAGGAATGTAATTCTGTGACCTCGAGCAGAGAAGGTTAGGGGACCTTTTCCTGTGATTTTATGCAGCAGTACCATGCATTCATTGAAATGGTTGTGGCGTTTGGGCATTTTTTGTTATCAGAACAGAGTATCATGAACTGTCTCATTGAAGAACAGCTTATCAAAGCTTATCAGCACTTCTGTTTCGAGTGCTGATAAGCTCTTTCTGAAACCCCAAAGAGTGAAATGCTGACAATTGGTGACAGAGCTTACAATAGAATCAAGATTTAGTGGTTAGACTGACCTACTAATGACAATGAGCATGCATACATTTAGGTGCGGATGGCAAGGAGCGAATGCTGCGACATGGCCGAACCTCACACATTGCAGTTGTGACCCGCGACAAAGGCTCCGGCACGGTGCGTATAGATAGAAACCGACTCCCGGTAATCAATTACAAGATCTCGCGCTACGACGAAGAGAGCATGGTGGCGGGACTCGAGCAGAGCTTGCGCGTGCTCATAGCCGCTGGCGCTGTCGAAGTCGGCACACAGCAATTGCAAGGAGAACGATTCAAGGCCCAAGGTAATGTAAAGTTTCCATTCACTATACAGTAAGGGAGTGGTTCCAGTGACCATACAGGGGAACTTTGAATCTTTCCCCTTCAACAATCTACAAACTTTGCACCATCTAAAATTTTGGACTAGAATGTAGAATCGGGAACCCCCACCAGCAGTATACACAGGCACCCTAGATGTATCCTGTTCATGATGTTTCTTCTATGAATATCTTGTGGTAAGCTACAAAACAATTGCAAAAATGAAAATGTCCACAGAATCAGCATTTTCAGAATTAACACAAATGAAAGCTCACCTGTACTGTACAGTCAATGGAGCCTCTACCTTAGTTGCTCCAAACCCTAAACCCTCCCTCCAAACTCTAATCCCCGAATCCAACCTATACAAGTTGTGTCTGTTCAGTCCCAAACACGTGACAGAGCTTTGGTGTTGATTTAGGTGCGTCGAAGGAAGAGATGGAAGCTTACTTGGCGCGAGTGAAGCGGCGAGGCGCAAAAAACTCGTCGATTCAGATGGCGTCCGCGCACCAATTGGGAAGTTGTCGCATGGGCGCCACGCCCGCATCCTCTGCCGTGGATCCCAGCGGGGAGATGTGGGAAGCAGAGGGGCTCTTCGTTGGCGATGGCAGCGTGCTTCCGACGTCCTCCGGCGTGAACCCAATGGTCACCATCCAATCTATCGCGTATTGCACCGCGGATTCTATCGCGCTGTACTTGAAGAAACAACGGAGCTAGGTGCAAAATGGTGAAAATGCAATGCAAACTTCGTCTTTTCGATTGCCTGCAAGGTCAGATTTGGAGAGAATGTGGACAACGATTGCTATGATAAAGGAGTCAGAAGATCACCCTTGTTAGAGGAACTCATGTACCATATTGGCTTTTGTGGAGATGTTGTAGGAGCTGGAAAACATTTGAATGGAATGAAAGTCCTTGTGCATAGGATTCTTTGCAAGGATGGTAACACTGAAACTCAAGAACGTTGTTGTGTATGCGATTGCTGAGTGCATGTAAAGAAAGCTTAACAAGATTTGTGATAGCATCTCCTATTTGGCATCAACGTTTTTTTCCTGAAGAACAGTAATCCACTCGTTGGCATCATGTCATTGAATCAAATTTGTGAGAGCTCAAGAAATTTTGCCAACAAAAGAAACACTGTTTGGCATGCCATCAGAGTTCTTCTAAAAGCCCTAAAAGTCATGAAATGTCAATTTCACCTTCTATAAGGTCTTTAGTTTTATCTACATTGCATCTGAATTCTTATTCAAGTGATATTTTTTTGGAATGACAAGAAAGCATGATTGAGCCAGGGTAAACAAAATCTTGCAACTATATTGTTCTTGTTCTTGTACAAATCTCTTGTCCCAATACCAAATCCACACTTTTGACACCAAATTTTAAGTCAAATAGATTATATACAAAGAATTAAAAGACTTTCATCTTTATTGAAGACTACTTAAAGGTGCTTTGCCCCCTTCAGAGTGTTGAACTTGTTTATTGAATGGTCACAAAATAATAGTCAAGAAACATGATAGAGTATTAGCCTAAGTCCACATCAACAATGAAAGAGTACAAACTAAGGCTTCCTTCATTCCCTTAATTGTCTCAAGGGTTGTAAACCTTGAGGTAATCAAAGAGGGAGGTATAACTTCATTTGGACCAACCTTTAGCCTCATTGAGCTCCAGATCATGTAACTCTATGTTTAGGTTTGTGGTTGTAAAATGTTGAGGGCCTAGGATCATAACCTCGTTAGATGCATTCATGCCTTGGAAAAGAGTCTTGTCAAAGCTACAACATCGAAGGTAGGAACGTACAAAATTGCCAAGGACAAAAAAGTATCAACATATTAAATGTTCAGTTGTTGTATAATACATCACATAATAATTGAGCAATTTTAGAACAACTTGTACCTTTCATAGCTTTTGCATATGATATCCAAATACTACATTTATTGATGAGTTGGAATCCTTTTAACAATGTCATCAATAAATAGATTGGACCAATCAAGTAATAGTAACTATGTTCATCAGCATTGGGTGTTCATACCTTAATATTCTTCATTGCATTCATCACCGTCATCCTCGTTCGACTGAGCGCCGACTTCCTCATAATCCTTTTCTAACTCAGCCAAATCCTCACGTACTTTGGAAAACTTGCCCTCCTCTATGTCCTCATCTACACTAGTGTGCCCTATGTTGTTGCCACAGCCAAAACAAGAGTAAAAATAACTTTCTAATTTTTTACTTTAGAAAAAATTTGAAATTCAATAAAATTAAAACAATATTGTGATAGGTTGCATTCTTGGTACAAATAGAATGCTTTATAGAGTGTAAAGGCTTTGTTTTGAGGTGTTTGGACATGCCATGTGAAAGATTTTTTTTTTAAAATAAAAATTTAATTAATTTAATTTTTAAATTTAAAAAAAAAAAAATCTTTAACATTGAAGGTCCAAATGCTACAAAACTGGCACAAATACAAATTTCTATGTAGAAAGGAATGCAAGGGTTTTGTTTTGTGGCCTTTAGACATGCAATGTGAAAGTTGTATTTTTAAAAGTAAAAAATAAAATTAATTCAATTTTCTAATTTTTAAAAATCATAACTTTCACATTATAGGTCCAAACGCCACAAAAATGGCATGAATAAAAAGCACTATGCACAAAAGAGTGCAAAGGCTTTGTTTTGTGGCATTTTGACATGTGGCATGAAAGTTATGATTTTTTCAAAATTAAAGATTTTTGACCCATTTCGACCTGTTTCAACCCATTTCAAGATGGTTCAATGAAAATAAAAAATAATTTAAATCAATTTTCGATTCATAAAAAACTTTGAAATTCAATAATTTTCACATTGTTTGTCCAAATGCCACAAAACAAAGTCCATGCACCCTTCCTTGTCAAGAGCTTTTGAGCGGTATTAAGAGTGCAACCGGACGCCTCATGGTTTATTAGATCTCACCGTATCAAACAAAACAAAACAAACAACCTAATTTAAGGTATAGATACCAATGCACCAATGCATGCTTGGCATTCATGAGATCAAATTTGTAATCCAACCTAGTGCAATGTACAAAGAGATTTTGTGCCAAACTAGCTAATGTTCTAAGTTCTCTAAAATTAATCAATTTTTTTAGTGATATGCTTTTGTTACGTTTTATTATTTTTTAAACACAATATAAAGTTTTGTGAATATAGCTCGGGAATTTTTCTAAATGTATTTATTTCAAATCAATAATTTGGAAAATTTTAACCAATTCATCTAAAACAGGTTGCCGATTCTCTCTGTTTATTGACCTGGAGAATACTTCTGCAACATTGATGGTGGTGGAGATCATGCACACAATGGATTGCACTTTGGACAAATTCCCACCTAGCACAACTATGGGCGGTTGGTAATTGATCTCGCACTTGAATCCTGTGGGGCACCTAGGAATAGTGAATTATTAGAAGAAAAAAAATGTTATTTTATAATACTCATTAATCACAAATATTTGTTTAGTTTCAAAATATACACTCAAATCCTTATAATTTCACTTTCTCATTCATCCAAAGAAACACTTAGATCTATAAAATATAGCCTTTTTCTATGACCAATTTGATAAAATTGAGATATGTAATATGTTGGTATAAAAATATAAGCAAAAAATCTATAAAAATTCTAAAATATTCAGCCATCCAAAAATTAAAGCAAATATTTTTTTACGAGTCTGCAAAGTGGATGGTGCACTTGGTCTTGATGGTGCCCGTGGAGGCATTCACATCCTTGGGCACCACGTCGCCACCATACATGAGGCAGCAGGCCATATAAGGTAGTGTGCTCTAAAAGCGCCCATCTTCTTGAAACGGCTCCTATTTTTAGGTGAAGAATGGAGATGGGGTGATCCTTAAATGGACCAGTTTAGCAATTGAATGCATTGAGGAAAAATTGTTTTTCTATTGCAAGAGCCAATCATTGTCTTTGATTTCTGCACATTTCTTTACAAGTTGCAAGTGGACAGATTTTGGAAGACCTATGGTCACAAATAGGTGCCTATGCTCTGAATCTTTGAAAATTCATAAGTAATTCAAAAATGCTTGGAAAAATACAAAACCACTTGTGTTAGGTACCACATCTATTTTTCTTTCTCTGAAAAATGATCTAAAATTATTTTCGTCTATGAAAGCCTGTGGAAAAGGCGAACCAGTCCTTAAATGGTCGCTTTAAGAGCATACTACCTTACTTGCCATGGCGGGGATCGCACTTGGCCATCATGCTGGAGGGCTTGAACAAACGCTGTTGATGAGCTCAATATGCATTCTCTGTATATATATATATATGCATTCTCTGTATATATATATGCATTCTCTGTATATATATATGCATTCTCTGTATATATATATATGCATTCTTACATTCTTTAAAGGCTACTAAATACTTTCAAAATTGAATTTTGAAATTTTTTCATTTCAAACGTTTAACTAGAAAATATCTAGGATGAATGAAAAATTGAGTTTTTGGTTACTAAAATTTAGACTAGTTACAATCAGTTCATGTATCACTGTTTTAAGCCAAATTTTAGCATCTTGCATCCATAAAAGGGTTAATTGAAAAAATTCTATTCATTTCAACATACATATTCAATGATTTATCTATGTCAAGATGGCTTGGTTAATCACAAATAAAATGATTTAATGTAAGGTTATAATTGCAAAGAATATAGACAAAGTATCTCTTTGGATGACTCATTGAAAATATTATGGCGTCTTTTTACTAGTGCATCATTTATTTTTATCAATTGTAAGAATTTAAATTTAACTTGACTTCACACTTATTATCAAAGTAGACATTTTAATTAGTATAAAATATTATGTATTTCTACCCATAGAGCCTACCTTTGAAAGAAAGTACCAAAGGTAGTACTTGCAATCTACCTTTATAAGTCTTGTTTAGTTGATATATCCCCAAAAGATTATATTTACAATGGTTTTAAGAGTAACAATTTCTTGGTTATTGTTTGAAATACATGTTCTTAAGTTTGTTTATCAAATATTGTAATTGCCTAACTACATAGAATTGTATATGTCCCAAAGACGTATCTACTATGAAATTCTCGTGATCATCAAACAATGGCCTCTCAAAATACATGCTTTCAAACCCTCTAAAAATACAAGGTATTTTGGAGATTGGTGTTCTACTAATAGTGAATGCAAGGCTACTACATTCTAAGGAATTTGGTCCTCTATTGATTTTATAACAACGCGTCTTAAACGTCTCCCGGGGAGGACACTCCCCGTGTTTTAGCACCCCACGTGCGGCGGAAAAAATAATACATGTAATACATCTTAAAATTTAATTTTTTTTCCAAATAAAAAATTATGGATAGATTTTACTACTTTAAGAGTTTATGTTTTGAGTTATTGATATTTTTTTATGCTAATAGTAATTAGTTATAAATTTTTTAAGAAAAAAGATACACTGTAAAGCTGAAAATAACTTTCACACCTCTATATTATATAAGAAAAAGAAATTGAAAAATGAAAAAAAAAAATCTATAGAATAGCTTTCTATTGAAAGTTTATTTTGGCTGAATATTGATGCAATAGTCATCTTCATGTGAGCTCTATAAATATTTTAGTTGGAGAACATGCCATTTAGTTCATTTTTCAACCCTTTCTAGATAATATATCTTATGTTATTTGGAATTGAAATTTTTGTCAATAGAAACCTTTAATCATTGTTAAACAAAGCTCAAAATCTTAGGATGAAATTATAGTTTATTCAAAAGTAAATAGAGGGTCAAAAAATTACTCCGTCACACGTGGGTACCCCAAATGTAGTGAGAGTGACCTCCCCTAGAAACGTCTACAATGCAATTCTCCTTCTATAATCATCTTTAGTAACTATACCAAATGAAGTGGCTTTTCTTTATCTTCCACATCCCTTAAAAGTCGACCATAACCAATTCTTTTCTCATGGCCAAGATTCTTGTATATTGTTCACCAATTTTATTCTCATGACTATATAAGTGCATAATATAAAGCCTCTATACAATCATGTACTTTGAAAGAAATCCAAATCATAATGTGAAAATGTGCATACAACCTTGCCTACATCTAAATTCTATACTTTACTTCCCATTTCCAAACAAATATATGGCTACTTTGATTTTCAGCCACTTAGTAAACACCTATTGTAGTGGAAAGGGCTTCCTAAATCTATCGTTTGTCTATTGTTTATCATCCATAGTTCGTCTATCATTCTTGAAAATCCTAGACCCTTGACTTTGCACATTTGTTTTAGTGCCTCCTCTAATTTGCATTCATACAAGAATTTGTGATTAGAATTTGTCAAATTCCAATGTAGCAAGGTCACCCAATTGTCATCCTTGTCTAGCTCCCTTTTGTGCCATGCATCTCAACCTCTGATATTGCCTGCTGATTGAATCGCCTCCCATTCTGCATTTGTTCCAACTTTATCCTTCTTCTAGCAATGCCGGTCTTTTGTGCAGATGCAAACTTGCCGAGAAGTTTCTGACAACTTTGGTGCCAAACGTGTCCATGTAAGGTAGGAGACTCTGAAATTGCTTGGGCATTAAGAACTGCCCCTATAAATGGCTCTTGAATGGAACGAGATGATCTTTAAATGGAACGAAGTGATCCTTAAATTGACCGCTATAGTGCTATGAATGAATTAGAAAAAAAGGGGTCCAAGCCAATCATCGGCTTTGCTTTTTCCCATCTTGCAAGTGAGCAGTTTATGGAAGACCTAGGGTCACAAATAGGGACCTACAATACATCTCCTTTGAAAATTCATAACTAATTCAATATTGCTCAAAAAAATATGAAACCACTTGTGTTAGATTCCTTGTTTATTTTTCTATCTCTGAAAAATGAATTAAAAATACTGCCAACCAAGGAAGCATATGAAAAAGGCAGATCAGCCCTTAGATGGGTGATTCAAGAGCCTCCTACCTTATCAAGGTTTTAGGAGGTGGCAAGCACAAAAAGCTCAGCAACCTCATCATTGCTTCTATCAAGGATGTTGTACCTCGTGGCAAGTTGAAGAAGGAAGAGGTCATAAATTGTGTGATTGTTGCCGCTGCAATGCACCGACAATATAAGGTAAACCAGCGTATGACAGGCCAACTGTCTAATGCAGACATCTACATCCCCCCCCCCATTACAGTCCATTTCAGATTTTTGCTTCTACAATTTAATTAGGTTGGTTAGTGGCCCACATTAGTGCATTAGGTGACTGTGATAGAATTAGTAATGACTGTCATAGGACACTTATACATTGTGAGTTGTACTCATCATAAAGAGTTGTATTTTTATTCCTTTGTGTGATGGCCACATTAAAAATTCTTGTGGTTGTGTTACGAAATCTGAAGACTGCATTAGGTGGTAAGATGACCATCATGAAGACATATTTTATTGATTTCAGATAGTCTACAAACTGTTTTGGAAAAATACTTAAAAAATTCATAACAAATTCCTACTTTGTCCAAAACTAAAATTTTAACTGCTTCTTTCATTTCTCAAAGTTGTCTCTGCTAGAAAAAAATCTGATTTTATTTTGCTAATGGCAACATACCAAATCAGTCATTCTACCTGTCATAGGCTGGTTTACCTTAGTGACGGGAGAAAAATTAAGTTCAATAAAAATGCAGTTGTGATAGTGAATAGAAAAGGAGAGACAATAAGAATGTGCATCTTTGAGCTTGTTCTTTACAAACTGCAAATGAAAATTTCATAAATTTTTATTCTAGCTGATTATGTCACATACAAGGAATTCATTCAAACTTTTTATTTGCTCACATGTTTTGCACTAGTGTTTGGTTTTGTTGAATTCTGATGAAGTGAATGTGCAATTAGTTTTTTGGTGTTCATAATCCAAACCATTCTTTATAGTGAGCTTTTGAGCTGAGTTTCAATAGGGTCTTATTGTTTGAGATCTATAGGTTAGTGATAGTGACATTGCACATTTGCAATTGGAAGATGGATTTAACCAAAAATGAACCAAAAGGATCAAACTGGGCCTCATATATTTTATTAAATGCTTTTGAATGGGTCTTACGAGGATTTTGTTCCATCAAATTTACTTGATTATTGACCATCTCATGCAATCTTCCTCAATGATTCTAGTGATGTAAAGTTTAGTACTGTCTATTTTATATTTTTCACAATATAATCAATTGAATTGGTCACGTTTAAGTCATGTGGTCTCAGTTTTTTAGAGGTTAAATAATGTTATCCATCCTCTTGAAGGGGTCAAGTCTTATATCTTGGTGGTGGATACTTTGTCTTTATGGGATGTTGCATTCTTGCTCATTCAATTTTGAAGTATGTTTTTAATGCACAATGACGTGCCGTTTTCTCCTGAACTCTCTGATTGTTATTCTTAAGTTTAATTTTGTTTATGTAATTCTCGATTTATTTATTTAATGTAATTTTGTATGCACATTGTGCTATTGCCTAATGGTTTTGTCCCCCCTTCATTGTCATTTACAACTAAAAAATGTAATCTAGATTGTAGTACTTAACACGGCACATGAGAGATTACGTTGTGGCACAACAGAGGGGGCGGATTCGTAGAGCACTATCAATGGCAAGGACGAACTCGCAACGGGGAAGCGCCGCATTGAGGGAGACAGAGTTCAATTTGTTGATCGGAGCCTCCGTCCCAGGAGGTTCTGATGATGCTACACCCGAATTGGGAATGCCTAGCCGTGGTGGCAATACAATGGTGGCCAATGGGAGGTTTGACGGGGCAGCAAGGGGGCATAGGGTGGGTGTCCGTGAAGGGGGGAGGGTTCAATTGAATGTGGGCGCTTGGATGGGAGATTTTAGTTTAGGGCGAAATTCTGGATTGCCAGATTCGGAGGAGGGGGGAATGCGTTTAGGGCTCGGGACGTTTGAAGTGGGAGAGGGGAGTGTGCCAACGGGTAGGCGTGTGGGTCACCATCGTGGACACAATGCAATTCGAGGTCGTGCAACCAGAAATGCATGACAACAAACGAGGTGGGTACCGCCTCCAATTCGATCGGGGAGCACATCACCTCCTGTCTTGAGGTCGGCAACACTTCCGGAGGGATCATTGGCCACTGGAAGCCCATTGATGTTGCGTGGGGTCGCGAGCTGTCGTCAAGCATCACCTTTTGTGTTGTGCACTGCAGCTGCAATCCACCCCTGCAGTCAATCCCATCGGGCGTGCGGTGAATTTGCAAGCCGCTTTTGATAGTGTAGCCCAAACAACAGACTGGTTGGATACCGTCACTAACCTTGCAACGGTAGACCTAATTCCAGGGCTAGTCGCGTGGCAGGGAATTCCCGTGGATTCGGGTCTACAATCTCCGCTTGCACTTGTAGAGGAGCTACCAGTCATTGAGGCAGACAACAGTGAGACTAGTAGTGACAGTGAAGGAGGTACGATAGGTCACCTCCAAAATCAAGTTGGAGTGGGAGGTGATGTTGTCATGGAGGGTATCTTTCCTAGAAGTGCCAATAATTACGTGACACCACCTCGTCGGAGTGCAACTGCATCTCAGGACCGCGGAGTCGATGGCCTCAAAAGTTGGACGTCAGATTCTCATGATAGTGCGTGGGTGCCTGATTACGCTGCTTTCACAGGTATAGACTCTTCTGACGACAATAATTCAGATTGGTTATTGCTTGACAATGAGGATGTATTAGATGTAGAAGCTTCATTCAATGTTGATGAATATCGAGAGTACACGTACATAGATAATGCTAGAGACATAGCGCTAGATAGAATTCGCTATTTGTACAGGGATTCAGAGTGGAGCAACACACACCCAGTGTTGCTTGGGGACCGACAGAGCTTTACAGGACTTTTTTCTGGCCCTACTCAACGATTCACTAGGAATAAGCCTTCAGCACGATCATTCTTCGACATTTGGTTTGATGACGTGACGGTAGACCGCCTTGTTCGTGAGACCAATGCATATGCCTTGCAACCGGCAACAAACTTGGCAGATCCACAACGAAGAGGCAAGCCACCAGGGTTGAACGGTGGAAGCCATTGGACTCCTACCATGAGGATGGAGCTACGCGCCTTTTTGGATGTTACAATCTTGATGGGACTCAAGACTTCTCTTTCAATACGTGACTATGGAAGGAAGACGTTTTTTGGCATTGTGGTATTATTCCCCAAGTATTCTCGCGAGACCGATTCGAATCACTTCTGCGTTGCATTCATTGTACTGATAAGTCTACATCATGCCGTGACAAGTCGGACCCTGCCTACGACAAACTCTTCAAGATTCGTTGGCTGTTCCAACACTTTGTAGCAGGTTTGCAGCAAGTTTACAACCCCGAAAAGTGTCTCACTTGCGATGAAGTGATGGTCGCGTACAAGATATTTTGGAGTCCTTGTCGTCAATATATGCCGAAGAAACCTACTTGTTATGGATTCAAGTTCTGGGCAGCAGTTTGCGTGGCATCTAACTTCATTTGGAATGTGATACCTTATTTTGGCAAGGGGGGTGGAGAGTCTGAAGCGGGTTTGGGAAAGCGTGTTGTGCACCTCCTAACAGCTGGTTTGCAAAATCGAGAACATAGTATTTGCAT
Source organism: Antitrichia curtipendula (assembly GCA_951230915.1). Classification (NCBI taxonomy): domain Eukaryota; kingdom Viridiplantae; phylum Streptophyta; class Bryopsida; order Hypnales; family Leucodontaceae; genus Antitrichia; species Antitrichia curtipendula. The sequence continues at coordinate 5,108,499 of OX579639.1, read as the reverse complement.
TGATAATTTCTTCACTTCTCCCTCATTGCTTGACGGGCTTTTGCGTCAGGGCATCTTTGCAACAGGGACAGTAAAGTCCAACCGCATAGGTTTTCCTTCCATGCTCCAAGGATTCCGGAAAGGAGAGCACCCACGATCTACAATTTTTTGGGCCACGCATTCCACTGGTAAAATGGCCGCCTCTGTTTGGTATGACTCCAAACTTGTTGCGTTCTTGAGCACTTCAGCTGATCCTACAGGTCTTGCATTGGCTCACCATTGGTTGAAAGGGAAAAGGGAAGAGCTTTTGACCACACCGCAGCAAGTTGAATATCAAACCAACATGCACGGTGTGGATCTCGTAGACCAAATGCGAAAGAGTTATAACACCCAATTTCACATTAACAAGTGGTGGCATAAATACTTGATGTTTGTTGTTGATTCAGCTCTCCTCAATGCCTGGGTATGTTTTCGACATGATCGCCGCGCACGGGGAGAGAGGAAAGTTCGACGGGTCAGTTTTATGTATGACGTAGCCTTTGAACTTATATTGCCAAATATAGCCCGGCCAAGGACATGTTGCCCCTGGAATCGGCATCCTACAGCTTTGCACTTTGTGCAAACTCACGCTCAGATCCGTCGGAGATGCTGCGTCTGCAAGCGACGCCAAGCAGACTATTGTGAAGCCTGCGGATTTGTCTTTGTCTGTAAAGATTTATGTTTCTCCAAGGTTCAAGCATCGAAGAAGTGGGCCCTCAGAGCGTGCGACTTTGCTGCCCGCCACCACCGAAACTAATGCTCGTATTTTTTGTCTTTGCCTTTTCAGTGTGGATTGTCGCATTGAGCCCTGTCCACGAGTCTGGGTCCCTGCGTCTGAATGGCCAGCGATCACGCTTAATGACCCTGCATTTTGAACCACGATATGACACGAATTATTGGAGAGGGTCGCCACCTACGAGTCCGACTTCAGATTGAGAGCGTCTCCGCCAATTTTGAAGAGCATCCTTCCGCTGCTGCGGCAATTTTCAGTTTTAGTCGTCAATTTTTGGGAACTCCCCTGTAGTCCTCCTCTAAGTTTTTGCTTTTGCTTTTGTCTTTTGCAGGTATTAGGAAAGAGCGTAGAGGTAGTCTTTCGTTGATTCCCCACGAACAATTTTCAGGAATTTGAACTGCAGCTATTGCTGGTAGCAACTTTTCTCTCTTTCTTGGACTGATTTCGAATTTTGTTCAAATTTGTTATTGGACGCAATTGTAGGCTACTCTTTGATTCATTCATGCGTTGAGTAGGGATGGGGATGCACGATTTTGTGGTGTTTGGTTCATGCCATAGTCGTGGATGTGCTGTCGTGCTTGCGTGCACTGTATTCGGCAGAAGTCGTTTCAGTCAATTTCAGTGTGACTGGTAGTTCCCAGTGGGTGCTTCAAGGCCTTTAAGTCTACTCGGTCACCAGCTACCCTGCCTTTCAGAGCTCCTTAGATTCTCAAGCTCCGTGTTTGCTGGTTTTTGAAGAATATCAATTTTTTGGAGGGGGGTCGTGTGATAGACGGTGTCTTCATGATTTTCTACGGAGCATTTCCTATTTTCGACTTTGTGTGAGAAATGGTGGCCTCCAATCAACAGGGACACCCCAAAAAAACTCGTGGCAGCTACTAGTTCGGCATTCATCAAGTATTATAATCTGGAAATTTAATCAGTAGATTCTGCTTTTTTTTTCCTGTAGCATGGCCTTTGACCTCCCACCCTTATCGAACGGTGGATTTGTCAGATTTGGTCTACATTGTCCGTCAGGTTGATGCTTGTAAATCTGGCGCAAACATCGTGTTGCACCTGCTGTTCTTGGATGGGCGGCCTAGGGTTAAGCAATAGTTTTCTTGTAACTGCCGTGGTTGTCTTGGCATTAACGACATGCCTCATCTATTGGCATGGATCAGCTTCATTCTGTATTTTTTGCATCAATAGATTCAGCTGACAATGTCAGTATAAATAAATTGGACTTCTACCATAGCCGCATTAGCATGCAAAATCTTCATTGCCAATCTCCTTAAAGACTCTTTGAATTGATGTGGGTGGATTAAAAATCTTTGTTGTTGCTTGTCTGTGATAATTAAATCACTTGTTTTAGATGTCTGAGCTTGAATTTCTTGGGGGTTATGTGTGTAATTGAAAAACAAATTGATTGTTGAGTGTTTGTACTTTTTTTTTTTAGAATCCAAACAAAATAAAAGGAGGATGAGGGACTGTCTATCTATCCGAGATCTATCCATATCGGTCAGGCATGAATCTAGGTCGGGAATGCTTATTAGGAGCTTTTCTGTCTAGAGCATGGCATTTAGGTATGTGCACTTCTGGAAAGGTCTTTATTCATTTGAAATCACATTATGGATAAAGTAATAGAATATTATGTGCGTCACTTTAAGTTTTTTACATGTGTAGGATTTTGGGAAGATCACTACACTAAAATTGGTAAATAGTGTTGGATGATAATTAGTGTTGTTCCTTGTTTTTAACCCCCAACACTATTTTCCAACTTATGTGTAAATAGTATTGGGGTATTTAGAGCATCACTACGGCTGACTCGCCAAATTGGCACGCCAACTTCTTTTGTGGCGGCAAACGCGCCAAACAGGCTTGCCAAGTAGGGTGCACGTCCTATGAAAGTTTTGTTGATAAAAAATCAAATGTAAGAATTATATTTCAAGATTGTAAATTATGTAAATCAACTTTCAATTCATGAAAATATGCCTATAGCGCTTTCAAAAGAATTTACAACTTAAGACGATTTTTTTATTGATAATAGTATACCTTTATATGCATGTGAAGTGGTAGGATGTTGAACAATCAATATGGTATATGTAAATTGGAATTATTAGGAGCTCAACACAATTCCTAAGTTTTGACAATGAGTGAACAAGTTTTCATCTTCAATTTATCCCATATTCCTTGAGAATCCATAATAGACAATGGGTTTCTTTATAAAACCACCTCTTCACACTTTTAAAACATAAGGTATGTGAATGCCGTAAATTACATACATTGTCAATAGATTTTTGTAAGGTATTGTGTGGAATAACACTGCCATTATCTCAATTTTGTACAGCTTGTAATACTTGGGATTAGGATACTTGTAATACTAGGATTAGCAAGTTAAGAGTGACTAACTGGAAATCAGCTGCGGGTCTTTACCTCGAGAACGGGGTGAAAAATACAATTTGACCATATGGTGAGCCGCAATAAAGCTCCACCATTTGGCCATGTATTCATTAAAATGTGGTGACTCCAGTCTGTTTTCGCCTACCGTGGGGCCTTTCCCCAGGCTCCGCCCGACCATTCACCATTTTGAGCTTGTTTCAAGAGCTGCAGTGGGGAAGCTCTTAACCCCCACCATTAAACTCTGGCCTTTCCCTAGAAATGACCAAATTTTACTATAGAGCTAAAATAGTGACTGTAGATGTATAGCCAATTCATGCTTAATCACTTGTTAATATGTCTAACCAAGTTCATAGATAAACAACCTTTGGTAACAGGGATACGGTCCATATCAGTTTTAGTATCCTCTATCTTAGTGAGGATTTTCATTTTCTAATTATTGTGCGCCTGTGAGCTCCCAATTTGTCACTTGGAATTATTTTTTTGGAAATTTGCAATTTAAAGTTAAGAAAAATATACAAAAAGCCATAAAAAGAGTGTAGAACCAAAATAGGGTTGTAACATACCCATTATAGTATTTGGTCTAGATTTGTGTTTAGACTTAGAATTCCACCAAACCGGGCCCAAAAATAGGCAGAAAGAACGAAACGGTTGGATTTGGAGTGTTCAAGTCACATAGGCCCAAAAGGGCTAAATTCCACCATGAATGTGGCAATTCATGGCTAAGTCGGTCCGAGGGATCCACAACGAGGCCACTAGGTCGGGTCCTAGAGTTAGGTTTAGAAATTCCTCAAACCCCGATTGTTAATATGCAGGAGCCACTGACGCAAGACCGGGCCCGTGGAGGAATCTACAGCCCAAGGATGGTGTCCTAGGGTAAATCCCATGCCAGGAGTCCAACGACGAAATTGAATCGCCAAGATTCCTCTATCTGCAAAAGATTCCCGCACCATCGATAATTCAAGGAGATGGCCAATTCATCTCCACTGACCAATTGTGCCAGGTACGGGAACGCACCTGCACATCTATCGTATGACCCCATGAGAGGTCATGTGAAAAATCCCATCATCTTTCGACTTGCAGAAGAACCTTTTGCGGGTGGTCAACCCTGGTAATTTCCAACGGGATTTTCATGGAAATTACCCAGGTTGCCAGAAAATTTCACTAAAAATTAGACTAGCTTGTTTTATGTTAATAATGCGCTCCGTGAAGTTTCGCAACATTCCGATAGCAGCAAGTACCCGAACCGGCGAGATTCCTCGAGAATTAATCACGTGGCGGGGTCCCCGCCGCGTTGACCGACATCCCGAGACCATACGATGGCGAAATGAAGTCCACCAAGAGTCTTTTCCGACTCCCTCATACCTACCGGAGACCCTAGGCTATTTACATTTCTCAAAATAGGAGACCCCCAATGTCTAGGATTTTACTACGGTTTAGTTTTTAAACTAAATTAGCCTACGATGGTTTTTTGTGCTCGGTACGGGGGGAAGGGTAGTCTTGGATTAAACACGGCGATCTAGAGCCAATGGCGCAATCCATTTGACAATTGGAGTAAAACTCCAAAAGTTAGGAGGTTGGTTCAGCGTAGATAGGTAAAAGTAGTTTTTAGGGATTAGGATGAAAATCTTTGAAAATGAGGATGAAAATCCAAGTTGATAAGGTTACTTTAGAGCTCTTGAGGGAGAGGTGGGGCCTTGGAAACCTATTTAAGGTCCCCATTTTTCTCTCTTGAACACCCTCAATTCTTATTTTGGGTCCGTAGGTCCAACTTATGTTGGAAGATTTTGGCATTTTAGCCAAGAAACCTCTACGGTGTTTTTTGAGCTCTTTTTGAGCTCCATTGTTGTTGGAATTCAGCTTTGAAGTTCGTTGTGGAGTCCTTCTACCTTATTGCGTGTGTCATTCGGTTCTTCTTCTTCTTGTTCTCTTGGACTAACAGGTTCTTTTGTTAAAGTATTCTTGGGTTGATTGTACTAATCCTAGAGATACCCCCCACCGTACCTTGGCGATGCCGCTTTGGAGGGCCTTTAGTGTGGATTGTTGAGTGCTCCCATTGGCCATTATCATACTAACCCATGCATGTTAAAGTGGTACTAACCTTCGAGGGCAGTCTTATGTGAGAGTGATCCCATTTGGGAACTAACCTTTGTGTTAAGTTGTGTTCACCGTGTGTGGGATCCAAATACACGGCGAAGCTTTGAACTTGTGAGTGTCAGAAGTCCTAGAGTGTGTGTTGAAAAATAGGGTGGCGGAACTTGAACCCCCGGTGTGTCCCTAAGTCCTAAAGTTGGCGTTAAAACCAACTTGGCGGCAAAGCTTTGACCCTTCCAGGTGTCTAGTTTCAAAGTCTAGTTTCCAAGACCTTTGTGGAAACATTCAAAGTTTAGCTTCCAAGATAGGTAGGGCCCTTGCGGTTAACAAATTTAGTGTTCAAGTTACTCCCCTTTAGTCAGAGAAAACCCGGTTGTTTAGTTAGAGAAAACCCATTTGCTTCATTAGAGAAACTCAACCAGTTTAGTTAGAGCAATCAGTTCTTAGTTTAGAGCAACCAATTTAGTTAGAGCAACCAGTTTTAGTTTAAGAGCAACCAGTTTTAGCTAGAGCAATCAATTTTTAGTTTAAGAGCAACCAGTTTTAGTTAGAGCGATCAGTTTAGTTTAAAATCAACTAGTTTTTAGTTCAAGAGCAACCAGTTCAGTAAGAGCAACCAGTAGCCCAACAGTTGGGGTGTGTGTGTGTCTCGTCCAGTTAAGCGGGTTGAGGGCCGTCCGCCCAGTCAGCGGTCGGGAGGGTTGTCTCGTCCAGTCAGCGGGTTGGGGGGTGTCTCGTCCAGTCAAGCGGGTTGGGGGTGTTCGTCCAGTCAGTGGGTTTCGGGGAACCAAGGCAGTCCAGGGGGGTCGGAGCCAGGGCCTTTGAAAAGAGAAACTGGTTACCACAAAGGCTCAAGGAGAAAAGAAATCAGAATCTAAAGAGGGAAAAATCACATACAAGGCTACTGAAATTAGAGTCCGGGTGGGGAGTCGGGCTCGTTTCCAACACAAAAACCGGACAAGGGAATAGTTGAGAAGAAAAAGGAAGAGAAAATGGGGTCCAGTCTTGGCTAAGCTCCACGTAAGGAAATTGTCCGTCCAAAATCTGCAAAAACCACTTAAAGATAAGAGGAGAAGGAGAGGAGGGGATGGCTATATGGGCAACTTAGGTGAGAGTGACGATAAATAGTGACCTAGGTTAGTTAAGTAGGTGTTAGGAAGAAAATCTCGAGAATTCATAGCGACCATTAGGAGGAGGATTAGGATGACACGAGGACAAGGTCGTGTAAGAGGGTAGGAGAGACATTAACACCCCTTGGGGTCCGAATCTATAGTTGTAAGACGCCCATAAAAGAGTAGGTAGAATAGTGCTAGTGCAAAAGAAAGGAAGGGAAGGAAAAGGACAGAGAAGGGGAGAGGAAAGGAAGGAAGGCGTTTAACCCATACGAGTGTAATATTCTCCCCAAAAATAAGCGGTGAGCTTGAAGAAATTCAACCGAAGTCAAGGACCACCATGAAGCACGAAAATGTGCATATGGACATGGACGAACTTTTCTCCGATACCGGCAGTGAAGGGGTGAGTTTTTGATTTAATCTTCGGTGTGTTGTTCCCAGTTAGTTTTTGATTCTTTCCTTAAATTTAGCCCTCTTCACGTGAATAGTAAACCGTGATAGGTAAAGTAAACATTGGGAATAGAAGCTAAATTGTAGAGTTAGTTTTAGGGATAAAAACTTAGAGTTAGTTTAGGAGTAAAAAAGTTAGAAGTAAAAAGCTAGAGTTAGTTTTAGGAGTAAAAAAGTTAGAGTTAGTTTAGAAGTAAAAAATATAGAATTAGTTTTAGGAGTAAAAACTTAGAGTTGGTTTAGGGGTAAAAAGCTAGAGTTAGTTTAGGAGTAAAAAAGTTAGAGTTAGTTTAGAAGTAAAAATATAGAGTTAGTTTTAGGAGTAAAAAGCTAGAGTTAAATTGAGGAGTAAAAACTTAGAGTTAGGTTAGGAGTAAAAATCTAGGATTAATTTAGGAGTCAAATCCAAGGGTAAAAATCCATAGTTACATTTAGAGGCTAGAGATTTTGAGTAAAAACTAAGCTCAAGATTAGCTTGTAGAATTGGAACTTCCGAAAGAAGTAGTCTTAGAGGTTCGTAGAAGGAACGCAGGGGTTCCCCTTTCACGTAGTTAGGGACGTTAGAAATGACGCCAACTACCCAACCAACCTTAGACGGAGGGTAGTTAGTTGAAAGTTCGGATTTACTATCACCCTTAGTCATCGCAGTTAACTTGTTGGTTATCCATGCATTTCTAATAGTATTCGCTGCCATCCACGACACTTAGAAAACGTTAGCACAAAAAGATCCATTGCTTGGAAGGCATAGTGGACCGCGCTCACAAACACCCCCATATATTCAAAAGGTGGATAAAGGCATAGAACCTGGTCGGTGTTCGCCCGATTACCGAGGGTGGGTAATCTTGTGCCCACAGCGCCTTTAACGTATTTCCAGTGTCTTCTAATGTTGTAATGATTTAATTGCCAAATATTTTTGCTCCCATGCAATTGGATGGCCAAATGCCAAGTGAAAAGACATTGGGTGGAGATGAAGCCTTCAGTACCTTCTTTAGCGAGATTAGTACTGGCAAGCACATACCTTATTGTGTGTTCTTGGACCTAGAACCCATGGTGGTTGATGAAATGAGGACTGGCACATACTGCCAGCTTTTCCACTCTGAGAAGCTTATTAGTGGCAAAGAAGATGCTGCCAACAATTTTACTCATGGATATTGTTCAGTTTTTGAATTTGAAAGTGTAGTGTAGAAAATTGTAGTATTTATCTTGTAAGTTTAATCCATATTTCTGCTTTAAATTTCTTCTTTCAACTCTTAGAAATGAGTATATTTGATGATTCAATAGGGTACACCTACTTAATGGTTGGACATACCTTGTTCCTTTTTCAATTCAAATTTCATTGAAGCATTAATGCAATTCTTCTCACTTCAAAGAGCTAAATGTGAAAATACAAGGTGGATTCATAGATGACACTTACAGATAGCTATAATTGCATCATATTGAATTTATTATTGAATGCAAGATAAATATGACCTTACATCAATTTTAGTGGCACTGAAACTTGTTTGATATAGAGGAAAATATCTAGAGTATTTGTGTTGTATCCTCATAATAAAATCCATCTCATCAAACATTCCAGAACCTGATACCACTTGATTTGCAATTGGAAAATAGATGGTGGATCTTTGCTTAGATAGGATTCGCAAACTTGCCAACAATTGCATCGATCTTCAAGGATTCCTGGTGTTCCATGCAGTGGACGGAGGCACTAGATCAAGCCTGGATTCTCTACTTTTTAAGAGATTGTACATGGACTATGGTAAGAAATCAAAGCTATCTATGTGTATTTTTCCAAGTCTTCAAGTGTCAAGAGCAGTGGTGGAGCCTTACAATAGTGTCTTGTCAACTCATTCTCTTATGAAGCACATAGACGTCATCATCATGCTTGATAATGAGGCTATTTATGACATTTGTCGTCGGAATTTAGATATTAAACAACCTACTTACTGTAGAAATAAGCAAACAATACTACATATTCACAAACAACAAGTTGGGCAATCTTTCCACTACACAGGTGATGAATACATTATGGCCTTGGCCTCAAATAGGAGAGAACAATACAGGGGAAAGAAAAGGGAGAACAACTAACTAATGTGCCTCATTGTTAACTAATTGCATACTAATCATTAACTGTAGAAGAGTCGTATATATTAGGTAGAGGATTAGATTAATCTCCAACACTCCCCTTAGTCCACTACTTCGAATGAAGTAATAATCCTAATCTAATTCTGTGAATCAGAGCACAACTACAACAAATAATCATAGGCTTGATCCTCCTAGTGTATCCTACTGAAATTCTTCCAGGGTTATAAGCTGCAAACGACTTCGTAACTCCTAGAAGTGGACTTTAGCCAGAGGTTTAGTAAGGATGTTGGTGGTTTGCTGACGAGACCGAACAAACTCTAGATCTATTCTCCCTTTTCTGACATGATCCTTGATAAAATGGCAAGTTTTCTCAATATGCTTTGTGCGGCCTTGAAAAACCGGATTCTTAGCCATTTTAATGTAGCTTTGGTTGTCATAGAAAATAGTAATGGGACATTTAATAGAAAAATGAATTTCTTCAAATAGATTGCAAATCCACATAGCTTCTTTCGTAGTTTTTGTGAGAGCTCGATATTTTGCTTCAAAACTTCACTGAGCCACCTCCTCTTGAAGCTTATTCTTCTATGAAACTAGCAATGTGCCTATGCTCAATAAATATCCAAAAGTGGACATCTTTCTTCTACATTCCCTAGATAGTCACTATTAGAGTATCCAAATGGTGCTAATTCTCCCCCTTTTGGATAGTAGACGACAAAATATGAGGTGCCTTTGAGATAACAAAAAATATGGATTACTGCTTGTAGATGAGCTTCACAAAGAGCTGAAGTGAAGCGGGTGACTATCCCAATGACAAATGCAACATCAGGACGGGAATTTGTAACATGCAAGAGTTTACCAACGGCCATGTGATAATACATGATAATGTGATCAGGGAGTAAAGGTGAATCCATATTGTTGGACAAAGTATTGTAAAGGCTCGCTTCCATAGGTGTAGGTGCGGGAAGATAGTCTATGAGCTCCATATTGTCTAAGCATTTGAGAATATAGTGTTTGTGGGATAGAAGGATTCCATGAAAGCTGTACAAAAAATCAACCCCAAAGTATAGCAATAAATTGCCTAATATGGTCATCACAAACTCTTGACAAAGTTGAGCTTGAATATGGGCTATTTTTTTAGAATAATTTCTAGTTAACATGAGATCGTCGATATAAATGATAAGAAAGACAATAGAATCAGAGTTGGTGTGCACATACAAACTGGGATCGGCGATGCAGGAAGTAAGACCGATCGATAACAAGTAGTTGTCAATCTATTGATGCCATGCCCGTAATGATTGTCTTAAGCCATATAAGGCTTTATGAAGTATGCACACCAAATATTCATGGCTGGGCTTAGCAAAGCTTGGAGGTTGCTTAAAGAAAACGGTGCCAGTAATAGAGTCATTCAGAAATGCCATTTTAACATCCAAGTGATAGAGAACCTAGTTATGCATGGCTACCATACAGACGAGAGTTCTCATCGTAGACCATTTTACAACTGGAGAAAATGTTTCTTGATAGCCGAACCTTGATTGTTGACGATCCCCTTCTGCTACTAGACAAGCTTTATATTTCACATTGATAGAAGCAGAGCCAGATTTTAATTTATATACCCACTTAACTAGAATTGCAACATGTCTTAGTGGCAATAGGACGAGTGACCTAGTTTGGTTTTCATGAATGGAAGCCATTTCTTGCTCCATGGCAGCATACCACTGAGGATGATTGACAGCCTTTGTATAGTGAATAGGTTCGTCAAGTGTTGTTGCGCAAGCGTGAAGATAAATGGGTTCACTAAAGGCAGCAAATCAAACTTTTATGTCTCCAAGAAATTCAGTAGTAAAAGCATAATCAAACAATCAAGAGTTGGATAGTCAAAGACGACTAGAGTGGTGCAAACTGGAGGTAGCAGAAACGTCAGCTAGTGGAATGTGCAACTTATGCAGGGACGTGACAGCAGGTGGAGAACTTGGAGGGGGATCAAACGATGGAGAACACAGCCCCCCTGAAATTGTGGCGGGAAATTTGATCAATGGGGCCAAATGTTGTGGTTTGCCGTCATCTTGAGCCGCGTCTGTTGGAACAAGCGCTATTATTTTGCTCATGATCTCAGCATCTGGAAGGCATCTTGATGTAATAATGGGATCCAAAACTTCAATTGATGCCAAGTGATCAGATATAGCCTCCAAGGAAATAGTGGGTGACGTTGCCGTTTCTAAAGGTGTGTGCCAAAAACGGTGTTCAAAAAATTGAACGTCGTTGTTGGTGAGGGTGGTTCGTGAAGATGGATCATAAAATTGACAACCTTTAGTACATTCCAAATATCCCACAAATATGCATTTAAGGCTGCGTTCTTCCAATTTAATCCATTGCTCCTTGGGAACATGGACAAAAGCGATACATCCAAATATTTTGAGATGGCTCAAGTCGGGTATCGTCTTGTACAACTGTTGGAAATGACTGATGTCCAAATTAGCTCGGGTGGGTGACCTATTTGTAAGGTAATTAGCAGTATTAATGGCCTCAAACTACAAGAATAATGGTATTTAGGCTTCCAAAACCATTGCATGCGTCTTTTCCATCAAAGTTTGATTTTTATGTTCACTCACCCCATTTTGGTGTGGGTTGTAGGCTTGCGTAAGTTCATGACAAATTCTAGCTTCTTGTAGGATTCACTTAAATTCCAAAGAAAGAAATTTGCCTCCTCGATCACTACAAAGTGTCTAAATTCAAGTTTTAAGAGCCAGTTCCACCATCACCTTAAAGTATTGGAAAAAGTTAAGAATCTCGGACTTGTGTCGCATGAAGTATATCCAAGTGAACCTAGAATAATCGTCAGTGAATGTGACAATATAAGAATTCTCGCCTAGTGAAGTAGGGTCGTATTTGTCTACAAAGGTCAGAATTAATGAGTTGCAACAGGGATTTTGCATGAGGTCTCAATGCTAATTTAGGTGTGATTGATTTAGTTTGTTTCCCGGCTGCACAACTGTTGCAGACATCGTGCGAGTTAGAGATAAGAGGGACACCTTTAGCTATATTATAGGATCCCATGGATCGAATGCTATGATAACTTAAGTGTCCCAATCGTTGATGCCAGAGGTGTGCAATGGAATGGGATGCTACTGCACAAATTTTGAACTTAGGATTTGATATAATATAGCAATACAAACCGGTTTCAGGATCTCTTTTTACGCGGCCCACTACATTGTGTGCTCCTTCATATACGACACATTCTTTGTTGTCAAAGATGACTGTAAGATCCAAGTCCGTTATAGCCCCAACAAAAAGAAGATTGAAGGACAAGCTAGGCACACAATAAACATCAGTAATCTTTATTTCACTTTGGTTGCCAAGATTGGCAGTGCCTTTTCCTTCCACAAGAAGAAGCTGTTTCCAAGTAGTTTGTACCATAGTAGGGCTGGGCGTGTTTTTTAACTTAGAAAATTGATGGGGGTCACCACTTACATGCTGGGAATAGCCGGAGTCGATGATCCAAGAACCTTCAATGTTGAAGTCAAAGCTCCCGGAGGCTACATCCAACTGATTTTCAGGGTAATTCCATTCTGTCATTGATTTGTCTGGATCGTTAATAAGAATGTTCGAGTGAAATACGGGCCCTGGTTGTCCTCTTCGGGCTCCGTGACAATTGGTTTGACGTGTGTGTGCTCGATAGGCCATTCTTTTGGCAAACTCGTAGCAGTCTTTTATGAAGTGTCCTTCGACACCATACCAATTGCAAGTGTGAGAACCAGGTGCTCCTATGGAGTTGTAATAGTAATTGGGTCGAGGATCGCTCGCAATTGCATGTTGAGGAATAGGATAGTGATGAGCCGGCCTAAAGTGTGGTGGTCCTGGTGAACATTAGAATCGTGCTACTAGGGCTTTTGAGTGTTGTAGGATCATGGTTGCTGATTGTCAGAACTGCATGCGTTGCTCGTGCTGTAGCATCAATGTGATTAAAGCTTCCAGTGATGGCATGTTAGCCAGGGTGCTAACTTGATTATACATTGCTTCATAGTTGGGAGGGAGAGTATTGATCATATGCTCTACCAGATCCGTTTCAGAAGTTGTATAACCAACTCCTCGTAACTACAACTTCATGTCTTGAATTTTGTGGATGTAGTTGTTAATTGATCCTCCCTCTGGCAACATGATCGAATTCAGTTTGTCTAATAACATGAGACATGAAGCATTGTTAGTCCTCTCAAACCGCTCCTTCAAAGTGCTCCAAGCTATGCGTGGGTTGCTTATTTCTGATAGCTCATTGAAGACAGACTCACAACAAGACATTGTGATAGAGTATAGAGCTCTTGTCTTTCCTTTGGTTGTCTCTTCGGGTTCATTTACCATTGGACGGTTGTTCCCTACCAGATCGACATATTTCCACGTATTCTCTTTTATGAGCAACAGTTTGCAACGTGTTTTCCAAGTTTGGTAGTTTTCAGTGGTTAGTTTTTGTGCATTGCACAGAGTATTGGATGTAGACATGACGACGGTCAACTCTCAGGGATGTGCAATCGCTCAATGGATAGAGAGGTCTACACTCTATACTATAGCACAAATTCTATTTCTTAGCATGCTCTGTACATGCTCTTTTCGTTTCCTGGACTCCTGCCGTTAATATTGGGACTTGTACGTAGGCGCCTTTTAGATCAAGTGTAAAGAAAATATGTATTGATTGAACTATTATTTCACTTATGCTTAACATGCATTGCTTCTATGGATCTATCTTTGCTTTGTGTACACCAATGATAAAAAAAACCCGGCAGCTAGTTCAAAGCTAGCCGGTGGATTTCGGGAAAAAACCGGTTGAATTTCACAAGCGAAGGATGCAAAACCGGAAGGATTCTTGAAAGGGTGGAAATCAACCGGTGCCACCTAAAATTTACAGGAAATTTTACCGGCTCCCTTGGATAGTTGGGGGATTTCAACTACCTTGTGCAAATTTTTAGTGGCTAATACCCGGCATGGAGAGGGTCACACAACAGGGTATTAGTCTGTGGCCATGGAGGTTACCAATTGGGAATTCAGATTTGCTTATAAAATGCTATAAATGAATTACGGAAAGCTGCCTTACCTGCATTGAAGCCCGTTGTTCCCACCAGCTCCTTGTTGTGTAGAAGAAGCCATTGTCTTGTGGAAGAATTCCTCTAAGTTTCGCCATTTATATGCAAATCCAGAGCGGTACCTTACAGAGGCAAGAAAAGAAACATATGAAGAAGGAGAAGTTGGTACATCCTAAATTCTTTTGATTTTTGCAACCTTTTCATGACCATCCTCAATTCCATATTGCATGGGTTGGGAGGATCCTTGGCCTTCAATGGCGAAGGGCTTTGCCAGGTTCGATTCCTACTAAGGATATAATATTAATTAATACTTTCATTTTCAAATTGATTTTCTACACACTATAAGAATTTTGCAATTTAGTCGGTGCCAATTTCAATTTGGAGGAAATTAGCCAATAAAAATTTGAAATTGGAGGAAATAAACCGATACTTCTTGTGATTCAAAGGATGCAACCGGTGCCCATGGAAAAAAACCCGATTCATTTTCATAGAAGGAGGAAATCAGCTGGAGGACCTCCAAAAATTTCCCGAACACTGGTGTACACAACTAATGATAAATGACGACAATTGATTCAACTGATTCAAGAAATCTAGTGCTACTGCGATAGTAATTGTTCTCTCTTCAAACACTCAAAGCTACTTCACTTCAAATGAAACACTCAACAATCAACGATCGTCCCCTTGGGGCTCTACTACCATGTAGAAATAAGCAAACAATACCACACATTTATAGACAACAGGTTGGGCAATCTTTCCACTACACAGGTGATGAATACAATATGGCCTTGGCCTCAAATAGGAGAGAACAATACAAGGGAAAGAAACGGGAGAACAACTAGCTAACATGCCTAATCATTGCTAACTAATTGCATCCTTATCATTAACCATAGAAGAATCATATGTATTAGGTAGAGGACTGGATTAATCTCCAATACTTACATCAATTTGAACCGACTTGTTATTCATATTGGTATCCAACTCAATCAATTTATTTAATATCTAAACGTTGTCAAAACTTCTTCAGTTCTTGTTTCTTTGAATTGTTACAATGCGGACTTCTTTAGTACAACCTCTAATCTAACGTTCTAGAATATCCTACACACTATCATGGCTGGAGTTTGTCACACATGCAATCTACATCATAGTTGTTATTTCAGAGAGATCAATGTGCAATTATAGAATTTTTAAATTAGTCAAGTTATATCACCCAAATTGACTTTCTCTAGTTCAAAAATGGTCTCTAGTGTAAAAACAACTTTGATAATATGTAATACAAAAACCTCAAAAGATCATCACATTCAGAATTTTTCATTTAAAATTCATAAAAAATTATCTTTGTGAATACCAAAAATATTCAAGATATAATCACTGAATTTTTTAAAAGAATTTGAATGAAATAATAATAATAATGATAAATATTTGTGAGTCCAATGGTAGATCTAACTATAAGAATATGATCTATGGTTTAAATTTTGTAAATTTTTATTGAAAGTCATCACTAAATTATTCTTTCAAAATTGCTATTTAATCCCTAAAGATTTGCCTCCTGAATTTGGCAATAGGGCAAATACGTCAGTACGTGTGACTAGATGTTTCTATGTTTTTAGCCCAAACTTTATTAGAAGGTGTGGACAAGAAATCCCTTTCATGTGCACTAAAATTCAAGACATTTGGAAATATGAGTAAAAAGTTATGGCCTAATATGTTACTTTTTTTTGTTAATGGCTCATTCCGGCAAATAAAGAAAAATTACTTTTTCATAATAAAAAATTTCTAATTATTTTTATTTATTTATATATATACATGGAAAGTTTTTAATCATTCCATTTTGATCAATGAGTCAAAAGTTATGAGGAGTTTTACTTTGCAAGCAATTACGGATTTTGTACTCTAAAATAAACTTTGAAGTCCTTCATTTTACTCAATTTTCAATATTTTTTGAAAAAAAAAAAATCATAGGATGTGAAATTTTTATTATAACATTGCAACCATTGGGATTGGCATTTTTTTAATTCAATAACTAAATTCTTAAACAATTTTGTATTTTGAATCATTCTCTATTTTTTTCTACTTACTATTTTTTTTCCTATATATTGTACAATTCCAAATGATTTGAAAATTTTCAAGCATGTAGCCAACTTGCCTTGAAGAGTGAATCCAAAGAATCACCACCATTTTGGACATTTTTTCATACAAATGTGAGCTGGTGAAGTGCAACTGCCCAATTTTTTGCAAGGCCAAAAAAGAGATTTTTGTAAATTCAAAAACACATAGCTTGCAATACACAAGGTGAAAATTTCTGAAATTTTTTCCACATGTTTTCAAGTCAACATACTATAAGACCCTATGGTTATATGTGTCGAAATATTTTTTTCCCAAAATTTGGTACTTGTACTAGAATTGGCAGTTTTGGAGCATTTTTTGGTGAAAACATAGTCAAGGAACTTAAGGGGTTTAACCCCTAAAGGTCCGTTGTCCGTTCGGGGGACAAATGGGTTTTCGGGCAGGTACCTATGAGCTGAAATTTTCTCCTGAACTTTTGAAACTTTTTTTGGAGGTAGAAAATCTGATTAGCTTTATGGGAATATAATTTTTTTCACAATTGGTGCCCGGGAAAAAAAGTTATGCCCAAATAAGCTCAAAACAGTGTTCAAGGGGCAGTAAAAAAAATTTGCAATTTTTTTTTTTTTTTTTTCTAATTTTTTTTTCTTATAGATTATATTTTTGTCTATCTGAAAAGCTTTGATTCTTTTCATTTGAATTTTTTATGAGAATGTTATGGACAAGCTTGTTTTTCGGGCACTTAGAACATCTTCCTGAAAAAATAACTTGTAGGATTCATTTCTGAATGTAATTTTTATAATTTAAAAAAAAAAAAGTTCCACAAGGTTTAGTTTTTTTGCTAGAACAATCTCACCATTGGGATTAGTGCTTTTTAATTCCATATAAAAGATATTAATATTTTAGATTTTCTTTCTATCTTGTACCTACTTCTACTTAACAATTTTTTTAATAATGAAAATCTAGTTTTTTTGAATTTTCTTTTTTTTCTTAGACTCTCAACTCAATTCTCCACTATAAAGATTAAACGCTTAAAACTCTGTAGTGCAAAATATTTAAGTTAAAAATGTTCAAAGTCATAAAATCTAGTCCCGTAATGTGCTGAAAAACTTGTTTTTTTCACTTTAAACGCAGATATCTTACAATCTGTGCAGTCAAAAAATTCTGAAATTTTTTCCATACATTTTCATACTAGTTAGGTATAAGATCCTACGGTTAGATGTGAAAAGAAAACAATTTTCAGTTTTTTTTACTCTTTGCTATAGAAATGGCAGTTTTGAGTGTTTTTTGGCAGAAAAATGGCCTTGGTCCTTTAGGGGTTAAAACACATCTGCACATTGTAGAAATTTGTGCAGCATCTTCTTTCTAAGGGGTAAGATTATACTAAGATATATTAAACTCAAAATGAACATTTATAGATTTTTTAAAATTATTTTAATATACTCTATTATTTTATTATTATTATTATTATTATTTTTCTATTTAAAAATATTATTTCTCTAAATACATTGAAAAATCACTAATATTGCCATTTATAAATGCCATCTAAATTGATAATTTGTGCAAAATTAAATTAACACTTTTAAGTTGTTTTTTCTCTTTTCGATTTCTAAATGCCCAATGCTCAATCATCCACCAAGTGAATGATGAACATTTTGAAAGTTCACTTTCAGTTGCCCAATTGAATTTCATCAAGGATGATTCGAGGAAATCAAGTACAATATCAAATAGCAAGAACAAAAAATGCTCAACATGAATCTATGACATATAGATATTCTAGAAGAGTTGTTGTTTATTATAGATTTTTCAAATTGGACTTTCTATCAGATATGAATGTCAAATTTGACAAAGAGGTGCTAAAATTGAAATCTAGTGCAAAATTTTCAGATGTCTACATCATCTTTAACCATTCACAATATGACAAGTGTCACCTTTGAAAAAAAACATTGATTTGTCTTATGAATGTGTATTATGAAATGAACTTACATATCATTTTAGCTTTTTACAAAGGAAGAATACTTTTATCCATTGTATGTGTACTACAATAGTGTTGTTCATACTGAGAAATAATCATAAATATCTAAAAACATCCCATATGTAAGCTCACATGGTAGCACACATTGATATAACAAAGATGCATAGTTGAAAGTCAACATTTAAAATGTAAATAAGTGACTTGTAAAAATTGAGATATCAGAGCATCTCCACCAACAAGTAGCAAAGTGAATACACCAAATGAAATTTGGCCTCTGTCTTTGTCGAGAACAACCCGGCTTAGATTCCGGGCCCCCACCGGCACACCTTTGGAATAGGCTAGGGACTTGATAAAACCCACTCTCCAAGGCTCAACAATTATGAGGTTCCAACGTGGTTGCCCAAGCATGACGTTGGTTTGTTCCAATGCTACCAACAATGATTTTGGTGCCCATTGTGTTCCACAACGTTGCCAGCCCCTCTTGTTTGCCTCGCCCTGCCCCTGAGGTGCATTGGAATCCAGATTCTAACATGGCTCAGGTCATCACGGCATGTTGAAGTGTGGGGTGGAAGTTTTGATGCAGCTTGCACTAAAAAGCACAAAAGTCCACAACAAAGTGGGACTCAACAAGTCACCCAAGTGAGCCAGTATGGCGTGCCCCCAGTGGAGATGCTCTTATAGACTTGTTCATGATGTTCATCTCAGGTGCAGAGGTGCAGACGAGACGTGCAGTGAGTTTTACATGTTATTCAAGCATTCAACAGTTCATAGCTCATCATACTGAACACAAATAATACATATGCCAATACTGTAGATTGAAAACCGTTCTCTCGGAATGGGGACAAAACCCACCCAACAGGTGTTCATTGTAATAATGGAAACCACTTCTGAAATGAAAGTTCCTACTGTATCTCTCAATCATGGAGTTTGCTCAAATGTCGAATGCTATGGGTGGTACCTTCGCCCATTGAGGCACCCAGCTGGCCCACAGGCATTACTCACATGAACCAATTGTATTGATTGTGTTCCACGGACAATTGTGAATGGGAATAATATTCTGCCCCCATTGTAGCAACACTTTTTGAATTATTCTTCCTTCCTTTTATTCAAAACAAAAGGACGCCACTCTACGGTAATGATTCCATTGAAAGGAACAAAACACAACTTAGTAAATTTGCTGCAGCATGGTTGGACCTGGAACTCTGTTCCAGGAAGAATTACAGAGCAGTTCCCAGGTCTTCAGTACCTAATGGTACACACATCCGTGCAGTTTCTGCACCTCAAACTGTAGTAACAACAATGCATGAGATTTGTGCACCTAAGAACCAACATAATGTTTCTTGAACTTCAAGGCAGGGGACCTTTGCTTTCCATAAATCAAGACTCCTTTCACTGTAGAGCATCTTGAATGTAGTTGAGCAATGTGCAAAAAAACTTGTTTTCTTCACTTTAAACGCAAATATCTTGCAATCTACATGGTCAAAGTTTGTGAAATTTCTTCCACACATTCTCACACTGTTCCAGTACAAGATCTTGCGGCTAAATATGAAAAAAAAAACACGTTTTAAATGTTTTTTCTTTGTTTGCTATAGAAATGGCAGTTTGGAGTGTTTTTTGATTGAAAAAAAGACCCTGGGACTTTGGGGATTAATTCAACTGGCGATGTTGGGTGCACTTGTCTTAGTAGCGACACTGATTAACTAAAGCTACACTGTTTTAACTTGCTCTAATTAATTTTTTGTGGAAAATAAACAAGTCTACTTACAATTTTTGTATCAATTTCCAAAGAAACAAATTTTTGTAGTGACAATATTTTCCAGGAGATGCTAATTCCCCTCCCTCTTACGACCAATCGGTCATTAACCTGTTCTTGCAAATTTGATGCTTCAAATGTAAAATTGTGATAACTAACGTCGGTTTTTTCTTCGGCAATGCGAACACTTTCTCATCCCCTCATTACCGCTCCTCTGAATTCCTCGCTGCCTTGCATGATCGCAGATTGTTCCTTCGCAGACGAATTAGCTTCAATGAATTATTCCAAGGGACCATCGCCAATGCAAAACCTGAGCCATTGATGTCTGCTTTCCAATCAAGATGTCGTCCTTTCCCATAATTCCATGCAATCTGCAATCAGCCGAAGACGGGGTCAGTCCTGCAATGCAATGCAATCATCCCCAACAGCACCGCTGGAACCTCGCTCCGCCGCAATCACCTTTCCAAGCCCCCACAAAACTCCAAAAGCAGTTCTGTCGAGTTCTTCAATCTTCACTCGCGCCCCATGATTTTCGTTTCCTTCTCCTCCACAAGATCGAAAACAGAGACCCCACAATCCCACAATTGTCAATGATTTGCTTCATCTGGGGCACTCATCTCGCATTGATCGATTGATTTCCCTCGCTCTCGGCCTTCAAAGCGCACAGACTCTGCTTGGGAGGTGATCGAATTCTATTTGGTTCAATTCGTGGAGGGTGTTGGGGAATTGAAGCGAGGTTGTGGATCGGAGTGGGTTCAGGCTCTGGTTTGGGGTAAGGTTTGAATTCTTGGCATGGATTCGGGGGTTGTGAGGTTCTTGATCCCTGTTGCGTGTGTGTTGCAATTGTTTTTTTATGTGCACTTAGGATCGAGCTAGGTGCTTCGAATTCATTGCAGAAGAGGTTCAGTGTGGTTGCTGGGGGTGGAAATTAATTAGTGTGCGACGGGGTTGTTTTGTGGTGCAGGATCGGAAGGGGAGGGGAAGCGTCATGGGGATGCATGCGAGAGACTTGATGGGGATTCTTTTGATGATGCTGGTGTTCACAGGTACGTCGCTCCCTAGACATGAAACCTTCCTTTTGTTGAGGAATTCTCGAGCAGACCAATTCGTGAAAGCTCTGATCACTGCGATCTCTTTAACGTCATAGCTAGATCTCAAAATGCATGTAACTTTATGACAATGTAATGTTGCATCTACCTGGGGTCGCAGGAGTCGCAGTTGGAATCCAGACGTTGGTGTAGAACCCTTTGTCATACTGCTTATTGTCACATGTGCACACAACTTCTTGTGACATTCTAGAGAGTGGTAGGGAGAGTACAAAGTTAATTTTGCATAGGATGTATTATTCCTCTATAGTTTGGTATTGTTTGGTGAAGGAATAAACAATGTGGCATATTTAGAGAGCATGGTACAGATCTAACCTCTCTTAGTGCATGGTGCTAGGACTATGCACTAAGAGAGGTCACCTATCGCCTGCAAACTTTCCATCTTGAATCATGCCCATGTCCACCTAATCTCTTATAATTGCATATTATGCACTAAGACTCTAAGAGAGAATGTCCTCAGAGAGGTTTTATTTATACTAAAGATGTTTTCAGGTAGATTTGAAAAATCCTAAGGTGAAAACATCCAAAAACGTCCTTGTATGCATTTCCAACAAGTAAACTTCTATTCATAAAGTATCTTCAAAAGTGCAAATAAATCATTCCCATACTTGTGATTAGTCAACTATCAATTCTTTAGATTTTGGTTTTATGATCAAGCTATGTGATGGTTTGCTCAATTGGCCTAGCTAGAGAGTTTCTACTTTGAAAATTCATAGTAATCACATGCCTTATTCATATATTATTTTTTATTTATTTTTAATTCATGATTTTCAATTGCTAAAACTACAAAAATGTTTATTCTCTTAAGAGAGGTGCCTCCAACCCATACTGAATTGCTTAGTTTGACAATTTTGGGTGTTTTCATGTAATGTGATGCTTGTTTTTAAATCATTACATGTTTTTCAGCCCCTGTGGGGGGTTGTGAGTTCCCCAGGGTTCCCAGACTCTGGAACTGTCTGGAACTGTGCCGCAGCAGCTGCGTGACGTGACAGAGGAACTGCCACATCATATAAAATTAATTTTTTTTCAAAAAAAATAAAAATAAATTGTTCATCTTGTTTTGCATTTAAAGATTTAAATTTTTTTTTTTTTTTTTTTTTCCAAAAAGAATTTCTGACAGCGGCCGTTTTTTTACTGCCGGGGAAACAGCGCTGGAAACAAGCCTGAAACGGCCCTCTATACCCCCAAAATATCTAATGCAACCCAGGCCCAAAATTTCAAATTGGGTTTTCCAAATTGCACAACTCATGAACTCTGACATCCCCACTTGACACCCTCACTATGATCCATGGCCTGACTAGACATGAGAATTGTTTGTTGTTGTGCAGAGGCCACCAGGAAGTACTTGTCCATGAAAGACATAGCCAAAATGCAGGCTGAAGCTGAAAGGGTATGATACATTGTCTTTAGTGTTTACAAGCATCATCCTCATCTAAGTAATTTCCCATAGCATCCAACGCCACTCTCAAAATAGGAAGTTCGCTTTGGAAGCTAATATAAGGTAGGAGGCTTTGAAAGCAAGCATCTAAGGGCTGGTCTGCCTTTTTCATGTGGTTTCTTGTATGAGATTATTATTAGCTCATTTTTCAGACAAAGAAAAATAGATTGTGATTGTAACACAAGTCGTTTCGTATTTTTTGAAGCATTTTTGAATTACTTATGAATTTTCAAACGTAATGAGTCGTAGGTCCCTATTTATGACCCTAGGTCTTCCATAAACCGTTCAGATGCAGTTTCAAAAGAGAAATGGGAAAACAAAGAGAATGATTGGCTCTTGCAATAAATAATATTTCTTTTACCAATCCATTCAATGACTACAGAAGATCCATTTAAAGACCACCTTATGTCCATTTCAGGCGAGTCTACATGAGCAGTTCTAAATGCCCGCTCGCTTTCAGAGCCTCCTACCTTATAGTTGATCACATTAACCCTCAAAATTGTTTCTATTGATTAAACTTCCGGTCATGATTTCTTCTTTGCTGTAAGCATATGGTTCCCATCCTTCCTCGAAGCTTTCTAAATGATCTATTTTAGATCATAATTGGGGTTAGTTTGTGTCAAAGTGTGTTGCTTGCTCCATTTCTAACATGTTGGGTTGACATGTGTGAGTGGTGCAGTTGACATCCATGTTTGAACTTAATCACTTAACCTCTCGCCACCTTCTAGCGCCACCTGCCGAGAAAACCAATGATGACTTCCCTCTTTGTAAGAGTTTCTTAATCCTGAGCTATCTCATTTGCTTTTTCTGAGACTTGTGCTTTTGCTCAAATGCAGTGTATTCCACCACAGATAAGCTGCCATGGTTTTCGCAATCCTTGGTGCTGGAAAGCTGCTTTAAAGTTACAAGTTTAGATGACCCCAGAGCATGGGGATTATGAATGGAGTTATGATACATGGGTGACAATGGAAATGTGAAACTGTGAATTAAAGGACATGGTTGTAAGAGTCCAGAATGTGATCTACCACCCATTTAATTTACACTTGTCAAGCTCCTTATCATCACATTTGTATGTAAATTTTTGTGATAAGGAAGAGTGATGATGAAAGAACAGAGTGAGTTTTGAACCGGGTTTGCCCGTTCCTTAAAGGCTTCGCGGTGAAAAGAGGATGTGATATTACAGAAGGTAACTGAGATGAAAGGGGTCCGGTGTAGTGGTCTTTCTTCGAGAGGCATTTTGGCAGCCAATTGGTTGAACGTCTGGTTGAGAGGCATAAGGGGTTGTTGAAGTTGACCCACAATCAGCGAGATAGAGTCTCGGACAACCCGTAGAATCGCCGTTTAGCAGCTTTGGAAATTTCCATGAAAGGCTACCACTTCGAAGGAGGAAGAATTGCATAAAACCCACTTTGGTAACAAACCTGCACATTGCGGAACAAACGTTGTGAGGTTTGACATCCCTATTTGTTGATTGTCCTGGTGGATGCAGTGTGCCAGTCTCCAGGCATGGATTGTCTCCCTGGCGAGGAAGTGAGGTGCGAGATGGGAAGGCACGAGGGCTGTGACTGCGAGTACATCCAATCATGCTTTCCTCGTGCATCAGAGTGCACCTTTTTCAACGCCACTCACGTCAGAACGTGTGGATTTTAATCATCAGAGGATCCACAACTACTTGGACCTCGCAGTGCATTCCTGAAATACAACTCCTGGTTAGAAAGCTCCGGCTTGTGCAATCGGCGAGATAGAGATACGGACAACCCGTAGTGTCGTTGGCTGTGATTCTAGTAACCCATCGGGTGCTGAAGCTTTTGAGTATCATAGTCGCTTGATCATTCACAATAAGAAGCGTTCACTTCCTCACAACTGTCATTCTGAAGATTGAGATTCACTGTCTGATTTGTCCCTATCGTCCTTACGTTGAGTCTGCTGCCTCGACAGAATTGCCTGCACCACCTGCAACTAATAGAATTGGCACAATGTCAATCACCGTGCATGATCAAAGTTCTACGAAGACAATGGCCCAGAGTATTCTCAGAGTTGGAAATACTTTGAGATGAACTCGTAAAACTTCACTGGCTAACGAAAGGAAAGAAGATTCCTAAGTGAAATTCGCTTGAATAATTGTAGTACAAGTGAAATCTAGTCTAAATTATCGTGGTATGGATCGTATCAACCACCTGTTCGAAGTTACTACGAGCTTCCCAAGATTAATTAGAACCGGACAACTTCGTGCGTATCTGGAGGAGCTACACATTGCCAAAGCGAAATGAAGGCTGGTATGTCCACTGCCGTAACTCCCAAAGCTGCCAGACGGCGACCGTATTCCTGTTTGTCACCCAAAAATGACCCTGAAGGTTAGAGAACTCTTCTTAACGTATAGCAGTAGACAAAGCAGGATAAAACTACTTGCCAGCCCAATTTCATCTTAGCGTTCTTCGCAACCCAAGCACGTAGGGAATCCATCCCCGTAGCATCCGGCTATTTGAGTGCTTTTTGATTACTAGAGTGAATCTGTTTTGAGTTGGTCTTTTGTGGATTCTAAAGCATTGAAGTGTTATTTCGTTACATATCAGTGTCATGAATGATTGAAATATGAAGTAGTAGGGTCCCAGTCATGAACCATGAGTATCGCATCAATGATAGAACTCAGAGGTATCTTACTTCTTACTGGTGACGTGTGTGGATGGCAAATGCATTGTAAGAGACGAATTTAGATGCACCAATTTAGATCCGATGGCAAAACCACACTTCAATTTCACACAGCCAACACAAGGTACTAATTTTACGGGGGAAAACTGTCTCAAACTCGGATCAAGTTCACGTTTGCGCATGCACAGCACGCAAAAGAGTAAAAACACTGATTGTAACGAAATTCTTGAACTCTACCAGCGGTGTAGGTATATATATTATAAGTGTGATATATCTATTGAAATTTGTGAGAGATTTATGACCTTCAGGGGCTGGAAGACGCTTGTGACATAATGTGAATGGCGACTGGGGAGAGGTCGATTTGTCATGCGATGTGTTGCAATGATGCCTTTGGTTTGCTTTAGCACCTGTAAACAAATACCATGGTCAATTAGACAGTGTTTCCAACCAGCATACGGTGCTCCATTCCACACCAACTGACCAACATACCCTAAGCTCTTGAAGTGTCAAGGTGAAAGTGGATCATCTCAAAGATCCCTTATAGTTTCACAAAGCTGCAAATGCTAAATCAGTGTTAATCTAATAGAACGTTAGATCAATATTAAGATAATGTTTTAAGTGGAACGTAATCTACAGTGAAATTTAGCCATGTTCCATTTATTGTCCATTAAATTATAAATTAAACCACTATGTTGGTAGTATACACTTGTTTTTAAAATTTTGAATGTTCTTTTTTAGAAACTTTCTTATATCCAGTAGAAATTGAACTTAGGATTTTGCAGTTAATCCATTTTTCTCTTGTGTTAAGTTCTTTATTAATTCTATTCTTGTTGATTAAAAGATACTTCATGTGCACTTCAGCTATGATAAAATTGAATTAAGCTAAATTCAAATTATATGAACATTCTTAAATTTTTTTTTATAGAAACATGATTGAAATATAATTGAAACATAATTAGAATATTATAGAAATATTATAAAAAGATTATAGAAACACTCATGGAAACATTATAGAAACATTAATAGAATGAAATAGCATTCATAAAAAGAAGATGAGTACAATGTAGGAAAATTGAAATAATGTCAAAGCTATTCTATATT
Source organism: Antitrichia curtipendula (assembly GCA_951230915.1). Classification (NCBI taxonomy): domain Eukaryota; kingdom Viridiplantae; phylum Streptophyta; class Bryopsida; order Hypnales; family Leucodontaceae; genus Antitrichia; species Antitrichia curtipendula. Next base: position 5,082,482 of record OX579639.1, on the reverse strand, counting down.
CTTTTCAACAACATCTACAAACATAGTTGTCATGCGCTTACTACTAGCCTGTTGCAATAGAAATAATTCAAGCTCCAATTTCCTATTCTCTTCACATTCCATTCGACGTTTTGTCTGGTTCTCCTTGTGCATAGTTACAGAAACTTTAATCCTAACTTCTCTATTTCTACAACAGAATCAGCCAACTTGTCCAAAGTATCCATCAAACTCTTGTCAATTCGGGCCCTCTTAGCAGGTTTTGAAGAAGTACCTTAGCCATGGCAACGAACTAAATTAAATGCACGTGTTTGTGGATTAGTTCTACTATTGTCATGGGTAGTGTCGGTAGATGAAGTTGGAACAGTGCATGGTGGTGACTGTAGATGAAATGACTACCCAACGTCATCATGATCTTCAGAGAGATCAACGAAAGCATTTGAAGTCCCCATTCCCGACACCGATACACCTTGGTCCATTCTTCCCGATACTTTGTTGTCTTTTGTCGCGAAGCTAAGAATCTTGTCAATTTGATCATACCAAATGAACTTTTCACCATCATCTTTGGCACCGGTCCCCGTCTAGTTCTTCAATTTCTTAATCTTGGAATAGTTGATCCGCAGGCCACAGCTTCTTCTACTTGTGTGAGAGGGACTCCAACTTCCGTCTACGCTCAACAAGGAATTGTGCAATGAAGAGCTAGTGAATCCTCTTCCATTGATGTTGTCGCATCGTCACAGTGTTGTGAGTCTCCACGTGTTCCTTGCATTGGGACAATAAAAATTGAATTGCGGTGTTGCTCCAATGTCACTCTTGTGGTATCGCTTGTGTACCTACGGATGGAAGGGGACTTGTAGGGATTGAAGAAACATGAGGAGAAGCTTGAGAATTTGGTCCAGCCGACAATGGCGCTAGACTACTTGAAAGAACCACTTGCAAAAATCTCTTTTCCTCTATGCTCACAGAACTGACAAAATAACTTCAAAGCAATGAGATTAAAAAAAATTGAAAAAACTAAATCCTAAGCTCAACAAGTCATGTTCCTTACAAACTTTTTAAAATACATTAATATATTTGAAACAAAAACTTTTCAACTTTTACACAACAAAAAAACCCAGAACAAGAGTAAGTGGAGCACCTGTTCTGGAGCTATAAGGAGAAGGTTGTAAATTATCCCGAATTGGCAATCCTCCCCCCCCCCTCCCATTCACAAGAACCGTACCTTTGCAATTGGGGGGGAGGGGGGCATAAAAAGGCCCTCTACCACCCTTGGCGGTGGTCAAATTTGTCAAGGCTCCTACCACTAGCCCACTAGGCGAATCCTGATATACTCCGCCACTCCTCACCTTAATTCTGCACTTGTGTGTAGGGTGATGGTCTCTTTTGAGGTGACCCAGTTATGTCATTGTCAAAAATTATTGCTTTGTGTGAAGTACTTGAGGAAAATAAAATAGAATAAATTATTATACACTTCGGAACAAATCAAGGATGGCAGGTGCATGAATTCTACCCTCCTTACTCAATTGTTGAATTACGCTTTCTAGATCAAATATTGGCCTATTGTAATTCCTACATGAACAAACAACCCCAATTGGTCCTTGTTTTGTTTTTGTTTTATCAAATTTGAGGCAATCATATGTAAAAATAAATAAATAATTTTTTTTAATTCAACTTTGTACTAATGGATGTGTTGATGAACGTGCTGACCTAATAACTTATTGCTAGCATTGATTTTTAAATTTTTCTAAACATACCTACCTTACTACATTATTTGATATACAAAATACATTGGTCTTAGGGTTATTGCATTGTCATCAAGTTTCAAGAATTTGCTACATTCAAGTGTTTAAATCCACCTCAATCTCATCATTTTCCAAGATTTTTTTTGAACTGGTTGTTTTTGTCTTTGTATCTTGAGCTTCTTGGTTGCATGAAAAATATTTGAATCTCTACTTCAAGCCTCAAGTTTTTTTAGCAATTTTGAGTATGTTCTATATATATATTTTTTTTTTGTTCAAATCTATTTGTTTTAGAACCAACACATATAGAATTTTCATCAATTTTAGTGATGTAGAATTTGATACCATATAAATTACATAGTATTTTTTTTACAATATGATCCATTCAATTTGTCATTTTAAAACCATTAATCCTTGGTCCTAAAGGGGATTGAAATCCAAACCATGACTATAGAGATTGACAAGATTTGGGATAAAATAAAGGTATATCTTATTATCAAGAGGTTTTGAAAAAAATTCTATTAATTTCATACGTATTTGTTTTCAATGATGTAAATCTAATGATCTTCTTTGGATTGCTGGACTTTGGTGATCATTTTTGAATTGGACTATATTAGAACATGCCAAACCTCATTCTTGTTTGGAACTAAAAATTCCAAGAGTTTACGATGGATGGTGTGAAATTCCTAGAATGCAAGCATCTCACAAGTTGCAACAGAGAATTGGGGTATATGTAATAAAAGAAAGAATAATCAATGATACATGTGACATTGTAGAACACATATTTATCATAGCTCACTATATTGTCAAGATCCCAATGTCCCAATACTTGACTACAACAATGCTAGAAATCCAAGAGAGTGCATTAACTAACCCATAAACGACATAGAGAAACGACATAGAGGATGTTTTTTAGCTGATGAATGACAAAGAATCTCTCTATGCAAGACCAAAGTGCAACTATTCATCCTCTAAATTTTGTGTGAAAAGGGAAGGTCTTATACAATAGCTTGATTTTCAATGAGTGCTTTGGCATTTTTTTAAGCTAACATTTTGCATTGTACCAAAATAGATGATTTCCACGGTGACCAACCTATCATTTAACCCTTGAAGAACCTTGACTATGTTATCACCAAAAACGCTCAAAAACTGCCATTTCTAGTACAAGTAAAAAAATTTTGAAAAATATCATTTTTGGACTTATGTAACCATAGGATCTTGTAGTATGCTGGTTTGAAAAAATGTGAAATTTTTCTTAGAAATTTCCACCATGTAGATTGCAAGATATTAGCATTTGAAGTGACAAAACCTCTTTGGGGGCCCTACAAAAACCTAGGCAGCTACACTTCACAAGATCACATTTGTATGAAAAAATATCCAAAATGGTGGTGCTTTTTGGATTCATTCTTCAAGGCCATCTAGCTACATGCTTGAAAAATTTCAGATCATTTAGAATCATACAACTCCTCATAACTTCTGACTCATTGATCAAAATAGAATAATTAAAAGCTTTCCACGTATATATAACTCTAGAAAACCAATTTCAAATATTTGTTTATGAAAAATTTGATTTTTTTTATCCGTCCGGATTGCCCATTCGGAAAAAAAAATAACATATTAGGCCATAATTTTTTACTCATGTTTTCAAATGTCCTGAATTTTAGTGCATATGAAAGATATTCCTTGTCTCCACCTTCTATTAAAATTTCAACCTAAAATATGCAAATCTCCATTAACATGTACATGTTCAAAATTTCTATGTTGCCAAAAAACGCATGATGAGCTTTTAGGGGTTAAAGGTTAATCCTTAAACAATGGATTGGTGACTGTGGAAATCATCCATTTTGATACCATGGGAATCATTAGTCTAAAAAATTCCAAAAGCACTCATTGAAAATCAAAGTATTGCAGAAGATCTCCCCTTTTTACACAAAATTCCGAGGATGAATAGTTCCACTTCTATTCTACACTAAAAGATTCTTTGTCATCCATTGGACATGACCATATATACTTCCGCCTCGACATTTAAGGATTCCCATTTGTTGACTTCCTATACCGATTGACAAAATTGAAAATACTGTGAATTTTGGGAGCCAAAAAGTGCACTTCACGAGTAGCCAATGCTTAGGGTCTTCTAATTCCAATCATTCAAGAACTACTTTCAAGCTCACTACTTCCTACTTTCTTGCTCATTACTTTGGGACATGTGTCATAATCTTATTAGTCCCAACCTTGTAAAAGACAAAAAAAACACATTCCAAGCTTCCGTTGGAAATCTGTTCCAACCTTCGTTGGAAATACTGCACCTGTACCGGTTGGGTACTGGGTGTATTTTTGACAATTGGTGCCTCAACCTCAGTGTTCAAAATTTCAGGCAATTGGCATCTGCACAAGCAACACACAACCTCAACAAAGAAACACAAAACTGTTTAAAATTTTCTTTACAACTCACAAGATGCAAACCGAATCCTCTTTTCATCATTATAAAATTGTCTACAAGAACACAAGCCTGCTGTCTGGAAACTTGACAGCACAGTGAAGTAAGCAGCGAGTTTTCTACGATAAGCAAATGCTAACTCTGCAAACACCTGGTCCACTACTGATTGTTTCTCTTTGTACAGTACATGGCCAAGCTAATATATGCAGTTTCCACAAGACTGATATGATCCAACACTAGACTGATATCAGTCTGTCTGTCTGTCTGGTTTCCGCTGCATGGGAAGTGCCCCTATTAATAAAACCTATCTACACTTCGTCTCCATTGCAGCTTCTTCACAAAGACGCCCTCAACTGATAATGCATTCCCTTGGATTTCCAGCGCTGTCTTCGTCTGAGGAGTCGTCCCCTTCGAAGTCACTGTCCAGGACTGCTATATGTCCTCCATCCAGAGCCCCACCCTCAAACGACACGCGCGTGTAAGTGCCCATCTCGTTGTCTGTTGGTATTTGCAGATGGCGTTGCAGTAGCAACGTTCTCACCAGACCTGCCGTGAGAGGGATATGTGCAGCATGGCTCTCTCTCCTTCGCTTATTCAACCTCATGACCTGCACTCCACGTATCATTCTTTAGGCATTCATGCACTGCTCCCTTTCTACTCTGAACCCTTTCTATTTTACAGATGCACTGACAAAGTGCTGCTCCTGCTCAGTTTTTCAACCACTCATATGGCTCCATGCTTGCATCAAGTTCTGTCCAACATCCCTCAAACTTCCTCTCAGTTGTATCTTTATATAAAGAATGGAAGAATGGGCATCATGGATACTCAAGATTTAAGGCATCATGACTGATTGCAAGGCTTCAATAAAGAATGCTAGGTACTAACAATCAATCGAGAGCTGGGAGACCCAAGGTGATTATTGGACATAACCCTCTCCCCAAACTAAATCAGAACCGTTGAGATCTTGGAGATCTGCAGTCTATCCGAGATCTTTAGACCTTCCTCTTTTTCAACTACAATGCCCCATGTGACGATGAAAGCAACAGGAGAGGGTTGTGAACGTATCAACCATCCGCATGTATCAGAGAACCCAGACGCATGAATATAGCAAAAAAGGCATGAAAAAGCAGAACAAAACACACTAAGCTTAGAGACATACTCTGTCAGCATCCTGTGGAAGCTCAAGAATGCGGTCCGAGATGGGGGCCCAGACTTTGATGGTCTCGTCAATACCACTGGTGGCCAGAACAGTGGCATGAGGATGAGGCTCCAGGCAATTCACCACTTTGTTATCTCCTTTCATCAAGGCAACGAGTTTTCCTCCTTTCTTCTTCCAGATAAAGATCCTCCCGCAGTCTGATCCACTGATGACGTATTCTGTGTTGGGACCGAAAAAATTCACGCCCTTGACAGTGTGGTGGTTTCGGTGCCCCTCGTACACTTGGGGTTTTGTGGCTTCTTCATGGGAGCCCTCCGCCTCATCCTCTGCCGGTTTCTCAGCATCCTCTTCTGTGTTTTTTGGGGGCCCTGAACCCATGCTCATTGATTTATCAAAAAGGTAAATCAGCTCGTCGTTGTAGGAAACTAGAAGCTCCTCTTGATGGGAGTACGCAACACATGTTATGTATTCATCGTGACCTGCATCCTCAAACCGAGAAAGAAACGCCCCCGTAAGAAGGAAAACAATATCAGACAGTCAACTTTCGTTCGTGCAGGATAGAGACTTGAAAATCATCTTAACCCCTAAGTGCTCAAATGGTCAAAAGTGGCCACTTCCGTAAACGTTGCTTAGTCTATCAACTTTGAAACAAAGTTCAAGGAAGGTAAAAAAAATGCACCCAATAGAGAGAAGAAATCATTCCCCACTTCTTGCTCAATAAGAAAACGTTGTAAAAGTTACATGATCAAACAATCAGCTTCCGAAGTAAACTTCCTATTCTAAACATGGAACCCTAGGGGTTAAACACTTAAATTCAATAGGTCATGACTATGTAGACATTGCGGATAACTACTACCAAATCATAGTGTACTGGCATACTGGTTTTCATATCCACAAGTTCCGACCACTAAAAATTTGCAACGAGAGGCTTGCCTGGCCCTTGCAAATGCTTTGGAGCATAGCATTCAACTGGTTGATCTTCCATTTCAAACCCATTGGCAGTAACCCGCCGAACGTCATAAACACGTGCATATTGATCCGAGCCCCCCACTGCAAAGTAGTTGAAGTTTCTTGGGTTCATGACAATGGCATTGAGCCGAACTACTCTTCTCCGGCTGGGTTTACCAGTTGCCGATCGAAATTGATGGCAAGTCAAGAGTTTCGTACTTTTCTCCTCTCGCAAGTCAAACTGGAAACAACAATTTCTGTGAGACAGAAGAAAAAACAAAGAGACAACAGGCGAAGTACACTCGGTTAATAAACTCGTGATGAAATTCTAAATGAACGCGACCAGGAAAATAAATACCGCTTCACATAGGAATCAAAGTTCCTAAGCTGCAGATTTGAATATATTAAAAAGGATGGGTGATAACAAGGTCTTCAATAAAATCAGATTGTTTAGAAAACCTACACAATGGTGATTCATCCTTGTCTGTACTTAGAAATCGCGAACTGTAATGTTCCATCAAACATGGTTTTCATAACATTAGATTGTTTCAGATAGCATAATAAAGAGAATCTTCCCCCGATTTATAGGGAGATCTCCTTGTGGCCACAATATGGGGGCCTCCTTATGGTGCATAGTGAGAGCCCTTTTGTATATGAGCACTGGAAGACTTCCCCATGGATCATGCAAATGCTCTCTTCAATATTTTCTAGTTTTACTGAAACTCTGTTTGGAGGGATATGACAATTCATGATTCCCAACTACTGACGAGGGAGACTCATCATTGTGTATCTTATCTGAATATGCTCAATACAGGAAGGCAATGAACATCATCAATAGATAGATAAACCAAGGAGAACTAGGGTTTCAAATTCACAGCACACATCTTGCTTCTCAATTCCTACTGCAAGAAATGTTTAAGAGGACGTGCACAGATTACTGACGATCGACCAACACTTGGAATGAGTCACAGAATTTAAGGAATGAGGAGGAAGAAAGAACATACATGTCTAACCACGCCATCTTCTCCACAACTATAAAAAATCCGAGGGCTGCCAGTCTCAATTGCCATCTTGTGAGCACGGCTGCTGTGTTTTGCAAGGCTCTTTGTACTGACTGTTCCATTTTCCAGAATGGTCCCATACCTCACCTACACATATTGCACAGATGATTATTCGAATCTCTTCATGGTAAAATATTAACCCAGTGGAAGTACAGAACTTGGGTTATGCAAGAAGCAGTAATTCAAAAATTTATAAGCTTCGGACAGAGACTTCAAACCAAATTTAAGCAGGTAACAGGTAGCATAGACCTAGAACACCCTGGACCCTTATCAAAATAATAATCAGAAAAACGAAGAACGAAACTGCGATGAAGAAAGAGTCTGAACAACACAGAAACCAAGGTAAACTAAGATAGGATACTAAAACCACTTAGACCGGATCCTATACTGATCCTGTTACCAACAGCAACTCATATATCCATACACTTGGTTGTACTTATTAGTAAATGGCGAAAAGATGACTTGGCTAAATGTCTATGATCACTGATTTTTTATTAAAAATGTGGTTGTGTACTGTCACTTATAGTGCTCTAAAACCTCCCAGTTTGAATGATCGCACAAGAAATCCATCATATTGAAAATTGATCTCAAGAGAGTTCGGCTCTTGTACCCAAAGTGATCTCTCCAAATCTCAATACATCTCCCCAAAACCACTGCTACGTATTGGGTAAATTGCTTAAAATGACGCAAATAATATCCTCTACTTCAAGGCGAGAAGCATGAGATGCATTCTTATTTCACCACAAACCTTGATTAACAAAAAGCAGAAGGAAAAAAGGTTGAGCAGACCTGGCCATCAGCTGCACAGCTAACAATGATGCGGTCATCAGAATATGGCATCATTTGAGCCTGAAGCACATTGTCTTCATGGCCAGAATCATAGGACAGAACCCGCTTCTTGCTTGCCCATTTCCACACCATTATGTCCTGGTCATCTGAACCAGACACTAGAAGCTCACCCGAGGGGTTAAAAGTCACAGTATTTACACGCCCATTATGTCCCTCCAATTCCGCATAGTTAACAAGACGGTGGATGAGATCCTGCAAATCAAAACTCCACATGTAAGTGACAGGAGAAAGATAACTCACTTTGGATACGCTCTTGTATTTCAACACTCACTAATAACAACAAACTTGTTCTGGTTTGAGGCTCCTTTCTTAGGGCATAACTGTACAGTAGCTTTGAAGTACAGAATGAATCTCATTAGCTGCTAGAGTAAGGCAGGATTCTTGAAAACTGTCAGTGCTCTTAAAACTTCACCAAGGCTAATCTAACAGAAGGGGTGATATTGGATTTTTCAATACAAAAATTTCGTGCAGTATAGGGCAGGGCCACTTTAGGAGCACCTATGCATTTTAACTTCAGAAAGTCATAGTACCGAACATTCGTTGAACACCATAATAGATTCTAAGTGCATTGCAATCTGCTCCAATTTACATTCTCATCAATACCGAATTAAAAATGTCGGTACCAACTCATACTCGCAAAGAGCACAGTTAGGCATTAAGATGCGCTTTAAGCAACTCTCACTAGAGAAGCAAAATTGGAAAAAAAACAATTGGGGAACATTCCATACCTCACAACCTCCAATCTGTCGGGCAAAGGTAGTCGAATTGACATCCCCAATCTGGCGACGCCAATGCTCACCCAAGCCACACCTATACAACTGCTTTGTACGATACATCTTCTTAAACCTTGCACCTTGGTTTTTTCTTCCCCTTTCACTGCCTTCTCATCCACAAAGCTCCAATTCACCCTCCTTACTGTATCATCTTCACAAGTAGAACACCGACACATTCGGCTCCATCCATGAAACCCTTCCCGAGTATTTTTGTGTACGCAAACTATCAAGAGATCCTAAACCTTCCTGCACGCAGGCTTCAAAGCTGATCCAACTTATCTCACAATTTGGTAAGATTCCTCATGAACGGAATAGGTTGGAGCTTTTTCAATCTTCGTCAGCCTCACCACACCAACATCCCCACCTGCATGCGAGTGCAATTTCAGATACGTGCAAATTCTTCCAAAGCTACAGACAGATTCTTCCACAGCGACAGATCTTAACCCTTACAGAAGCTTTAGAATCCACCTTCTGCACAGAGTATCCTGTGATTAGAGCGTTCGTTTTCTAACACACAATGAAGATACGCAGACACAGTTCCGCCAAACCCTAAACTCCCGCTACGGGAAGGCCCTGCCAGATTCGCACACAAATCTAGTCCAGAGCCAAACCACAACGCAAAAGATCGGCATGCAAATTGTCGGCATTTCAAAACGGTGTCAAATCGCATCAACAACGACGATAGACCTCTATCAACAAGCCATGGCGATGGCAACTCCGTGGAGTCCCGGTGCTCTTCCCGGTGAACCCTGAGCTGCGAGAGAAACCCTCAGTTGTCACAGACACGGTTTTGATTCGGAAACAGCACTCAAATAACAAATTCGACAGACCTACCAAGAGATGTACAATTGACGGCAAAAGACAGAGCGTAGCTCGCCCTCCCTCCCACGATTCCACGTCTGGAGAGCGGCTCAAATCCTACGCCAAAGCCGGCATGATCACCCCCTCTCAGACTAAGTCAGAGCCACATCCGCATGGACCGCATCTGTCAAACAGATTTGCAACCCCACAAGAAGTACGGTCACATTCTCGTGAGCGAAAGTTTCACCGTGAATCTGAGTTTCTAATTGTGGAGCTAGCGACCGGCTGCACAATCCCTACCCTTGAAGAGATCTGAGTAGGAAACCGCAAGGAAATCATCGTCGAAGCATAAGGCTGCGAATCCTTGGGAGCCACGGTTGCAGGCCATTCTGACATGAATATGCCTGCTCTTGAAAGACAAAGTACTGTGCCGACCGACAGGCGGTATTCCCGCTGCAATAAAGAATGATTTTTCTAGCCTGATAGTAGTGATTACTGCTTGCTGCTCTTTCGATAGTGCGCAAACGTGTTAGGTCCAAGGGATGATTTGCCTGGAAACTAACTAGATTGAGCATGTGCCACTACGATCTGCATGTCTTCCAGAAACGGAAACAAGAAAATCAAAGGATTTGTGTCATCAGTAGATGCAAGCCATACCGAAGAGACAGAAGTGACAGTTGCTTTCAGGGCTCAGACATAACCAATTTCTTAGTCATTCACAAAAATGAAAATGCACACAAAGTAACGAAAGCCTACACAATCTCTTTTTATTTCCAACGTGAATGTCCCTCATACAAATGAAAACGTCTATCCTGTTGCTGCAGTCGCTAATTCATGGACCCAAAATCTGTACACAACTACGCTGATGTAACGACATATTATTCCTGTGTGAAATCTAGCTACGGGCCGACGTTTCTGACACTGCTACCAATGTAGCTCCAACAAATGCACTTCGTCTCTTGAAAAAACTGAAGCCCGGCTGTCGTCCTCGACATCCGCACCTTGAGCTTGGACTGCATTCTCTTCAAAAACTTGACCATCTCTTCGAATAACTCTTGGTAGGAACCAGGTGCGGCCTAAGTCTATGATCTACTTGAGCTACTTATGTGGCTTGTGCATGAGAGAGAACGCAGTCTCTGACCCTCACCTGGAAAAACAATAGCAGCTCACCATGAGAGAAAATCCTTCAAAGGCTGCAGAGGTTAAAAGGAAAGTCCTTAAACAATTGGAAAGAGAAGTGAATTCAGAAAGGAATGCGAATGTCCACATTCTACCTCGTGGGCCGAAAATCTGCAGCATCGTCGCTGTCGCAATTGCGGCCCTTCTTAGACATTAATCAGCTCCTCCACCCATCTGTTGTACCCTTGAACAAACCTGCAACCCGAAGCAGAGGTTGAAACCCTAAACCCCAAAATCCAATCCCTGAAACCGAATCCTTCAATACTTGCTACAAAATTCATTAGTGGGTTTCATTCATTTTTAATCACACGAGCATAATTGCTTATCCACAGGACTTCTTGAAGCTCTGAGGAGAAATTGCACACTTTCCAAGAGGCGTGCTGATAAGCAGTGTGTAAAACCCGAAGAAACGAACTAGAGAAAATTGCTTCAAGAGCTTACCAAAACAAAGTTCACTGAGAGGAGCGTTGTGAAAAGGACACTTTCAAATTCGATTCCAGAAATCCATGAAGGATGCTTTTCGGATGAGCCACTCCTACCTCTTCACATTGCCATAACAACAGCCTTCGGAAATCCCTTGGAAAAACTGTTTCATCACAAGCTAGCAAACTCTGCTTTGGAGAGGCTCTCTTTGGGAACACGCTTGTCGAACATTGAACAAAGCTGTTTACTTGAAAACACCCAAAACCGTCAAAATAAGTAATTCAGCATGGTTGGAGGCACCTTTTTCAAGAATTTTTGTTTTTGTTTGGCAATTGAAAATAATTAAATTTTTGGATAAGAGATGTAGTTAGTATGAATTTTCAAAGTAGAAGCTCTTTAGGCCTTTTGAAACCATCACATAGCTTGGGCATGAGACAAAAATCTAAAGAATAAGCTATCAACCAAATTTAATTAAGAAAATGGTTTCATTGCACTTTGGGAACACTTTCAATAGAAGTCTATTTATCAAGAATGCATATTCAATTAATTTTGTATGTTTTTACCTTGTGGTGTAAAATTTCCTAAAATTAAGAACATGAAATTTACAAAGAAATGAACTGTTCTTTAAAATATGGAGTCTTTGTGGATTTCTCATCCTAGACTTCCCACATTTTTAGTGCTCACGATTTTTTTAAAGTAAAATTTGATTTTTCTAAATGAACACTTTTTTTAGATTCCATTTTTTACTTCAGATTAAACTTCATTCAATAATTAGAAAATTACTAGACCATAGTAGTTTTACAATTCAGTTTGGAACAAGGTATCCAATCATTTTAGGAAGGTGTCAAATTGGAATAGAAACTCAAATTCATAAGCATCACTCAAATTTGTAAGCTTCACATAATGGAATTCAACTTCAAAAGCAATCAATTTAATGGTTAAAATTGAAGTGAAAAAATAAAAAGCTAAAAATTGTTAAAATACACTACATGGTGATCTAATTTCAACTATTATTTGGGAATCATAGCCTCATATAAAGACCAAAAATTGTCTAAATGGCTTGAATTTAATAGTATGGCATGGCATGGCATGGCAATCAATAACACTTCAATAAAACTAAAACTAAAATCATCTTGGTTGCATTATAAAGCTACCTTTGTATTAAGGACACTTTTATATAAAAATAATTTTAAGATATCACACCTTAGTCATAAACTCAATGAAGGAGAAAGGTAGAGTAAACTAGCCATTCACCACATTCAAGAAACACACAATCAATTACCACACATCAACTACACAATTCAACTACCAATTCAATTGTGATAAGAGCAAAATTTTGTATCACCATCCAATGACTACACACTGTGCAATAAAGGGTTGCAAGGAATTTTTGACTAGATTTCAACAACAACACTCTTCTTGACAAAATGGAAGAGCAATGGGACAAAGAAAGTTTTATGAGGAAACTGCTCAACTTGTACACATAACACCCTTAACCACCGAGTACCCACAAATCCATATTCTGACTTATGAACAATACATACTCAAATAGTCTTCAAAATATTCGATTGTGGTGCATAGACTTTAGGTAGTGAGTTGGTTTTGGGTATGTTTGAGGTGAAGAATGAACGAAAGGTACGATTGAAAAATACTCGGCGTTGAAATTTGAAAAGATTTAGACCTGCCAGGCAGGCATTGTTCAGTGTAAAGAAGCCCACTAATTTGACACAAGTAGGTTATAAATACAACTCTACACTCTCGTCAGAACAGTGACGTACTCCACTAAACTGTGAATTTGCAAATATACACTCAGATTCAATCTGCGTTGAGATAAGTACTCACAGCACCAATTAAAGGGTCCTGCCATCAATATTATGCTTCAGTGTTATCAGAGGACCTCAATACAAAGAATTAGCAAACTTGGGGCAAAAAGCACATAGCAGTTTTGGAGCAGCATCTCTAGAAGTGGCAAAAACATTCCTGTGTATCTACTATAAACAGCTTCAGTCAGCACAACGGGTTGAAGAAGATATTGCAGCAAATGATCCACAATCCACCTGGAAAACCAAGTCACAGTGGATTAGTGGTTGCAACAAAACAAACGAAATATAACCCGCTAACGTTCAAAATAACAGATACAGCTAGACAGCCATGGTAAATAAAACAAGAAGAATGAATAACAGGTATTTTGGGATCATGTACCAGTCAGAACCCTGAAGTTGGCTTCATCATGCCGTAGAAAATAAACAAGTAATCAAGGTTCTGCTGATGAATTTATATTATACATCGCAGATATCTAATTGACCGCCACGAGACGAGCTGGAGCAGGAGCAAAGCCATTTACTGGAGTGCATTCTCTGGAGAGCATACAAATCGTACAGTGAGAAGCCAAACGAAATAAGAACTTCGAGGAGAAGTTACCTTAAGAAAAACATCAGAGGATTAAACGAACAAGTTATCAAATCTTCCTTGAAAAAGATTACTCCATGTGCATTACAAATTGGGATATAGAACTGATACGACTTCATATTTAGGTTGCTCTGTAGAGAACAGAGCCATGCATGCGTATCGCCCATATACCACCTATAAACCCATGGGAATGACTTGCAAGGTACTACGAAACATGTAAGGCGAAGTGAAGCATCACCTCAAGAAGAATTTACGCATCGGCTTTGAGCTCTGTGCAGATGTACGAAAAATAGAAGACAAAACGGTCCCGCTCAGAATTCTCAGCAAAAATAGCGGCTCAATGGCAGCCATGGAAAAACCGCTGGGTCTTGCTTTTCAGACAGTGCACTTTTAACGACCGCACTAAAGAGCATCGCCTGTTCAATCCATCATAACAGAGCACACCTGTCACATTTAAGATTGGTTCAATTTCAGCGCCAAGTAGCATCAATCCAAAGATTTCAGTGAGAATATGAAGTCCTCAACAGGGCCAAAAATGTGCACAACACCGTTATGATTACCTTCCAAGCGCCAGGAAAGTAACAAGATGCCACTCAGGTATTTCTAGCTTATGCAGACTGAAAGGACAGAAAGAAAGACAACTGAGACCACCAAACAATGTTTCAGGCTCGCAGGGATCAGCATAATCCTAAGGACTAGGAGAACCCTACACTGGGAAAGACTTTACCTTATGCTCTGGAAGCCTTGGCACTAGGAGTTCATAATGCCTGAGGATCACTGCCAGTGGGTGCCTCCTCCTCGGCAATTAACCTTTCTCTAGTGCGAGACATCGTCCGAACAGGACGTGACGAAATCTTTGCTTGATCTACTTCATCTTCTGTCTCGGTAGGCGCCTGCCGTCGATGTCTGTTAGGCTGTTCAATAAAACATGGGAATAAGCAAATTGCTAGAGGTAGAAGAGGTAGAAGATATTACTTGCGTCACTTTAAGCATATTCACCAGTGTGACTTTTGGGAGGTGTCTACAGAGCTGTAGAGAGATCGCTTGGATATAACAGCTGGTAAGATCGTATTTTTATAATTTTGTATGGATTTCTTCTGCACTTTCAAAGTGGGAGGTTGTAGACCACTATAAGTGACAGAAGACAACCTCAATTGCATACAAAGATGAGCGGACATAATCATTCAGCCCACTCACGTGATCATAAGTTAAACCAAGTGAATGACTAGACGAGTTGGTAACAGGGTCGGTTTAGGAGACAGGATAGGGTCCCTAACAATTCCTAAACCCTCTACCTTATTAAACCCAGCAACAAAAAACGACGGAAAATAATTCACACCACAAGGAGTTCAAGAAGAGAGTTTCTCACATCTCTGAGTCCGTCAACGTGCACAACAATGATGGTGATGTCGTCTGTCCGAGTCTCGAACTTGAGCCAAAGGCGATGCGCTTCCTTCACTACCGCAAGACAAGCTTCCTTCGGATCCTGGTATAATGCAACCTGCAAAGTACATGTTCAGTTCTAAACAAAACAAGCTCAACCCTCAATACGCACACTCTGTAATTGCACATTCCCTGTAAACCCTCAGAATATGTCAACTCGTGTACACATTTAACTGAACAACTTCCACATGTGGAATTGAGAGAGTGCAATCATTTGTCCCCGCGAGGGAGTGTCAGTATAACGATCCCAAACTTAAAGATAAATAAAGTAAATGAGACCTAAATTTCCGCCTAAAAGAGTAAAGTGCCACAAAGTGTACCATATCTATGACAGCCTGGCTTGATAGGAACTCGAAGACTCCATCACTTGCAATAATGAAAAAAGGATGCCGGGGACGAAGCTCCAAACACAAGACCTCCGGGACCGCAGTCACACCAATCTCTTCTGCAACCGAGTCTCCAATGCTCCTCGTAAACGCTGTCCCAGGATACATATCATCCGCCACCCAGAGCCTCGGCGGGTCTCCATCATCGTGATTCTCATCGTTCCAGCACTGCACACTCGCAGGCTTCAACCCCTCCATCTGATCCAGCGTCATCACCCTCGCCCCACAGCCTTTCACACGCTCACACTCATCATCCCTATACGGCGTCTGATCAAACGACAAATCCTTTGCCACCACCTTCTTCTGCCTCCGAACGCCGAGAACAGCACGGGAGTCTCCCACATTGGCAACATACACTTTCTTCCCACGCACCAGGACAGTAATCCCCGTCGTCCCGCTCATGGAGTCGTCAAACTGGCTGTGCTTGTGCAGCTGCGCATTCGTATTCAAGTAAGCCGAGTGAAAAGCTCTAACCACATCCTCCGGGTAATGCGCGTCGTTGATCAGATTCTTCCAGAGGTTCTTCCGTGCGAAGTCAGAGCAGTGTTGCCCATACTCGCCGTGGCCGTCGAAGACCCCAAAGAGATGGTCGTTCGGGTTGCCCCCGAAGGAGGTGTGAATGGTGAAGCTGTCTTGGTTGGCTTTTCGCAGCTGGTCGGGGTAGTGACCTCGTTGGGATAACACCGCATAATTGAGCTCGTAGTTTCCGTCAGGGACTTTGACGACCTTGGAAGGGCCTTGATCACCGAGCCCTGACTCTATAACAACCGGCGGAGCGCCACCTTCGAGGGTCTTAGAGTATGGAGTGTCTTGGTAAAGTATTCCCGACTTGGAAGTTCGCTTGGGGTCGGCTGGTTTGGGTTTTGCCACGAACACAGGCTTGGGTTGCGTCGGGAGCGGGATGATGATGTTCGGCGGAGACCTGTCAATGATGAAATTGGGAGACTTGCCGGAGGGAGTTCCTGGAGTGAAATTTCCCGGTGAAGCTTTGGCGCCAGGGACGCGTGGAAGAGGCCCGCTACCGACCATGTGCCGTTGCTTCGCAGATACGGAGACGGGCACCACAGGGCCGGACTTGGCCTTCGGTTTCAGGAGCACAGGCTTGCCCCAGTTGTCGTTGTCGTGACTTTCGGGCGTGTAGACACGCCGTCGATCCTTGGAGTCGCTCTTGAACTCGTCACGGGCTTTCTTGGAATTTATACACCCCATCGGGAAAAAAGAAAGAAAAAGGACAAGGAATTCCCGCAAACGAAGGTGATGCTGGTGAAGTCCGCAGTGGTGGATTGAGGAACACTCACGCGATAAGCTTGTTACTAGGGTATAATGTCAATGAAACCCTCGAAATCGTGGCCTGCCACAACGGAAACATAACTATCTAAGTCCTCGTACGACAGCAAGTACATTTCCAGTACGAAACATAGGAAAAAGACGTTGAAAACACACAATCGAATCCAAATTCCACTACAAAGAACTGAAACACAAGAAAAAAGACGCTGTAAACACAATCGCACTCCGGGCACTCCACTAGCGACGCAATTCCAGTAAAAATAACTAAAACACAAGAAACAAGACAATCTAAGTCCTTGCACCCACTCTATCCGTTTCCAGTGCTGAGAACTAAACCACGATATAGATAACGTCAGGGTCTAGAGAAAACCTTACAAATTACACATCGCGTGCAATCCAGAAAACACTCGCCTCCCTCAGCTGTCTCCATCATCTCTCACTCCCGAGGCTCCCTCCCCCCCCTTGCCCCCCTCCTTTCCCCTAGAAGAGCCAGCGGCTTTTGAAGATGAGCAGAGCGGCAATGCGACAGCTCCAAATCCAAGAATCTAGGCTCCTCGAACTCACCAACGGCATCCAAAGCGAGGTCGTGATCGTGGGGGTGCCCAAGTCCCTCCCCATCTACCGCCTGTAGTAGCCCTAAATCGAGAGCTAAACTAAACTAAACCCAACCCCCCTGCCCTTCACTTCCGATCGCCCCAACCTCACAAAATTCCCACAGAATCGAAACAATGACGAATCCAGGGGTGCGAGACGAGACGGGAGTCTGGAAGACGGAGAATCTGGCATGACTGAAGGGTTCCGAGGTTGGACATGTGGAATGAGGGCATGATGGAAAGAGGAGATCTGATGAGAGATGCAGTGCCAGGCAACCTGGCATTGATGAAGAGGCCGGGATTGCAGAGATCGGGCTCGGGGGGGTTGGGAGAGGAAGGGTGGCGCGCTTTGTTGGGAGATACGAGAACAGGGGTCCAGGCTGGCTCCCCTGCCAGCCACGTCCCTTCTTTCGGGACGAGAGCTCCAGCGGGGCATTCACCTTTAGAGGGCGGACGGAGGCTGTGGCGGGGGAACTTTCCCTTGCTGTGCTGTGCTCTATGGTAATCAAGCATACCCAAGGTAAGAGACCCTATTTGCGCCATGTGATTATTTGCATCACTTCATGGCCATTATGTATCACCAAAGGACATTTGAAAGTTTACAATGTACACTAATGAAACATAGTGGCATAAATTTAAGAGGGCTTTTGAATTGAGGCATAAATAGGATCTTTGCCCATAACTACACCACCACCACCCATTTCTTTCATAACATTGCTAAACCAGGTGAAGGGATAATTCCCTCCAAGATACCTTGGGGGAGTATTAAGTTATAATGCTCCAAATCTGATTGGTTGCACTCAAAATGTGATTCCCTAGGTTGTTAGACTTGAGAAATTCATTGACTGGGGGACTCCTGATTTGGAGGGAACAAAAGGACCCCTCCAACAAAGGTGAACAATGTTACGTTTGGCAACTTATAAAATTAAAGATGATTGACTATAACTATGAATAAATAAATATATATAATTCATTATATAAGATTAAAAAAAATCAAAATCAAAAACTAAATTAATACCTATTGTTGACATTTTCAACCATATTTGTGAAGGGCATCAACTTGAAACAAAAAATTGTACATTCAAAACCATAGCATTCTACGAGTAGAAATGTAGTAGATTGTGGATAGTGTTCCAAAGTTCAAACAACAATAAAATATATAGTTGTGAAAATTTTCCAAAATTTCAAATTGTAGTAGAAATAAGACTTGGTAAACTTCATTTACAAGTTTGGATCATTTTTGTAAAATTGTTCTTATGGCTAAAACTTTGATCAAAAGCTAGGAGTTTGGAATTGCCAAATATTATTTAAAAAAATATTTGTTCTATTTCATAGATTTTGCATTGTATTTGGTTTGTAGAAAATTTTGTAGTTCTTTTATGAGGGCTAACCACACTACGTATAGACTCAAGACATTGTCCAAAGAAAGTTTGCACAAAAAACATCCAATTTCCAATAAAAACAAGTCATATTTCATCATGATTAATCAACCACTTCATGGCTTAGGTGAAAACACCCCAAAACACCATTCATTGTGTACCCATTCTTGACAAGTCAACTTTTTATTGAAAGTGTCCCCCCAAAGTGCAATCAATAAACCATTTCCATATTTTATTGTAATTGGTTGACTAGCTACTCATTTTCTAAATTCCAGTATCAAGGACCAAGCTATGTGATGGCTTCAATGGCCATAGAGAGTTCCACTTTGAAAATTCATAGTAATTACATGCTTTATTAAAAAAAAAAAAAAAAAAAAAACTTGAAAATTCATAATTTTGTTTCTTCTAGAGCAAAGAGCTTCCAACTATTTTGACGTTTTTCAGGTGTTTTCATCTTATTCCAGCATTTCAGTATTAATCTTTTTCTGAATTTTCTTTTTTCACCTCAGCTAATCCCTTGCTTAAGGTACACTGTAAAACAAGAGAGAGAGATGTCATAAAATTTAGCCAAAAAACCCAGAGGTCAGAGCCTAGAAGCTAATACTTCTGATAGACCTGACACAAATTTGAAATGGGAGTAGCTAAGCTGCCCACTTCTCCTTTGACCTTCCATGTTAACTTAACTGCAGTTAAGTTAAGCCCAATCCTTTCTTCTCCCGCGCTCCTCGCCACGTTCTCAATTTTGCTAGAGCTCTGGCTCTGGCGCTTGTAGCCAGTTAGCTTCCCTGATAAAGTAAGCTTACCTGCTGGTACCTGCAAAGCGCAAAGTGCAAATCTCTGTGGGTAAGAAATCTTTAGGCCTTCAGGCTAAGAGTTTGACACTTTGACTAGTACCCCGTATCATTTTTCTTACAATGAAAATCAGCTCTTCTTCTTTTTTGGCACCATGAGGGCCAGATTTCACCATTTCAAAATAAATTTCTACTTTTCACCAAAAGAAAGTACTCTTTTCTTGCTAAATCTTTTTCCATTTCTAGTGAAGAATGGGATGAAGTTGCCAAATTTGGATTAAAAAGTGCATGAATATGATTGAAAAGTGGTTTTTGGTCCAAAAGATGGATGGATGTAGAAATACAATGCTTCACCAAACTCTAAGTGATTGCCATCCTAGCACTTTCTAAAAAAGTTTTAAGAAAAAGGGTGGATGAGAATAATTCCCCCTCCTTCAATTGGATGGTGTAAGAAGTTTAAATCCAAAAAAGATCTTGTTTTCATTCATGAGTAGTATGCCTTGTATCTTTGCCACATTATAATAAAATTAAAATTAACGTAAATTTTCTAATTCATAAAACCTTCAAAATCTAACATCTTTTCTAACATGAAATCAAAATGTCACGAAATAAAGTTTGTGCACACTTACTTGCAAAGAGCTTTCTGACGGTACAAATAACGCGACTAGGGGACACACAATTGAGGAAATCTCACCATAACAAACAAAACAAACAAAAAGCCTAATTTAAGGTATGGATTTTGAATAAATAAAGTGAAACGCCCCGCAAAATAAAACCATAAAAATAAGCAATGCAATGGAGTTAAGAGACACCTTTATGAAAGTAAAACCAATTTATTACTAATTATTACAAATTTTCAAAGTAGAATTCTTTAAGCCATTAACTATTACATTGTTTGGTTTCAATACCAAAATTTAGAAAATTAGCAATCAATCAATTAGAGTTACATATGGGAACAATTTAATTGCAATTTCAGGGATATTGTTAATGCAAGTTTACTTGTTAGAAATGGGTCCACAAATCATTTTGGGTGCTTTTACCTTACAAAGGACCCCTACATTCCTAGTATCATATTGAAATTATGACACTATTACTACCACCACAAAATTATCAACCATGTCTTATATATTGCAATATGGATATGATATATGTTACAAAATGTGGATACATGCACATATGGTTATGAATACAACAGATTGACATGTATGCACGTACATACATTATCTCCACATTCTTTGGAACTTTGAACTTGTTCATTTGTACATATTTGATTCTCCTTAAATTATGAAAAACAAGGGCCATATAGGATATGGGATATGAAACATGAGACACATGAGAATATTAACCCCTAAAAGGACTAAGGCCTTTCTTTTTTTCAAAAAACACTCAAAATTGCCATTTCAATTGCAAGGTGCAAATTTAATTTGAAAAAATTAGGATTTTGCACTAGACAAGTATAAGAATGCATGCCAATAGAAACTTCAAATTTTTTAACCAAGTAGATTGCAAGATATCTACATTGAGTAGGGGGGTTAAGGAGAATCATACTATTTAATTGACATTACACACTATATAAATATCTACCTTCTTTGTACATCAATAGTAACTAACGTATCTAGGAGTTATATCATATTTTCAGTTTTATAAACATCTACAATTTTCTACAATAAGGCCCTTTAATTTTTTGGTCCCCTTAATACTCCTATTTAGTGATCATTTAAAGTAAAGAAAATAAATTTTTCTGTACTTTTAATGACTAGGTTTTTAATTTTGAATATTTTTGTACTTAAATTTTTTTTTACTATTGATTTTGAATTAAACTTTTTTTGTCTCGAATAATTGAGTTGAGAGTATAGGAAAAAAATTCATAACAAAAATCACTTAATTTTCATTCTTTAAATTCTATTTATATAGAAGTTGGTGTGAAATAAAAAGAAAAACTAAATCTTTAATAGTTCTAAGATAGAACTAAAATGCACCTTTTACAACATTAAGAGTATTCTAGCAAGCCAACTAAAACATGAGGAGCTTTTTTATTTAAAGTTGTGAAAATTACATTCAAAAATGAATTCTATAAGTTATTCTATGAGTTATTTTTTGAAGATTGCCCCAAAACAAGATTATCTATAACTGTCTCATCACAAGTCTAAGTAGAATAACTCAAGGCTTTTGATATAGACATAAATATTTTCTAAAAAAAAATAATAATAATAATTTTTATGTACAACTTTTGTGATTTTTTTATGATGTCCAAAGAAGTGTTTTATGAGCTTAAAGTGGCATATTTTTTGCTCTCAAGCACTGATTGGAATATAAAATTATATTCTCAAAAAATTAATGTATTTTTTGTTTTTCTATCTTCAAAAAAATAGAAAAAAACCACATCAAAAATTAAGATCATAAGAACTTGCCCAAACCTTGTAATATTGTATAAGATGACACGTAATCTTTTAAGAATAAATACTATCATCCAAAAATATATTGATACTAATGTGTCTTTTATAAATTTGTGATTGAATATGCTTGAACAAAATACAACCATAAAGAGTAAAACATTTCCACTAGATAGTACAATAAGATTTTTTTATTGCATGCCATTTTGACAAACAAGTGGGAATTCCTTGATGTATACTATACAAATCTAAAAATTTATTGGCCTTCAAAGGATATTTCATGTTTGAGCTTGGTCAAATTTCATTAGATTTCCACATTAAAAGACATTTCAAAAATTTGATATTTTTCACATGTAGTAATACATGTCTAAAATATAATCTTTTTTTTAATAATTACAAATATAAAATTGAATTTTATGTGATTTTAAGTTTTTTAATTTATAAAAATCATGTAAATTATAAAAATAATTTAAATGGTATGAATTTAAAAAAATAAAAGTAATAATGACAAGCATCATTCTGTATTTTTTGGATTCGCATTGAGAGAAATTTGATAGAAAAAAAATACAAAAGTGGTATATTTTGAGCTTTAAAGATGCTATCTTCAAATTGTCACAAAAATTATAATTTTGAAAAGTTAAAAAGAATTCAAATGGAATAAAACATAGATTATTAGTGATACATTTTTTAGTTAATAAAATTAAAAACTTTTAAAATTAAAAATTATGTGGAAATTCAAGTTTTGAGTTTTTGAAATGCCCGTGGGGCTTGCAATATTCTCTAAAGGTTAATAATGAAAGTTATATTCATTGTTCTTGTTTCTCAACATGCTATTTCTCATAGGAAGTTCTTTTAGATTCAACATTACCTAAATGTAAAATATATAATTTTATGATTTAAAATACCTAAAGAGGATACTACATTTATTTCTTGCAACTGCATGCAAGCAAATGGTATTTAACTCCTAAAAGTCCATGCATCCAAAAAGTAAATGCATTTTGGTCAACCTTGATTATAACTTTCAATATATTGTTTTGGGTATTCAATTTAAACTAAAAAAATAAAGCTTGACAAGATTTCTTTCTATTCTCGTTTCTATTTCATCTTGCATTTTTGAAAAAATCCAAAAATTAAAAGAATTATTGCAGTCACAAGTTCCATATGTGTTAAAATCCCAATAATACAATGTGTTGTATTTTTTATTCATATTTTTTTCTTTAAAATGGATTTAAAATCCAAATTACAAAATTAAGTTCTTCATTCTAACTTTCATTTATGGTAAAATGAAAAGATTATTTTGATATATTATAATTGATATAATTTTATTCCTACCTTTAATTATAAAAATCACAATAAATTGAATTTTGATCAATATTTTTGAAAAAAGAAGCATAAATAGGAAATAGATTTTTTTCACCAGCAAAAAATATCAAAATTTTATACATCAATTAAATAAAAGGATAAATTTGATTTGATAGTTGAATTTGACTTTATGATTTTTGTTGTGGTTGATTTGGATGTAAGAAATAAAATAACCAGTTGAAATTTTTTCTCACTAATATCCATTGCTACTTGTACTTCTTGAAAAAATTTCAAATAATTTGGATGGTTTTTTCTATTTTTACTTATTTATTTTCAGTTTTTGCAACAAAAATTATAACAAGTATAATTTTTTGCGTAACAAATGGAAAATTCTCATGGTGAGATACAGTTCATAGTTTTAAGTAATAAAAATATAAGATTATTATTTGAACACAATCTAATAAGCTACATTCAGCTCAAACATGAATACATGATATTCTAACTAGGCTACATTCAAACACAATCTAATAGGCTGCATTTAGCTTAGACATGATGTTGAAACGTAATGTAATAGGCTAAATTCAAACACAAGTGAATAGGCTCTTGGAAAGATTACTCTTTGCAATTTAAAGTATACACATAAGTTAAGAAGGTATTTAATGTGGGGCTATTTACCTTAATTACTGTATTAAAAATAACCATATTTACATATAAAACTGCAAGGGGCGTATTTTCAATACCCTATGGTTTTTGTAAATTCATTCATGTTGTTTTTTAAATGGGCTTTCTTACATATAAAATTTAAGTGGCCAATTTTTTCCCACCTCCATCCTTCTTCACAAATTGGTTTTTCCTTGTACTACATACATGTATAGGGTGTACACCATGAAATCATTAACAACCAATTCAATTCAAGTGTCATTGACCAAATGAAATTTTTAGCCCCTAAGATCAATTGTTTGTTGAATGAACAATTGAAAATCCAAGTAGATTCCTATTGAAGTCAAAATAATTGGTTGGATGTTCACAAAATTTTGACAAAAGAATGTGAACATGTATCCTTCTTAATGGAAATATAGTTTTTTTTATTTTGGACATTGCATCAAAAATTGGATGGACAATCTATCGATTTGGACAAAAAAGCCTACTTGACGACAGGGCGTTCAAGCCTTTTAAAATTTATTTATTTATTAATTTTGACATTTAGTCAATCTGACAGACATTCAAATGTGACATGACATTCAAATGTGACATGACATTGAAAATTCTAATCCATATCTGTATTCATCGTACTATGAAAATTTTGTATGGCCCTTATTTGTCAAGGCTAACTTATTAATAAAAAATCCTACTGCATAATGTTTTTACAAATCCTGATTTATACTCTTCTGCATAGAGTATATAGTATTTTACAAACCCTATAGTAGCCATATATAGTATATAAAAAAATTCCGCTTCAAATTAAATTAATCCTATCTTTTAATTCACGTAGTTTAAAAAAAACTTGATAGTGATCTCCCTGATAAGTGATGGACATTCAGAGGGTAAATGACTAGGCCCTTGACAACTTGTACACTATACATTGTTCTTGTATTGGTGGGTTTAGACCTTTTGATTGGGGCACTGGTAATTTGTATTCTTAGGTCAACCATTTCTTCAACTAGTTTATTTAATAAATTTAACCCCTAAACGTCCAAACTGCCTTTTTTGGCAACATAGCAATTTTGGGCAGCTCATTGCGTATGGAGTTTTTATTTTTTTTTGCTGAAATTTTCACACAATATGGGGACGGGGTTTATCTTTAAGGCCCAACAATTTTCACAACTTTTGACTTCATTGTTCAAAAGTTTTGCATGATCTGTAATTTTCAATGCTCGATGGGCAGCCCAAATAAAAATCTAAAAAATCTAAAACAAAACTTTTTTCAAAAATAAAAATTTGAAATTGTCTCTTTAGATTTATATATACTTGGAAAGCTTTTAATCATTCCATTTTGATTTATGAGTTGAAAGTTATGAGGTGCTCTAGTTTGCGGGTAGTTATGGATTCCCTACTCAAAAATAAACTTTGGAGTCCTTAATTTAACTCAATTTTTAATATTTTTTGAAAAAAAAAGAAGCATATAATGTAAATTGTTTATTACTATATTACCACCGTTGGGATTAGAATTTTTCAATTTTATAATTAAATTCTTAACAATTTAGTGTTTTGAATCATTCTCTACTTCTTTTTACTTGCTATACTTTTTCTATATGTTGTACAATTCCAAATGATCTAAATTTTTTTAAGCATGTAGCCAACTTGCCTTGAAGAATGAGCCCAAAGAAGCACAATCATTTTGGAGATTTTTTCATACAAATGTGACCTTGTGAAGTGCAGCTGCCTGTATTTTTACAGGGCTAAAAAAATGAGTTTTGTCACTTCAAACGTTAAAATCTTGCAATCTACAAGGTGAAAAATTCTGAAATTTTTTCCACATATTTCCAAACTAGTTTACTACAAGATACTACGGTTACTTGGTCCAAAAATGTTTTTTTTATCTAAAATTTGGTGCTTGTATCAGAAATGGCAGTTTTGGACTGTTTTTGGTGAAAACATAGTCTCCGACGTTTAGGGGTTAAGTTGGAATTTTTAGATTCTGGTGCAGATGATATTACTATGGCTGCTCGGGTAGATTGAACTTTTATGGGTGGTGGTTGATAAACTACTAACTGATGTGAAGTTATTTGCATTTCTACTTGTGGATATAATAAATTGATAGGATATAGGCTAGATCAATGGTAGTCATTTGATCTTCACCTATTCTTGCCTCTTCATATTGTTTAGCATATTGTACAATAATGGTTAGATCTCTAAGATTCTTCTCTTTTATGGCAATTTTAAATTTAGAGGATACAATCCTTCTATAAAAATTCCTGTTAATATGTGTCTAGAATCCCATGACCTATCCAACGTTGTAGAATATACTCCATTCTATCATAGTGATTATTAATACTTTTTCCTAATGCCATTTTAATAGTTCTTAATTGTTCTTGTAAACTCTCTGTAAAGGCTAATGGCATGAACCTAGTCAGGAAAACATTTCTTAATTCATTCTATGTGTTAAATGGTCCATTAGTTTGGTGCCATTCTTGAGCAATGTCTAATAGAGTGGTAGGAAACATAGTAAGAAAATTGACTTTTGATATCATATTAGCTGCACATACTATGTTAAATCTATTCAAATGGTGATTAGGGTCTGAGCCATAGTATTGTGGTAAATTGATCAAATTTAAGGGTCTAGATTGCGCCATGGTATAATCTTCTATCCATGAATCATCTTCACAAATTGATGTATGTACTTTAATTGGTATACTATCAAGTGGTTTATAATTTAGAAATAAAAGTGTTTCTTGAAAGCTATATGGATTTATGCTTTCATCATAGTCGAGATTCAAAAATTGGCTAGTAGATATCTCAAAATGAGGTCATGTCTCAAACTAATCTAAATGAACTGAAGTTGTGGTTGATGCTTCTAAACTTTGTTCTTTAACAAGAGTTAAGCAATTTTCTAATCTTTCTACTACACTACAATTTTGATGATTCTACATTTCTCTCAAATATTCCGAGAGTATGGCATTGATTTCAAAGTCAAGTTCTTTTGGTCTTAAGAAAGAATAATCAACTAGAGATTGAGTCCATTGAAGACTAATAAATACTTCTACTATTAGGAAAAAAAGATTATCTTATTTAAAAAGAGTGGTAGTATTTAAAAAAATATTTTTTAATTCTTATTGATTCTTGTTTGTAGATTCATGTATGTCTACTAAACTTGTAGAACTAATTTTAATGTCAACCTCTGACTCTTCTATTTTACTTTGGGAATCATTTGAGGTTGTATTTGAAACCAGCTGTTGAAATTTTTCTAAAGATGATTCTATTTCTTTTGAATTTTCAGAGCTTGGAGGATTCCTAAATGGTGAAAAAATGGGTTGATGTAGGTTGCAAGAAATCTTTTATCTTTTTGTAATCTACGTGTGGCTTCCCATAATAATCGATTAGGAGTTTTGTAAATTGTAAAGTTGGAATTATTTTTGAAATTTTATTGTGTGTTTTGAGGGATTTTGCTAAATTATTGGGTTGTTGGAGTCCTAATTTGGTTATTTTGGAGAGTATTTTGACCAATTGGGAGTCATTTTTGTGGTATGTTTTTAGGAGTTTAATGGATTGATGTGGCAATTTGCTAAGTTGGTGGATAATGTGGCTTAATTGGAATGAAACTTGTAATCAAGCTAGCTTGAAATGGGAATGGTTAGTAATTGGCAATTAGTTGTTGTGGAGCAATTCCAATTTGGTAGTTGTTGTTGGTTAGGTCGTCTCCTTCTTGAGAAGTAATTGTCAGCTTGCATCCTATTAAGGGTGGTTCTTCCTCATTTTTCTTTACCCATTGTTGAAGAAGTCCAATGCGTGTCCTAGCTAGTCAAGCTGTATAGTTTTTTGTTGTTTTCATGGGTAAATGCACACTATGCTGGACCATTTTTGGCAGAAATATATACATAAAAGTCCATTTCATTTTTTTGCATATGATCTCTAAATTTCATGATTTTTTTCTATAATTTCTTTATAGTGTGTTAAAGCAAAAGATGAAAAAAAAATTTATCAAATTTTTCTTTGTATATTTATATAAAAAAACTTCAAAGATGACATCAAATTTTCATTTACTTTAGTAAATTGTAGAAATGATTATAATGAAAATTAACTCTATTGAAAGTTAGACCATCCTTAGAAATACTTATTACAATTATTTTGATAAGATAGATTTGTGTAAAGTTGATTTTTTAAGTATGTCTAATGTACTTTTAAAAATCAATACTATTCTGGTAAGATAGTGATGCATAAATTAGTCCATATCTATAAACTTAGGGATATAATTTTATATATTTCAAATCAAAATATTTGAATACATTTATACCTATTTAAATATGAGTCCTTCTTTTGCAAAATATTTGAATTTTCTTTAGATCAATGAGTCTTTATCTTAAATGTTGTGGACTATGACAGTAGTAAAGAGTACATTTCAAAGCTCTTTACAAATAATGTATAAACAATATTGCAATTTTTTTGGGGGGGATTTTATAGATCATCAAGTATACAACATTAATATGTGTCCTTTTTGATGTTTTACAACTTGTATGTTTTTAAATTTACAAGACTTTCAAAAAATCCCACTGAAAAAAGGACTATGATAGTCCATATTGGTCCAACGTAGTGTGCAATTGCCCTCATGTGTGTGCTTGTTTGTTTGTGATGTGATGGAGAGATTGTGTTTGAGTAAGCCAATTGGTCGGGAATTTGAAAAGTCCTATTTGATGGAGTTGTAATGAAGATATCAATTGATAATTTGAAGCGAAAATGTTGCATGTGATGGAAGTATAGTTTGGATAATTTGAGAAAGAAGATTATGTTGAAGTTACAGGATTATTATGTGAAGAATGAGTGAGTGATTTTATGATGTGGAAAAAGAGAGTGAGAGAGTTTCAAAGTTGATTATAAGAAGTGTAAGGAGATGAGCAGGCCGTTGTGATGAACTCATATTTTTGTAATGATGATTTTAATCACCAATTTGGTTAATCAAAGCAAAATTACATACCAAATTGGTTACTTGTTGTGCATATGATGGATGTGAATGTGATTGTGTTGTTGAATTAGCAGTTAGAGTACCAGAGTGTGTTTGAATTACATAATTAATTGAGTGAAGTGTCGTTGTAGTAATGTTTTTGGCTAGGTCATTATTTTCCTTCAAAATTTAGTTCTAAGTTTTAAGAGCAAATCCTGAGGAATGTTGGGGACCCATTATCACAAATGATTAGGGTAATGGGCTCCCAATGTTCACTGGGTTATCAACCTTGGTTTGCTTGAGGCTTTTATATTAGTGAATACAACTTTGGACAATCAATATGGGATATCATCTTTTAGTCTATCGTCAGTTTGTTTTAAGGGCAAATTAGACTAAAACAAGGGTTTAAAGGGTGATTTTTTTCACTACACATAAATTTTGGAATCAATGGTGTACATGATGGATTGATTGGACCATATGTAAAGATATAAATTTTTTGATCTATTTGATGGCCAGTCCAACCAGCACATACACTTGAGACTCTAGATTTTATAATCTATTTTAAATTTTCAAATTGGACAAATAAAAAGTGCGATTGCAAAACTAAGAGTGCCTTTTTTTTAACTACTATTTCCCTAAATGCTTTTCCTTGGTTCCAAATCTTATTTAAAATAGTTATTTTAATATCTAAAGGGAGTTGATATATTAAATTTGTAAATTCCTTATTTCTCAAATAGGTTCCACTTAAATGAAATCCTTATTCAAAATATGTTCTTCTATAAAATTTATACATGGCCATATAGATTGATTTGGTATCCGAATCGGAATTAACCCAAGTTTAATAGTTAAAAGTTCGTTCCAAGGGAGGTCAATTAAATAGGTTTGCTTCTACAATGACCAAAGAATAACCAAATGGGATACTAGAACACCAAAGAAGGGCATGCTTCCAACTATTATTAATTTGATTCCTCACAATTACATTCTAATTGCTAAATTCATTTTTTACTCCTCTCTTAAAACCACAAAAGTTAGATGGCTCCCAAATTGTTTGATCATAATCTTCAACTAGGTCTTTATTCCTTCCAAATTACAGCAGCAGCTGGTACAGTCTTACTACAACACATGGATTTCCAAATTGGACCGGTCACTTCTTGCTTTTGCCTCCTTCACAAGGAACCACTGCTTTTTGCTTCACCAACTTGGAACCACCATTTTCTTTATCACAATTTGGCCTCATATAATTATGACATTTACAGAATTTACACGTTCCACTCACCAAATTTGTATTATATTTCTTTCTCTCGGCATTCTCCATCTTTAGGCACTTAGCTGACTCTCACAAATTTCATAAAATAACTTCCCAATCTTGACAGAACACATGATTTGGTTTACACACCCAACTTGGAAATAGTTTAGGATATCACTCACACATCCACTTAAGCTTCCTAATATAAAAATCAGAATTTAGACATTCACAACACATAAATTGGTTTGTGACCTCTTACACCAACTTGTACTTAATCATAACATCATCCAAGCAAACATACACATGCATACACACACTGCATTCAATTGAGTGTATAATTCCAATTTGATTAGCTGCCTTGGTGACAAATCACCATTACAAAAATAATGTTTCTTTCCAATAATAGCATTCTCTTCCAACTTGGAAAATTGCTAATTTAACATATAGCTTTTAGCATATTAACAACTTCTTCTCTCTCTTCAAATACTTCATAAATTCTTCTACATCTTCTCTGCCTTGAATACGACTATCTATGTTTCACTGATTCTTCTTCGATTAGGATTCTCTCACAAACTTACAATCAAGAAACTATATTCTTTGGCTACATTTTTCAATTGGGCCCAACTACTTCCACAACATCAACATCCAACTTCACAAATTTGGACTTTGCAACTAATTCGTAAACAAACTAATTTGGTTACACACTCAACTTAATTCACCACTTCACTGCTGATCAACCTCCGATTCGGCCCACCTCTGTGAGACTCAAATCTCTCCATCTCCACTTGGACACACACTCATCCAAATACACCAAACTAACACCTTCACGCATCTAGACTTCTTCCTCATTCTCTCCGATTTGGATCACCCTCGTGATACTGCAAATTATTAAATTAATCACTAGCCCAATTTGGACACATCTCGATATTCACCACCTGGATCACCCTTGTGATACTGCAAGTACTCACATTCACACACACACAGACATCAAACAACCAACTTGAAACACAAAAACACAGCCAAAAGTTGGGACACACACTGACATTCAAAAACAGCGGGTTCAAAACAAGATGAAGAATACATTCAAATAAGAGAATTCAAACTAGCGGTTACCAATTTGGAATAAAATAGTTTCACAGCCAACTCGCATTAACTGCTCAATTTGGAATCTGTTACCAACTTGGAACTCCGACTTAGCCAATCAACTACCCACATAGGCAGTCACTGCCACTCTCCACTGCGTCTCAAGTTGGAATTGAGATCCCCAAATACAAAATCAGAACCCAAAACTATACCCCCCAACTTGGTAAAATTGACTACAAAACAACCAAATTGGGATTAAAACTAACGCTTAAATAGAAAAACACTCTGACTTAGGGACTCAAATACGCAGCAAAAGGGCAAAATTTAGAGCCAAAAAGTCAATCTACAGGCCATAAATAGACAAGGCCCAAAATAATAATCTTCTATTATCTTTGAGACTTTCCATGGAAACAAATAGTTCATTTTGAATCATTGGCAAAAACCTAATTATAATATAAAAGTTAGCACTATTCCTACAATAGTTGTTTTGAGACAAATGGAAATGAATTAAGATATTTACTATAGTTCTTATTCTAATTAATTTTGCTATCGTAGTTACGGATTTTCTCAATTGATGTAATCCTATAACTGTCCCTATAAATTATGAATTGTAAGTAACACTAGTGGAAGGTAAAATTATAGAATTGGTAGATATTTTCTTGGTGTTATCAAAAGCTTGTTTTTTAAGGCAAGTATGTTTAATATGACTAGGTTTTCCACAAAAATGACAATTATTCGCTTTCTTCCAACCTTATGTTTTCTCTTTAGTATAAATTTTAGTATTGTTCAAATTTTCTCTTCTAAGGTTTACACTCTGTGGTCTAATTGAACTTATTGTAGGCTTATGAATTTATTTTTCCATTGAATCTGTAGGACTGGTCTATTATGTCAAATTGTAGATGATGATTTATCTAAAGTTTATTTCTTTGGAAAGATATCTGATAAAATTTATTTATAATTTCTTGTGTTATTTCTACATATTGATCCATTGTATCTATGTTTTAGGTATCTTATAATTATCAATCATACTTTAATCAATTATTTATTATAAGTTTTATGAACGATTATTCAAAACCTAACAAGTGATAAATATCCCTTATCCTTACTTTTATAATCCTATGTTCCAAGATCAAGGTTTAAATTATTAAAGAAAATTTTCATAGGAAAAATACATGTCATTCCACGTTGAGTTTGAAACTCTAATATGAAAGTTATATTTTCTATTTCCTTATGTTTTTTTTCAAATTTTGTTTTAAAGTAAATTCCAAATACCTTGTACTTGAATATAATTTCTAAGGATATTTTTACTTTACAGCTTAGCCACCGATAGCAAGGATCTTTTTTTGCTAGTGGTGCCAAAATGTAATGTAAATTTTGCCTAATCGACAAAACCACAAGGCAACTAGCATATAGAGGTAATTCCTACAGAAGATCAATAAGTGTATTGTATTGTGACTAAGGTCACTTGTTTTGTATTTTCGACACTTATCTACTTGATTTTAGGGAATGCTTTGGAAAATGAACAAAAGAAACCACACTCCATGTTAAATTGTCTCAACCCATCTCCAATGGTATATATATATATATATATATAACACAATGAATGCAGTCATAGTCCTATACTAGTGGTTGGCTTGTGTAAAATCTTTAGATCAAATTGTCATAGGGTGATCAAATTGTCTTATGCATGCTCTATCAATGTAATCAATTGTCAAGTTATATATTTGAAATACAATAATTTTTTAGGAACGAAGTTCCTTAATTAATAAATTCCTCTTTTAATTCTCTCTTGACTAAGCGGTTCTATAATTACTAGCCTAATTGCCAAATTAATATGCCAATATCAAATCTATATTTTCTAACAATTTGCACCGTCTGTATAGCCTGAAAAGTTTATGGATGTTCCTGGTTTAGTTGATTTATTCTTTATGTTTGCTCCATAGCTTTAGTTTCTCCAAATCAATTTATCTTTGGCTTTAATTGTGTTTGATTAGATCAATTGGACAAAGCACATATTCAAGACCATGGAGGCAACCAATAGGACCTATGATTGTCTATTTGCTTCTCACTCGATTGATTGGCTGGATTCTACTAGACAAGTTCCAAATATGAACTTCTATTTATAAGACATAGGCTACAAACTCTCAATTAAATCCAATATCGGTATGTTAAAGAACCACTAGGTAAACACCTTATTTGGCCTCTAATAAATTGACAATTAATAATCTAATCAAATTATTTAGAGCCCGTGTTGCAATGCCCTTAGAACTCTAATTACTCCAATTGCTAATTGATTCTTACAATGGAACAAATGATGCTAACAAATATTGCTTATGAATAATCTAAATATCCTTGTCAACTAATCTTGATCTAATTCCATATAACATAGACAATTGATCTTACTACCCGATTAGTTTTAAATTTACTTCAACTCGGCACTTGTCAGTCCAAACAATCATATGTAAATCCAATATATGGGGATATAGCTCAATTTCTCAATATCAATCATTTAACTTCTCAAACACATTCAAGCAAAGTATTAATTTGAACACATGCTCACAACCATTGAATCAACAAAGTACGCTTGGCAAATTGCTTCACTCCAACCATTTGATCTATCTCACTCAAATTGATTCATCGTCCATCTCAAAATTTTCCAATACATGATCAAGTCGATAGACGCACAAAAAATTCAACAATTGACAACTTGGTTTTGTATAATTGGTGATCTCACACAAACTAATATATAAACAATACAACACGGCTTGACTTGACTTTCACACATCGGTTACTTGCATAAATTTACACACAATCTTCATGGTCTAATATCTCAATTAAGGCCCTATTCATTATATTGAGACTTTTTGCAGATTTTGAGACAAAATGCTAGTTATTGGAAAATTCATTTAAAAAAATAGTAGCTGAAACCAAAAATAAATAGTGCTAAAATAGTGATTCTATAATAAAATTCTAAAAGTTGGTGTTGTTACCTATTTATAAAAAAATATTAGTAAAGAGATAAAGTGATTTATTCTCGAGTTGAGGATAAAAATGAGATTGTGAAAAGTCTCAATATAGCAAATATGACCTTAATTAGACTTAATCATATAACCACTTCTAGGCTGCAATCTACATAATGAAGTACACAATTTGATACATAC
The DNA here is from genome assembly GCA_951230915.1 of Antitrichia curtipendula. Taxonomy (NCBI): domain Eukaryota; kingdom Viridiplantae; phylum Streptophyta; class Bryopsida; order Hypnales; family Leucodontaceae; genus Antitrichia; species Antitrichia curtipendula. The sequence goes on along the minus strand of OX579639.1, from coordinate 5,048,068 downwards.
TATTTTGGCTTCAATAATCACATAAACTTAGATACTAATCTTCACCAACTGGTAGTTCAATTAGACCGGTTATACACTCTATATTTCAAGCACACAAGATTAAGCAGTTTGACACCACTCTCAAGCATACACATAAATGTTCAATTAACAATTTGTTTACATATGCAACTAAACTATTTGACTTTCAAAGAATTCTCAATTACAACAATCAACAACTCACTCAATTTTGGTACATCTCCAGATCAATTATAGACACCAATTCAATCTTGACTTAATTGAACGCTCAGTCAATTTATTTGCAGATCTCGTAGTGGCACTTAGGCCAATTTATTCACTCAAATTTACCCAACATAAGTTACACACCACTTCTCAAATAATCTTGTTGTTAAATAATTAGTCAATTTGAATTAGTCTAAATCCACCAGAATACACTCACAATATTTAGCTCAATTTATCTTGACTTCCATAAGATGATTACTCACGAGAATTCTCACGACATTCGGACTAGCTCTATACACATGGCAAATTGATTTACAATTGATCTCGTACAACTTGAAATATTTTTCAATTCAACAGTAGACACACTAATCCAACAAAAATTTACTTGCACAAATCAACTTACGCTAAGCACACAAGCTGGCAACTACAAACTCACAAACCGATGCTTAGCCAGCACACAGAGAGAGAGACAAATGAACAATTCTTACAATATAATATATTTATTTTTTGACAAATAGTACATCATTGTAAAATATGGAAGCTGGTGTTTTATCTAAACTAAGAGAGAGAGTAAAGACCACTTGACATAGACTTATAGTTCCAAAAAGAAGCTGATGCCAAAAGTTGTAGTTGTTTACAGAAAGATACATGTGTATCCATTAGTTTTAGATTGTATCCTAATCTACTAGCTTAGTTCAAATTTATTATGTGTCGTTTACCCTTTTATATAAAATATCTTGCTAGTTGATCTACCATAATGGAAAATAGACTAATTTTTTGCCCTATTCACACATCTAAGCCAAATGGATCAAAAATATCAAAAAAAGATTTGCATTTCACTAGAAGAAAATGAGGGGTTTTACAACTACAAAGAACAATCGGTTTTGAGTTGTATTGGACATTTGCAATTGGTGATAATCTGGAGGGCTATAGAGGCCTCCAATTGTTGTGGACAAGTTTTCTAGTCGCACCGTAGTTGCAAGGCAAAATATTTTTATTTTTCATTTCTGTAGCTTATTTAGAACTTCATCAATGCACTTTATGACATGGTTGCTTACATAGTATTTTCTGTCACGTGCAAATTACGATTCAATTGTGTCTAGTTTGCGATTCATTTTTCACTTCATTGTGATTCATCTTTGACTTGTTTGCAACTCATTTGTCACTTCATTGTCATTGTGACTTGTCTGTGACTCGGTTGCAACTCGTTTATGACTTCATTGCAACTCGTTTGTGATTCATTTGCGAATTATTTGCAACTTGTAAATTTCAAAATCTATGAAATGTAGAAAATCTATAAATTATAGAAATCTACAAAATATAGAAGTCTACAATCTATAGAAATCTTAGGATTCTATTAACAAAATTCGTTACAGAAGGATATAACTACTTACAAGTCTTATATGTCCAACCTAATGGTACTCTTGACAAGTGATATGGGACAATAGAAAATAATATTACACAATCAAAAAATCATTTGAAAACAACTAGGAAACAACTACTAAACAACTACTAAACAACTAGGAAACAACTAGGAAATGACTTCTGCCATTTTACAGTTGCAATTGTTTCCTAATTATTTTCTAGTCGTAGACTAGTTGTTTTCAAGTTGAATCCTAGTCATTTTCTAGTTGCAATTCAATCATTTTCAAGTCAAATTGTAGTCAAATTTAGATAATATGCGATTGCAAAGTTGTCCACAATGACAACTATGACGAATATTGGATGTAGGATACCTCACAGTAATTCTAAATAACAACTCTATTACCCTCCTATGATCCTACACTTCATTCTACGACTAATTTGCAACTACAACAATATACACGTCAAAGTTGGTGCAAATAAAGAAGGATTATAGTTGCAGTGTAGTTGTATAGTACACTTAGTTGCAAAGTAGTTGTCAAATACCGGTTGAGGCTTACACGTTTTTCTTCTAGTGTTCACAGCCAAACTTTTTTGTATTTAGGTTTGCTTCTAACATCTATTAAGGATTTGGTCGATTGCTATTTTTTAGCCTTTCTAATGCACAATTGTTAATGACCACGTATTTAGGATTGCTTCTAATATATATTAGGAATTGATCACATGCTTCAATTTTTTGGATCTGTCCAATTATGAACAGTTGTTAACGGCTACTCTCTTGAATTACATATTGTACAATACATAGACACAAACTATATTTTTTTTAATATTGCTTTAGATTGGAAGAGATTCATTTTTTAAGGTCTAGGTATCAAGTGTTAGACCTTTAAGTTTGTTTTAGATTCTAAGGAAGTTTGACCAATATAAATTTCTTGTTACTATTGGTCATCCGTTAATAGCTAGGTTATTTTTCAACCTCATTAAGTACAAATAGACTTGTTTGAATTAGATATGATTCACCTTTCATTTTTGAATTATATTAGTCATTTTTCTTAATGCATGAATATTGATTACATTTGGAAATCATTTCAAAGATGTTGACTTAAATGATCCATAAGCACAAAGAATTAAATGTTGTACTTCAACTTCTTTTTCAAGATCAAATGGAATTACAATTGCTTTAATTTTTGAAGGAGGAAACTGTGAACACTTCTTCTTGTCTTGAAAGGTTGAGGCATCAACCAAGGGCAAAATAAAAAATCAATATTCCTTTATGTTGTATGATTTCTTTGCTAATTGTAAGGCCATTTATTGAAGAATGATCTCATGAATTTAGTTGTACCTTTGTACTTGTGGTTACATGGAAGGATATGGAGTTTTCTATGTGGTCATGGAGAACAATTAGGGGAAGCCAATAGATGTCACAGATGATATTATTAAATTGTAGAGTACCAATTGGGTGCAAACAAATGTTGCATTTTAGAAAAAATTTAAAAATGATGAAGATCTCCAAGTTTTCTCTAATAAGACTTTCATAGTGTGGGACAGCAACCACCATTTGCAAGCTTGGTTGCCAATTATCAACCAAGATCATGCGGATGACTTCATATGACATTATGCTATTGAAAGTATTGTTTTAGAAGTCAAGGGGGACATCATAACTATGTTGGCAATATTTCATAAAGTCAATTGATAATTCATTCAATTTCTTTATATGTTTTTATTTTATATATTTTTTTCCAATTCATAGGTCTTCCATTTGTTCTTGCTGATAATTTCAGTTAACATTTATTTGTTCTACTATACATAACATTTGTCATTAAGAGCAATTATATTGATTAATATAAATCATTCACTTCAAGCAACAAGAGTATGGTGAAGGTAGCTTTTCATTCAAATTTGAAGCAACTTCCCATTATAGACCCTAAATATACCATGGCCTTCTTAGACTAGGTGAAGTGTCACTAAGAAACTCATGATAAAATTTTGAACTCCAGAGATGATTCAAGAAAACTTTGGATGTCGGCAACTTCAACAATGGACACTTCTATAATAGATTCATTAGGAATTAATACATTTATTTGGTGTATAATATATGACTACTATATTTATTTTGAATATTTAATATCCACAATATTAATTTATTTTTTTAAAAGCATAGTTACAAAACTAAAATAAAATAGATGAATTGTTTTCATCATTTAAATTTGCATGAAGGCCCATGATAAAGACTACATTGATTACTTAATCATTCAAAAGCATTATTTATGATTTAGTGTTTGTAATATATATATAGTCTTTGCTTGTCACCAGATTTATGTCAGGCCTTTTTGGCCCACTTTTGTTGCTATTTCTATTTTAAACTTCATAAACGTCACCCCTATAATGGTAATATGATGTACTACAATTTTACATTTATATGCTTTCTAGTGAGACATCCTAAACCACTACACCTATTTTCATTGTGTGTTTGTTTACACATACTAACTATTTTGACTATATATTAATTTCTAGAAATATATTGGTTCAATTTTTTATACAAAATTGCATAGTAGCATATTCATTTGTTGTTCATTTGAAATGTGGGTTTTTACATCTAATTATATAGTCATAGGTCCCCAATAGATTCACAACCCCTAAATGAAAAAAATGGAGGCTCAAGCTCACAAGCTCACATACTAGCACCCCCGCACATAATAGGGGAGTTTGTATTGATACCCTGGAAATTTTGGTTTGACAACCAATATATATAACACTTCACAAATTAACCCCTAAATGCCAAAGGCACCAAATTTTGGTGTTGACAATACTTTGAAGTTAAATAAAACCCAATCAAGTCATTTTTTTTAGTAATTTATATTTTTGAGAAATTATTTGTGAAGTCCAATTTTAGCATCAAAAATCTGATTTTGAAAATGATTGATTATGATTTTTTGTTCAAGATTTTGTGCAAGAATGTCCATTACGATCTTAACTTTCCATAGTGTTGAGGGCTCTTAGAAATGAGCCTCAAATACACTAGATCTTGGAGAAAAAAGCACATTAGAAATTTATTTAAAAGAATTATAGAGTAGATTTTGAAAAGCAGTAAAGTTGATTGGAATTATGCATGTTAGGCCCTTTAACCTCATATTTTTTTGATGAACAATTTTTTAGACTTGATATGTGAAAAGAAGATTGAAAGACTTTAACTCACTTTCAACTACACAATAAAACGTTGGGGGTGCATCTTATGTCTAATTTTCTTTATAAGTAGTTGATTATTTTATTTTATAAATAAAAAAATGCCTATCTTTCCTCTTAGATGTTTTTTAAGATTTTGAACAGTGTATCCCCCTAGTCAAAACATTAAATATTGTGGTTTCTACTTGTAGTCATGGGTAGTTGCAAGAAACACCTGCCATTTTCTGGCCAAAATGGCCGTAGTACTGGAGTACTATGACCTTTTGCAATAAATTTTTCAAAAATAAAATAAAATATGGATAATTTGTAAAGCATTCAAAAAAGTATACGTGTCAAAATTGAAGTCTAGAAAAATTTATCTCTAAAAGTTATGCACAAAAAAGAGGCCTAGAAAAATAGAAGAAAATAGATACTTTTGAGTTTATTTTTAGAAAATAGTAGAATAATTCAAATAATTCAAAAAGAAATAGCCATTTTTCCTTATTTGTAGGTTCCCCTTTTTCACTATTTTTTATTTTTGGAAAATAAAAATTGTATACATAGGTAGTGCACTTTGAGCACATGTGGAAGGTGGAGACTTTACTATTTTTTAGAAAATCTCTTCATATTCTTATGTAACTTTAGTATAACTGCTTGTCTCCTAATTTTCACTTTCAAATTCGTATTTTTGGATCAAAAATAGGACTCAAAATCCCCAAAATGGCCAAGGTAGACATCCAATCAGGGGCAATTTAAAAATAGTAAAATAAATTTTGAAAAATTGGAAAAAAATAGTGAGTTTCTGAAACTTTTATATCTACCTTCATTTCAAATTTCATAGAAAACGGACATACAATGCAAAAGTTACAGCCAAAATCCACTTGTCCAAGAGCAAGGGGACAAGAAATAGGACAAGTGTTTCTTGCAATCACCCTCATATATTCTTTGCTATCATTGCTCAATCCTTTAGAGTCATGTCTTCCATGGGATGTGTTTTTAAGAGCTTACTACGGGAGATACAAATGAAGTATATTTGTGGTTGTTGAGGATTTTTGTCCCTTCTTTGAGGATGCGACTAGCATACCACTTGGGACTTCATGATTTTTTGTACAAGATTCAAAATTAGTTCATATAGAAAGCATTATGCACAGAGGCAGCCAAGGGCTTTGTTCTGTGGCGTTTGGACATGCGACATGAAAGTTATGATTTTTCCAAAATAAATTTAGTTCAATTTTTGAATTCATAAAAACTTTTGAAATTTCATAACTTTCGCATTGTAGGTCCAAATGCCACAAAACAAAGTCTATGCACCTGTCATTGCTAAGAGCTTTTCAACGGTACTAAAAATGCCGTTAGACACCATATGATTTCTTAGATCTTTGTATAGCAAACAAACAAAATAAAACAAACAACCTAATTTAAGGTATAGATACAAGCGACCACTTAATAGTAATCCTTAAAAGACACTACAACTATTTTTGCCAATGAGTGACAAAGAATCCTTCTATGTAGGACACAAGTGCAACTATGCATCTTCAAAAAAATTCTTAAAAAAGGAGGTCTTATACACAAGGTATTTGACTTCCAATGAGTTCTTCTAGATTTTTTTAAACAAATGATTCACTCAATACCAAATCGGATGATTTCTATAGTCATCAGTCCATCCTTTCAAAGTTTATACACACGATGGACTTGTTAGATATGCGATACAGGTTTCTACTGAGCACAATATTCATAAATCTGACACAAGTAAACCAAATCTTTATTCAAAAACTAAAATTGAAAACCTTGATTATCAACCAACTAAGGCCTCTCTTTTCTTCTACACTAATAGTGAAATTAGGTTGCTTTAACAATTAGGTTGCCTTGCCCTACAAAAGTTACTTTACAAGCCATCAAAGTCAACACATATTTCTATAGATATTTCTATTTGCACACATGGAGGTTAATGTTGGGCAACCTAATTTCACTACTTAGTTGTACATTACAAGATGCTCCTAAATCCTTGACTTCTACAACTCCTTATAGAAAAGTAAACAAATGTCTGTCTACAAGACAAGGAGTGCAAAAGAATATCTAGGAATGATCACAAAAGATCTTTGAAAACAATAGCTTCTTCCCCTCACAACTCTTAACCTAAAATTCTGCGAAAGAACGGCTATGGTATGTCTGCACACCGTCTGCACTAGACACGCCCTGCGCATGGAATTCGGAGCGACCGAGAACAAATTGCAGAAGAAATTGGAATTGCGTAATCACCATTGGTACGCGACTTGCGGTTCCGAAGCTTGAACAGGAGTACCAAGTGACACCGACATATCTTTGGATCGCAGTATCCAACTGTCGACATCGTCAATGTTGGAGTCGCTGCCGCCTTTGCCCTGACTAATATCAATCGACGCGTATACCTCCCATCCGGCACGGTCGAGTGCTTCGATCATTTGTCCCACGAACATCCTCGATTGCATCGTATCTGTCCCACTCGGCGTCCAGGGAGTACCTGAAATCAAGAATGTTCAAAATAAGGTTAGGTTTAACATCTAGGGTTAACATTTACACTGAAGAGTCCTCGATTTGTGGTGTGTAAGCAAAAATGCAAGTGTATTAGTAGAACAGTATTTGCAAACGTGATCACGATTTCCGATACCTAGAAGTTTGAATTCCGGCGATCCGTAGTAGGTTTTCTCGCGTTGGAGTCCGCGATGCCAAAAATCAAGAACACACCTCCGCACCACATTTGTGACCTCTGGCGGTCCCCCAATGACACGGATCTTGTCGTTTTCATTGAAGGAAATGGCGCATACTCGCACGAGAGGATCTGGGACCGCATCCTGCTTGAAGTAGAACGTGTCCTTGTCCCACGTCCACTTGCTGAGGTCGGTGGAGAGTTTGAGCACCCAGCCTGCTTGGAGTAAGAAGCCAAAAATGCCCGCCATGAGACGGCGAGCCGCGTTCGCTTGCTCCCCGCTCCCCCGCCAAGGACGTCCTAGCAGCTTGAATTGATAAGAAATTCCATAGAGGCCCTCGGATTGGATGCCATAGGACCAGCTCGATTCAATGCAAGACCGGAGCGCTGGGATGGAAGTCGCGGCCAAATTCATGACGCGAATCTTGTCCGTCTCATGTAAAGAAAGGCAGAGGAGCGCCGGCGCCGGAGTTGAAGATGTAGAGGCTAGAGCATGGGTTGCTGAAGACTGAATTAGCTTCCCTCTCTCCATAACCTCCGTCGATCAAACTCTCCGCAATCCCAAACCGAATGCCGATCAAACCCTCCAATCTCGAACAAGGCTCTCACAACGAGTAATCACAGCCGAGAAGGACTCCCGAGAATTGATGAATCTGCAATTCGGATGCGAGAACAAGGCCTGATGCTTAACTGCGAAGGAAACTGAAACTGGCGACTGCTGGAGCTACCGACACCGTGTCAACAGGAGAAGAGGAGCTGCGATTCTAGAATGAAACGGATTAGTGCTTCTGTAGCGAGAGAGTGCTGTGCAAGCAGAGGCAGAGACTGTGAATGATAACTTGGCATTACCAAAAGAAAAAATGAGCAACTACTTAAAAATGCGTGCGGCAGCCCACGAGGAGTGAAATGTCGGCAGGGGAGTTGCTGCCAGGGTGCGTTGATGGTGAAGAAAGTCTTCCGATTTCGGAGACGACCACAATTTGTCAAGCGGAAACTCCGCCGGCCAGGGTGAATTGACCCCCTCACTGCCCCACTGGGACAAACACTGGAATTACTTATTTGCAACATTCGATTGTAAAAAAAAATTCTGAATTCATATTTGCAATCAGTGGCCCCAAATTAGGTTGGAGCGGTGAAGAATTATTCTTAAACGTGGCACAAAATAGGGGGATTTTTTTTTAAATTATCCTTGGTTGGGACAATGAGGGGGTCAATTCTCCTTGGCCAACTCTGCTAGACTGTTTAGTCTTCATTATGGAGAAGTAGGTAACCTTAACCCTTAAATGTGCGAGGCACCAAATTCTGGTGTTGACAATACTTTAAAGTTAAATAAGACCCAACTAAGTTGCTATATTTAGTAAGTTTCTATTTTGAGTAGTTTATATTTTTGACAAATTCTTTTTGATGTCTAGTTTTAGCATCAAAAATTTGATTTTGAAAATGAATGATTATGATTTTTCTATTCAAGATTTTGTGCAAGGGTGTCCATTGCAATCTTGACTTTGAGGGCTCTCGGGAAATGTTTGAAATGTCAAAGAAAATGTCCCTTCCAATCCCTCTTTGAACTTTGTCCATAACTTTTGATTGGAGGTTTGAAATCTCAAACGATTTCATGGAGATGAAATTTATATTGATTTTCCACATTAACTTAGTTCAAAGTTTTAGAAAATAAAAATTCTACATTGCCTGAATGAGGTCTGAAATTATGCTTTGAACACAATTCATGCTTTTGGCTTAATTATATGCGATTGAGCTTATAGTAATCCTAATTACATATCCTGCGTAGATTGTTTCACCAACTAGTACCCCACTTATATAAAAAGCTTGTCTTCTCCTCTCTACGATAGAAGGCTCTAAAAGTGACCCTTTAAGCCATAAAGGCTTTTGACTATGTTTTCACCAAAACCGCTCCTAAACTGCCATTTCTAATACAAGTACAAAATTTTAGGAAAAAAATATTTTAGGAAAAATGTAACCATAGGATCTTATAGTAAGCTGGTTTAAGAAGATGAAGAAAAAATTTCAGAAAATTCCGCCATGTAGGTTGCAAGATATTAGCGTTTGAAATGACAATTCTTTTTTTTTGCTTCTACGAAAAAATAGGAAGCTGTACTTCACAAGGTCAGATCTTTATAAAAAAAAATTCCAAAATGGTTGTAACTCTTTGGATTCATTCTTCAAGGCAAGTTGGCTACATGCTTGAAAAGTTTTAGACCAATTGTAATTGTACAACATATAGGAAAAAAATAGTAAGTAGAAAGAATGAGATAATGATTCAGAGTTTAAATTGTTAACCATTTATTTATGGAATTGAAAAATGCCAATCCCAATGGTTGTAATGTTTTAATAAAAAATCTAAACTTAATGATTTTTTTTTTTTTCAAAATATTAAAAGTTGAGTAAAATAAAGGACTTCGAAGTTTATTTTAGAATAGAGATTTCATAACTACTTGTAAACTACCCTCAACTAAAACTCCTTATAACTTTCATCCCATTAATCAAAATGGAATGATTCTAATTTTTCTATGTATATAGAAATCTAGAGAACCAATTTCAAATTTTTATTTTTCAAGAAAGCGATTTTTAAAGAAGTTTTTTTTGTTGCCCGAGCTACCCACCGAGCAATGAAAACTACATGTCATTCAATACCTTTTTGATAATGTAGTCAAAAGTTTTGAAAATTGTTGGGCCTTAAACCTACTCCTCGGAAAAATGTTGAGTTGAAATTTCAAAGAAAAGAAATAAAAAATCCATTCTTAGTGTCCATTATGTTGCCAAAAAATGCAGTTTTGGTCTTCTAGGAGTTAAGGGTTGGTTTGCTTTTTTCATAGGTTTTTGTGGACAAATTTATTCTTAGATCATTTTTCATAGAAATAAAAATAGATGTGGAACCTAACAAAAGTGATTTTGTATTTTTTCAATCATTTTTGAATTATTTATAAATTTTCAAAGATTTGGAGCATATGCACATATTTGTGACCATAGGTGTCCCAAAATCTGTCTACTTGCAACTTGGAAAGGGATGTGCGGAAATCAAAGACAATGATTGGTTCTTGCAATAGAAAAACAGTTTTTCATCGATTCATTCATTCGCTAAAATGGTTCACTTAAGGATCACCTCATCTCTATTTTTTAGCTAATAATAGGACAATTTTAAGGAGAGGGGTGCTTTTAGAGCCTCCTACCTTAGGCTCACCAACCAAATGGCTTCTATGCATCTTTCTGATAGTTGTTGAGTTCTTTATTTATATTTAATTTATTGTTGAATTTTTAAAATTAAATTGTAGAACACCAAATCTAATTTTTGAACTTTAATTAATTATTCAACATCAATGTGCCAACCATGCCCTATAGCTATGGTAAAATAAAATCATATGGGATTTTCAAACTTTTCAAGCGTATTTGTATTTGATATGATTGAATTTTATTCACTTTTCTTCAAAAACTCACAACAACTTCAAAACGTCTAAAAAATTCTGAAAATATTATAACTTGTAGAAAACATATGATTACATCTCTAAAAATTAAAACTAAACAATTTCATTCATTTATAGTAGCAAAATGGAACATACAAGGTAGAGGATTTTGAAGTTTGAATGTATGGTCAAAGTCTGTATTTGTACATGGTGAATCCTTTTACACTTGTACATCACTAGATACATCATTTTTGAATTTTTTTACATTATTATATAAACTGGTACATAAATACATTCTTCATCTTAACTTCATCAAATTGGTCACAAAAGAATGTTGTCATTTAAAGATTCAAGTATTACTTTGAAAGAGAATTTATTTGCAAAAATATTGGCTTAAAACAATCTTCAATAAGTGCACTTATAATCAACAATGATAGGAACTAAAGATACTTTCTATTTCGGAAATACAAATTATTTCTATTGGATCTTGTTCACAAATCAAAGAAGATTTCAACACACTTTAATCCCTAAAGGTAAAAGGCTATGTTTTCACCAAAATTGCTCCAAAACTGATATTTCTAATACAAGTATAAAATTTTAGAAAAAAAACATTTTTGGAAAAATGTAACCATAGGATCTTGAAGTACACTATTTTGAAAAGTTGTGGAAAAAAATTCAAAAATTTCCACTGCGTGGATTGCAAGATAATAGCGTTTGAATTGACAAAAATCCTTTTTTTGTCCTTCGAAAATCCAGGCAGCTGCACTTCACAAGGTCACTTTTGTATGAAAAAATGTCCAAAATGGTGGTTACTTTTTGGATTCATTTTTCAAGACAAGTTGGCTACATGCTTGAAAGTTTTCAGATCATTTGGAATTGTAAAACATATAGGAAAAAAATAGTAAGTAGAAAGAGGTAGAGAGTGATTCAAAACACTAGTTTGTTAAGAATTGAAATATGGAATTGAAAAATGCCAATTCCAATGGTTGTAATGTTGCAATAAACAATATACATCCAATTTTTATTTTTATTTTTCAAATATTAAAATAGAGTTAAATAAAGGACTTCAAAGTTTATTTTAGAGTAGAGATTCCATAACTACCCTCAAACTAAGACTTCTCATAACTTTCATTTCATTAATCAAAATGGAATGATTCAAAGCTTCCCACATGTATATAAATCTAAAGAACCAATTTAATTAAAAAAATAAATTTAATAGTGATTTTTAAAGAAATTTTTTCAGCTGCCCGGGCTGCCCGCCAACCAATGAAAATGACATATCATGCAATAACTTTTTAACCAAGTAATCAAAAGTTATGAAAATTACCTTAAAACTTGGGCCTTAAAGCTACTCCTTGGGCACATCTTGTGTGAAAATTTCAAATTAAAAAAAAAAAAATTCCATTCGTAGTGAGCTGCCCAAAATTGCTATGTTGTCAAAAAATAGTGTTTGATCCTTTAGGAGTTTATATGCATTTTTTGGGCACCAAATGAATACTGAAATTTCAAAATCATGTTGTTTGTTGGTGTATCAAGAAATCAACATTGAACTCTTTTTAGCTGTCATGTTTTGATTTACTTTGTCTTGTATCATCAATCCCTAGATTATAGTGTCACTTTTTGGTCGAAATACAAGTGCTACATTTTAGGCAATGATAATGATTGATACACATATTTCATTCATCATCTAGAGTATGGATTTGGGAGTACTAGTTGATTGAATTTGGATAGGGACAAATCTCCTTGAAATATTTTTTTTATAAATTTTTCTTTGAAAATAAATAAAATTACCATACTTGGATAGCAAGTTTGGCCTAAATTAATTAAAAAAACAAAAAAATCAATTTTTTTTGCTAATTATGGAACTAGATAGCTGAATCTGTACATAAGTGTTTAGATGTTTAGACAAATCCATAAAATCTATTGAGGCAAATACCATTCCATCACTTGACCATTTACCATCCCAAAAAAAATTGACGTTGAAATGAAGGAATTACTTCATTGGCATTTTGTGAGAATGAAGGGAGGAGAGGTTTTTTGTAAAATCAAATCCATTGTCCATCAGGAATCCTCAAAGGGTACAGTAGAACCACCCATTCCCGACAAGGGATCCATACCCAACATGTAGGGTGTAACTATTTCCAACCAAAGTTTGGAATTTTTTTTTCTCCTTTCAAGGTTGAGACTAATAAGGTCATAATGCATGTTCCGAAGTAGCGAGCAAGAAATTAGGAAGTATTGAATAGAAAAATTGTTCTAAATGATCAGAATTGGAAGAGTCTATACATTGGGTATGGATCTAGACAAACTTTTGACTTCCAAAACTCATAGTAATGTCAAGTCAAGACATAAAATTACCAAAAAATTTGCAATTTCCGTGATTTATGTCTTCCTACATGGCAAAAAAATTATATTTCCTTATAGTACTCCAAAACATGTGCAAAATTGCTTAATTGGCTGACTATATATACTTCTATCATATGGGATAATTTGAAGATGAGAGCTTGACAACTCATTGTCAAAATGTAGGAATTGTGCTCAATTTAGAGTTTCAAACCTCATTTTGGTATGGTGAAATAACTTAAAAAAAAATTTAACCAAGAAAAGATGGTAAATCAAGCTAAATTTCATCACAAAAAACGTTTTTGTGATTTTGAGTCTCCAAAAAATAGTTATGGACAAAATTATAGAGGATGTTTGAAAATGTCAAAGAAAATGTCCCTTCCAACTCTTCTTTGAACTTTGTCTATAACTTTTGATTGGAGGCTCAAAATCTCAAACGAGTTTTTGTAGATGAAATTTGGCTTGATTTTACACGTTAATTTAGTTCAAAAAAATTTGAAAAAAATTATTCTACATTCCCTAAATGAGGTCTGAAATTATACTTTGAACACAACTCTTGCTTTGAACTTGACTATGAGCGGTTGAATTCTTAGTAATCCTAATTTACATATTCCACATGTCTTGTTTTACCTCTTACCACCCCACTTGTATAAGGACCTTGACTCCTCTTGCTACACATTGGGAGGGCTTCAAAAATATGATGGAGGCTCATGTACAAGGGGAGTAGTTGTAGATGAGTAGAAAATCTAGCCAATTGGTTGAACTGTAGAGGCTTAACTAGATTGGTCCTAGAATTTGCATTTGTGTGGGATGAAGATATTCAGTTGTAGATGACCTGCTGAATATTATTTATTTACCTTGACGTAACTGCCAAAAAAATTTAGATTATTTAACCCTTTAAGGTTTTAGGGGGTGACCTTTGAAATCATCTGCTTTTCATAACTGTGTGAATCATTGGCTTTAGAAATAGCAAAAGCACTCGTTGGAAGTCAAACTACTATAGAAGACCTCCCTTTTTACAACATAATTCCGAAGATGAATAATTGCAATTTTGTCCAACTACAGTGATTCCTTGTCATCCATCGAACTTTTGGCGTCTGTGTCCATGTTTAAAGGTTAAGTGACAAATCTTGCTATTGAACCTTAAATATACATCACCGAAGTGCCGAAATTGCTATCTTAGTACATGAGTATGTAAGGTAGGCACCGCCAAAATGGCACCTGACCTTAAAGCACCATCTACAGGTTGTGTACATTTCCAAAATCAGTTATGTACCTATTTGGATGGAGCACTTTCAGAAACAAACTTTGACCCTTAATAACTTTTGCATACGATGTCCAAATGCCACGTTCTCTGGTGCATTGAAACCTCCTTTCACTTGCCAACAAGAATATATGAAAGTTTGACCAGTCTAATAGTAGTAACTAGGCTCAGTAGCAAAAAGTGGCGGTTTTGGGTGTACCCACCTTATCCCAAGTTGGTTCATATATTTTGAACCTCTGTGCCAACCTCTATGAATTTTTTAAAGCCGAAACAGCATAGGTCACAGAAGTCATTCTGTTCACTGTTGATAAATTCCAAACTCCAGCATGCACCTCTGCCTTTACAGGACACTTGTAGAACCTGGGCACTTTTGGCCACCTCATCCACTGCATTTGGGGTGTTACCTTACGTGGGATGCAGACAGTTATCAACAAACGCAGTGAGGTTCGCTTCCACATTTCATCGTCAGTTTGCCACCTGCAAAGTGATGAGTGTGGACCCTGCGCCATCACCTTTGTAAAAATGCTTGAGATTTGATCCAAAAGAGGAAATCAAAATTGCTTGAGCTTTAGGAAGCTGGTGGTGAAGCTGCCTCCACCGCATGTAAATTTGGACCTGCAGTTGGCCGGCATGCAAGTCAGTGCAATCTCTTTGACGTTGATTGTTCAAATTCCGGCGTTGCACTTCGATTTCTGGCTCACATTCCGTTCCTTACCGTGCCAGCTTCTCGATCTCCCTCTGATTCACTGTAAGTTCTTTGATTGCTGAAAGCTCGCAGTGTCGTCGATCGTGGTCGTAAATGCGTTTGCAGCAAATATATTTGCTCCAGATCATTGACAGACAAATCTGTTTTAGCTCGAATAAGGATTTGATTGCTTGACGGTGTTGGGACATCAAGTTCTTTTGAACTCCAGAGAGGTTTCGAGACATTGAATTCAGCTCAAATTAGGGCTTGACGAAACCTGGATTGCAGAGGAGGTGTTCTGAGAGTTTGGATTCAGGATACGAAGGGTGATTACGAGGTAGATCTAATATTCAGTGAATTTTTGAAGGAATTGAGTTGCATGTGTGTCTCTCGATCACGGTGTTGATGTGCTTTTATTGCAATTGGCAGTGAATTATTCCAGGCGACCGAGTTTTTAGTGCAATTCCCAGAGGCAACATGACGAGTAGGGCGATTGTGCAAGACGGGTACAACAAGGAGAACCCGTTGAGCACTCTCAAAATCGTCACCCGGCCCATTCCCAGAGCTGGAACAAACCAAGTAGTGGTGCGCGTCACGGCGCGTCCCATCAACCCCACTGACTTCCTCTCCATACGAAATGGCCTCGTCGGTGGCAACGGCTACGGCACGATCGGCTCCGAGGGTTGCGGCGTTGTCCATGAGGTACGCAACAATGCACGAGTTCTATCATTCTATCCATGGATTCCAATACATGAACCTGCCGCAATTCATGGGAGCTAGATTGACGTATCAAGATACGTTTAATCATTCTCCTTTAATGACGGCCTACAGAGCGCCAAACACGTGACGTTGAAATGCTTAAAAGTTTGATAGCCAGTGGGGGACGCAAAACTTCACTGATTCCTCAAAACTCGACCCTGCCAAATCCGTGAAACTTGGCCATGATTTTGATGAAAATGGGATAAGAATGGTTAGATAAATTGCATGTATCCCCAGGTGGGCGATGGCGTGACCGCTGTAACAAAAGGACAACGAGTGGTAACCATCACCGGCACCGAAGTCTTCAAAGGCAACGGTGCATTCCAAGAATACATCCTCCTGGACTCCTCTCTCGTCTGGCCAGTCCCTTCCGACATGTCTGATGAGAAAGCCGCGCAGTTCGTGATCAACCCATGGACCTCCTACTCCATGCTCCACGACCTGCAAGCCTCGAAAGGCGATTACATCATCCAGAGCGCAGCAGGCTCCACTCTCGGGAAGCAAATCATCAGCCTTGCTTCCCACTACGGCATCAAGACCATCAACATCGTCCGCCGATCGGAGCAGAAAGCGGAGCTTCAATCCTTGGGCGCCGACGTGGTCATCTGCTCGTCGGAGGAAGACGTGGTGGCCCGAGTGAAGGAGATCACGGCAGGGAAGCTCGCGTGGGGCGCCTTGGATGCCGTCTCTGGTGACATGACGGCCACTTTGGCTGCGTGTGTTCGCAACGGTGGCCAGGTCTTGGTTTATGGTGTGTTGGGTGGGAGTACCGTGTCCATGAGCACGTTGGATTTGTGGCGTGATGTGGAAATTCGGGGGTGGATCATTTATAATAAGGTTATGCAAAGTGCGGAGAAAAGCCTTGCCGTGGCGAAGGAAGTCGCGCCGCTCATCACCAGCGGGGTGATTTCGCTTGCTGAGGTTGAGAGGTACGCGTTTGACGATTTTTCGAAGGCCATGGAGGTGGCGGAGCAATCTGGGGGCGCGAAGAAGATCTTGCTCGTCACCCCCTAGAAATTACGCAATCCAGTCTCACTCGGGTGACTCGCAATTTCCTGAAGCTGGGCTGGGATGTTTAGGATATCTGTCACACTCGGTGTTAGGGGCGGTGTTTGCAATGTGAATCCCGTCCAGAATTAAGGTGGGTACACCCAAAACCGCCAGTTGTTGCTACTGAGCCTAGTTACTAGTTACTATTATTAGTTACTATTATTAGACTGGATAAATTTTAGTATGTTCTTGTTGGCAAGTGAAAGGAGGTTCCAACGCACCAAAAAACGTGACATTTGGATACTGTATGCAAAAATTATTAAGGAACAAAGTTTGGTTCTAAAAGCGTTTCCTCCACATAGGTACAAAATTGATTTTGAAGATGTACACAAAGTAAAGATGGCGGTTTAAGGTCAGTGGCACATTTGGGTGTACCCATCTTAGGTCTAAATTCGTTCCTAAGATCCTCAGCAACAACACTCTTTAACACCCAGTGAACAGACCTTTAATGTGAAGTTGGTGCAGCTAAGTGGAGAGTTGATTGAGCAAACTGGGACATTTCAACCTTTGAGGAAGCTTTTTCTTCATCCGTGGGATTATGCATGATGCATGCAGGTTGCGTGCATGAAGAGGCTATTGGTTTGGTTTAGGGTCTCATGTTGGATGCCAAATAATTCAGTAAAGTCCAAGAAGTAGAATCAACATTCTAAAATTTAATTATAAAAAATTTAATTATAAAAAATTCAGCATTCAATTTGGAGTCCATAATTGTATTCGTGAACTATATAACATAGCTTCAAAAAAGGCATTTTTTGGTGAATACTACAATGAGAAGACAAGCTGTTTATACAAGTGGGATAGTAGAAGATTAACCCCTAAAAGACCAAGGTCACCTTTTTGTCAAAAATCACTCAAAACTGTCATTTTTGATGCATTCATTCAAGAAAATAAATAAATAAATATAAATAAATAAATAAATAATATTAGAATCTAACCATAAGATCTTGTATTTTATTTGTCTAAGATCATGCGGTAAAAACTTCGTGGAGTTTGACCGTACAGATTGGAAGATATTAGCATTCAAAGTTGGGAAAAAAGGGTTTGAACACTAGCATGCAATTTCAGATGATTTTGACCGCCCTTTGTGGAATTTTTTTGCACTATGGACTTTGAATTTAAGTTTTTTTGTATTGAAGAATTGATTTGAAAGTCGGAAAAAAATTGCAGAAGTAAAATGATTGTTTTTCATTCTTTAAAAAATTGTCAAGTAGAAGTAGGTCCAAGATTGAAAGAAAAAACAAATCATTAATAGCTCTAAGATGGGATTGAAACACAATAATCCCAATGGTGAGATTGTTCTAGCAATCAAACTTAACCTTGTCAAAAAAAAAATTTGAAAAATTTGAAAAATTGCATTTAGAAATGAATCCTATAAGTTACTTTTTTAAGAAGATGCCTAGATTGCATGAAAAACAAGATTGTTCATAACTTTCACATTACTAATCCAAATGGAATGAATAAAAGCTTTACATGTAGACAAAAATATTATCTATAAGGAAAAAATTAATTAATTTAATTTCATATTTCTGTGGGTTTTTTTTTGCCCGGTGAAGTGAAAATTATGTTTTAGATGGCATAACTTTTGCTCCTGGTCACTGATTGAAATAAAAATTATATTTCCACAAAGCTAAGAAGTTTGTCTATCTTATGAGAAAGTTTCAAAAAGTTTCATAAAAAATTGACATCATAGGAACCTATCCAAAATCCATTTTGTCCCTTGAGGGGACAATGGTCCTTTAGGGGTTAAGCAACCTATATGGGATGTGTAAATTAGGATTAGTAAGAGCTCAACGGCTCATAGTTAAATCAAAAAAAGATTTGTGTTCAAAGTAGAATTTTAGACCTCATTTAGATAATGTAGAATAATTTTTTTCAAAAAATTTGAACTAAGTTAATGTGAAAAATCAAATTAACTTTTTATCTTCAAAAATCTGTCTGAGATATTTAATCTCCAGTCAAAAGTTTTAGACAAAGTTCAAAGAAGGGTTGAAAGGCACAATTTATTTGGCATTTTCTAACATCCACTTTGAATTTTGTTCATAACTTTTTTTTTGAGGCTTGAAATCTCCAAAAGAAATTGGAGATGAAAGTAAACTTGATTTCTCAACTTTTCTTAGTCCAAATCTTTTTGAAAAAAAAATTCTACTATACCTAAATGAGGTCTAAATTTCTACTTTGACTACAATTCATACGTCTTGACAATGGGTGGTCAAGCTCTTATCTTCAAATCATTCCATAACCTTTGAGGATTTATGAAAGACAATGGATTTTGTTATAAAAACAACCTCTCCATCCTTCGTTCATGCGATGTATCAATGAAGTAATTCCTTCATCTTGCCATGAAAATATTTCTTGATAATAGATAGTCAAATGATAGATCAATAGAAGTAGTATTGAATATTTGTGATTGCATTGTACTAGGGATTTTACTCTGACTACTTTGGACTATCCAATTAAAGAGCATTTTCAATTTGCACTTCATAAAGGCCTGACAAGAGCGAATCTTGCGTGGGTTCCCAAACTCCTGCCCCAATACTAACAAGACCTTCCATGTTATCTTCATGGGCATTATTGTTTTGGCTCTTCCAAATGCCTTCCAAGTGAGCTTATAAAACTTCTTACAATGTAATGATACCATCCCAAGCCAATAAAGGAGAAAAATGAGAAGTGGATGGAGATCATTAGGTGGTTTAGGAATCCAAGTATTGTTGCATGTTTGAGGTGCCTAGACTGAGAAGTGAAACAATAAAAAATGGGACATGAACTAATACTACGTGTATTGTTGTATTGCCCAATTACCGTCACAAGATTGAGGATGTTTTAGCATTGGATGTTTTCTTTTTTTTCAACAACTTGGTCATTTAATTCTTGTAGACTTCAAAAAAAGTTCTTCTTCGTTTTATTTTAGTTTGCGACTTTCTTTCAAATAATTATTTTTTGTTGATCCTACCCTACTAGTACGGGAACTTTCTTTAGTGCATCAAAGTTGAGTTGATTGTGCACAAGCTTTTTTTTTAATTCTCCTCAAGGACCATAGGTGATCCAAATATCCAAATATTGAAAGTGTATTATAAAGTGCAACTTAGGGTAATAGTTTAGTGATGACTTTTGAACAAAAGTTGTAAATTCTAAGCCATAGATCATATTCATATGGTGAAAAATTCCATTATGGTGAAAAGTCAATTTGCAAGGTGAAATATTATAGCACTCTCTGAATTATAAAATATTTTTAAAACAAGTTTTGATCATTTGTAATCTACATATATTTGAAAACTAACACATGCCAATCTTAAAAAACTAATACTTAAATCTTAAAAGATTGGATGGAGGAAAAATTGAATTTATTGAACAAAACTACAACAAAAGAGCACATGCTAAAAACAAGATGGAGTAAACAAATTTGGAAACCTTTTTGGGTGAAAGCATGAAACACTTGTACTATTTTGCTTCACATGTTGTGTATAAACACAAAATTAAGCATAACTTCTAGAAGGTTTGCTTGCTTGCTTAAAATTCATATTAAAGATAAATGATTCATTGCCTAAATTAATCATAATCTTTTGAGTAATTTCTATATAAATCAAAATTACTAATTATTACTCAAATTTTCTAATTTATCCCACTCAAGGTTTTAGAGGGTTTTAGTATTGTAGTGAGTCTGAAATGATGATTTTCACTTCAAAATTTGGACACCAAGTTCCTCTACTAAGGTTGCAAGAATTTGATGAAGGCATTTTTAAAAAACAACATTGTCCACCATGTAGATGCAAAGAAGGCTTTCAATAATGAGCTTCAAATACACTAGATCTTGTCATCTTGGAGAGAAAATCACATTAGAAATTCATTTAAAAAAAACTATAGAGTAGATTTTGGGAAGCTATAATTTGATTGGGATTACGCATATTAGGCCCTTCAACCTCATTTTTTTTTGGTGACCAATTTTTTAGATTTGACATGCAAAAAGAGAGCTGAAAGATTTTTATAGTTTTAACATGCTCATGATCACAGCATATAATCTTTTAATTCTTAAATGACATTTTTTTTCCTATGTGATCTCTAACATGCCTAGTTTGAATTTGTATAGTTACAATTCAAAAAAAATGGATAGAAGGGTAAAATTTCACTTAGGGTACCCAAAAAAATTGTCTTCACTAAAATTTTAGACTACGTTGGTGTGTCAAGCAACAATGCTAGACTGTGAGTTTGCGAGCGTGAGCGTACGAGCATTGAGCAGAGATTATGTGACCATAGAGTTCTAAAATTTAAACATACTTTAGGAAAGTCAATCATTTTTCTAAAAATAGACAATATTATAAAGATATTGGAAAAACTTACTATTTATAGTAAAATTTAGAACCTGTTATCGTGGATCTATTATTGTGGTTATTCACTATTTGTACAAAGACAATAATTTTTCCTATTGTCTAAAATATTACAAGTAAATAATTTGAAGGCAAACAACTGAACTATAAGAAAACGCAAACTGAGCCTGAAAATAGTTTGTATTAAATACTTTGAAATATTATAATATTCATCCAAATAAAATTGGTATTTCTAAAGCTATAAAACTAACTTTAGTCTATAGTCCTCCAATTTCATATGTGAATCACTAAGACATTCTTAGTTTTCTACACATGTTGAAGACTCTCATTTGCCACCTTGATGATACTAGCCCTAATGAGAAGAAACTTCATTTTGTTGAAGCTGAAGCTTGGAGAGTGTATAAATTTATCTTTTTTTGGATTCATTTTGCAGAAGTAACAAAATAAGTAGTACAAATGTTTGCAATTAAATGAATTAATGTATTGATGCCGTCCACCGATTGCTGAGACGGCCATGTCTACAAAATTGGGACAATTCACTCTGAGTACATGCCAAGTGTGATGCGATAAACCTTTTGCATAGGCTCGGTTCCGAATTGAAGTGAAACTATAGCTCTAAGTTTTAGAAACGGGAGCATGGTTACTTCCAAGATGGATCCTTTGATATTACCAGCACTTTCTCATTTATTGTGATGCTCTATAGTAGGAACATTTGCAATATGTCAAATACTCAAATAGCCTTGCTTCTTTGAGTTGTTGGGTATGTATCCGCATGCAAAAGACTAGGTTGATCATAAGGGATTGCATGAAAAATATTGGACATCGTGAACAAACGTCGAGAAGACATAGGTACTAGTCGTTGTTGAAGTTGAAAGCCGGCCTCTTGCAGTAGCAGTGTTTCTTGGCGAGTCAAATTGGTACCCTTTAATACAAGCCACACATCTGGTACTTGAGGCCAGTCAATTATCCAACCGCATTTAGAGCCTCGTACACATCGTTCAATATCATCTGGGCAAAACTAAAAGTTGGTGATGATCTCCTTATTTCTGCCATAATATTTTTTTCTACCATGATACGTCAAAGCTAGAGTGCCTTTAGATCCCTTTGCAATTTTGGCAACGTGGCGAATGTTGGAACCTCTTTTTTGGGTGTGACATTTGCAAGCGGATTTGTGTGGAATTTTTGCAATGAGCCACTGTGAAGTGTCACAATCACTCTCCATTGCAGTTATAATGTGTGGTACATGCGCAATATCAGCCACCATGTCTTCATTGGATGCCACTGTGGGTGTACGCGTAGATCGTATTTGGACACGTGGTTGTGAGAAGTTGACCTTGTCCAGATGATGGGAATCACCATCCCGATCCAATTGGGAGGTCAAGCTTGCGCTTGGTACTACCAAAAACCTCTTCGCCTTCCAAATGCAGAATACGGGTTCCGACATCAACTGCTCCAAAAAAGTCATTCAAAGCCTTAGCAATCTTCTTTAGATCTTTGCTGCGTCTAGCACCTCTTAACTTTAACTCCTCTTTGGATGGCCCTGATCTTGATACATTGTCTTTAAGGAAAGCATGGTAATTCATCATCTGCATGAAGGCCCACATGTAGTCATCGGAAGTGGCAGTAAACAGGTCATTACCTTGATTACCCGACTACTACAATCATTTGTTATGAACTGTTTCGGATAAGTTGCATGACGGCATGTTAGCCATCTCCTCTATGCTTAAATCTTGGAAAAAGTAAAATAAAGATTAAGATGCAAGATAGTCACTAAAAAATTAAACCCAAATTTTTTTCTAATGACGATGTAATCAAGTAGTTTTGAATTGTCTACTAAGTAGTGTAGAGCCCCCTCGGCGCCGAGGGAAAAATCAAGCACTACTTGAATTGATCAAAAACAACTATGTGCAGTACAATATGAGAATCATTTTTTATCAAGAGCCCTGATCTATTCCTGTCAATGCAGCAATAAGCTTATTTTTCAAACTAAATTTTTTTTCTTGGACACCAGTACTTCATGCTCTAAATTCCAATTATAAACTTTAGTATGTAGAACTAAGGCTAAAATATAAATCTTTATATAGATAGCATTCCATATAAAAATAACTATAATAACTTTCCAACATGTCAAATATCATAAGATAGTATTTATTTGCTCCATGTAAAAAACAGTATATTCACATGTAATCTAAGTAGCCTACTAGTACATGTTTGCAAGAGTAAATAAGCAATCAAATTATAAGCAGGCCATAAGATAATTTATCCAACAAATTATCCATCTCCCTATACAAACATTTTTCTTAATATGGACAAGTAGGAATGTAGGAATAAAATCCGGTTCACAAGTATCTAAGACGTTTTATGAGGACAAAGGCCTCATCTGCACCCATGTACCACAACAAACAATTAGTTAGCTATAGTGTGCATGCAAGGTGTCTACAACCTTATGTCACTTGTCATTGTTTTCACACAAAACACCTTAGAAAAGAACAAAAAAAAACAAGCAAAAGTCTATGCATTGTATCAACAAATTATAAGACACGAAACCTAACTGTTAAAAGTAGATTGTGATGATGCCATCCTTGCTATAAAACTCATGTTCTGCCTCAAGAAATAAAGGAAACAAGTCTGCTTGAGCTAATTAGATTGAGCAGGGCAGCATCCAGAGGTAGTTAGCCGAAATTGAGAGAGACTGCAGACAGAAATCTCAAACCCAGTGATATGGTAGTTGAGGCAAGGAACAAACTTCCAGTCAATAATTGCCGTTAAGCGGAAAAGGATCTCAGATCTCAACCAGCTCATGACTCATGTAGTAACAACGGTACCATATTAAAATCAACATATGCCCACATGTGGTAATTAAATTATGTCAACAAGGTTCATTAGGCTTAAACCCAACCATTAAAGGTATCACAGTCACCAACTCAAGTGAATATAAGACTCAACCAAAGATGCGTGTTCAAATATGCTGTGAGTAAACAACATTAGTTGTCACATCAATGGAGGCAAAATAAATATCCCAATGGAAATTTTAACGAGATTTGCTAGGGTGTATCTAAATAGTCAATAAAATTAATTGTCTTTAACGGAGGATTGATTAAGTCTACCATGAGAGGTAGTTTAATCTTTATAACTAAACTAAGATGTAAGTACCATTATGTGTGAATATTATTACCACATTTTTATCCACTTTGACTATCAACATGTCAGTATAAACAAGAATAGCCTTGAAATAAAAAAATAAATAATTTAAAAAAATAAATATATATCAAGGCATCAAATATCATCAATCCATATATATACTCATGTTTATATGTAAAAATTCCCTTTCTGGAACATCCTTGCTGGAAGCAAAGCACTATTTTATTTAGTCCAGAATCTTTTAGTATCATGCTTGTGGTTAGTAGTAGCTTACTATCAAGTTTGTTTAGAAAAGAAACACTTGCTTTAAGCATCCCATTTTATACAACATATATTTCTTTCCAAGAATCACAATACATCTTTGGAAAAGACTAACATAATCACACTCTCATACTAGAATGGTGTTCAAATCCTATAAAACTAGATGAAATCAAGAAGTATTCATGGAAGGTCAAGTTTGTAAAATAATCTCCAAAAACTCCAAGAGGTCGTGGGCCTCACCTGTGCCCATCCCAGAAACAACAACAAGTCAATGTTATGTTAGTGAGGTGGATCAGGTGTCTTCAATCCACATACACATGCTATTGTTGCCACAAGGAGTAAGAAAATATCAAAACAAATTTAGAATGAGACACAATCCATTGCAAACAAAATTTCATAAAAAACCTGGTCATTCGCAATACGTTGTGAGGACGCCATGTATCCCAGATTATGCATGCACAATGCTACTTTTCACTCTGAGTAGAAAAAGTGGTAGTAAAACCTCACTTTCCTAAACACCATAGTACTTGGCCCAATGTGCAAAATTCTCAGAACAATACTAAGTATGGTCCCAGTATATGAAACATGATATTCATTAAATTGGGAAATATGATACATTTTGGGACTTTCAACTTTTGATCTAAAAGTTTTAGGAGGCCTCCTAAAACTGAGCTCAACGTATTTTTTGGACACATGTCCTCACCTAAGAGGAGGAATTTGCGAGGGAAAAAATCTTAGTGGCTCAAACTAAATCTGATACCTTCAAATCTGGTTTAAGGTAACTTTTTGGATTTTAGGTGAAATACAAAGTGGTACCCATGTTTTTCCCAATTTAACGAATATCGCGTTATGAATAAAATGCAAAGCTGTGGAAACCAACAGTCTGCTTAATAACTTTTATTAAGCTAGCTTCAGCTGCCAATGCCTTTGTGAGTCCAGGTGCATGCCCGATACTCTAGTACATCAATGGCAAATCAAGCAGATCTTGCCAGTTCAAAATTGCCCATATTAGAAGCTCTTTAATAGCCCATCTGATAATGGAAGCCCATTAAGTAGCTTCATACAGCCTTAGGAGTTATTAGCCATTTTGACAAATTTCATCAATCCTGTTGTTGTTCTTCAGTAATGAGCTTGTAGACAATATTGTAAGGGATAACATGTACATACAAAGATCCAATCATTGTGGATCAATTGAATTTAAATCAGCGTTTTAATACTTGTAGAAAAATATATCTACAAGCCAGAGATGACCATTTTTATTCCTAAATTCTGGTACTTGGGTAAGAAATCTAGAAAAGAAAAAAAGAAAAAATGAAAAAAAAATGAAAATGAAAAAAAATTAATTAAAATGAATGTGAAAAATGAGATAAATGAAAATAATGAAATGAAAGTCTTTGTGCATGACATAGAGTACAAAAAAAATGACGCGGAATGAAGTATCATTTGCATGAATCTGTCCCATTGGCAATATTGATTTAATTGTGCCAAAATGCCAAAAATGCCAAAATGCCAAAGTGCCAAAATGCAAGCCATAACTCCAATTCTCGTAGAGCATCTTGAGAGGATGCTCTAAATAATAGCCACCATGATCAAATTGCCAAATATCGCGTCTTAGCTTCATCCATACTTTTAGAATCCTTGTATTGCTTGCAGAGACGAGTGTGTTGGTGCTGCAAGTCCAATTTTATAAGCTTCTACTTATGGCAATCTAGTGAAGTACTTTTATGCAGGAAACATGTTTGCTTACATTTTGTCATCTCTATTTTGGAATCCCCTGATATGTATATAGTATGCACAACGTTTCAATTTGTTTATGTACTATTTGCCATGAAGCCCTTGAAGTTTGGATTCTCTACACCATTGTGTCTCATGATCCCATTCAATAACTTCTACATAATGCATTGTAATTTTGTGTCTTCAGATTGCATATCACAAATAATGATTGTCATGACTTTCTTGCATCCAGTGTCATACACATGACAAGCCATGGTTGTCCAATCTTTGACGCGTTTGACATGGTCAAACATAAGCCATGCGCTCTCTAAATCTCCTCCAGATTGTATACGATTGACTAAGTCCACTCTAATACCTGAACCTTCAACCAACATCTTAAACAAATAGACTTTTTTCTTTTCTTGTCCAGGAAAGACACTGTCATCGATATACTCAAACTTTAAATTGCATTTCATATTCATGATGCTATCTATAACCTTGCTTTTTCCGCTAGTACGAAAGGAAGAAATAATGTTTCGGATGTTCGGAAAACTAAGAATCTGGAACTTGTCCATGACATCCTCTAATGAGGGGAACATCTCTTTAGGACCTTCACCATTGTGGATGAAGTGGTTGTCTAGAAATTGTTTAGTAGCTGCTAGAGTAATGGCAGAGTTAGTAGCAGAAGAGGTTTTAGTAATCTCGCCTACAATGAGACCGGAAATTGTGTCTAAAGACTCTCTACAAGTTCCTGAAGCTACATGATGCATGTAAAACCCAAAACAAATGCATGCTCTAGTCATCTGCGTTGTATCGCCCAAAACGTAATATATTCTAACATTATATGTATTGACGTAGTGAGGAGGAAATTTACAAATCTTGCATAAAAGACATGAATCCCTTAGAGGGTTTGCGCCAACATAAAATGGACCAAGAGTATAACTACACCACTCAATTTCATTCCGCTTCAAAAATCTCTTGAAGTAGTCGCATTCTAAGTTGTTACAAATAAGATGTCTTGCACAAAAGGACTTCTTGAACTTGAGGCTATCTTCGTTACTAATATTTGATGTTATAGTTCAACACCACGCATGACCATTGTATTTTTTATCCATGCCATGTAGACTCCCAGCAGCGGATGATGAAGATGACCCACAAAGACGAGGCAACTCAAAGACTACATCTCCATTGAACTCGGGAGGAAGATATTGCACCTTTTGATGATTGAGAGAGTTGTAATTCAACACAACAATGTTGTTCCTAAATCTATGAAGCTTGCGTAGGCATTCAACAATGCTAATTGAGGATGAACCACTCGGATAAGTTGGTGGCTGAGAGTGACTTGACAGAGCTGGACTATTGGAAGGCGTGCAATATACATCAGATGTTATCTTTAAGACATCATTGGAGACTCTACTTGGAAGCGTTGCTTGACAATTAGGTTGGCTAGGAGACTCTCCCTCGGACTCACCAGATAAATTTATGACAAGATCAACACGCTCTTATTTTACACAGATGAGTTGAACTGGGGTACTTGTATTTGTCACATGCTTGCGTTCAATATAATTTCTATTGTCACGCCGGGTAAGCGGCATGTCCACAGTTGAGTGTTCTGACTGCCGAGCTAAAATCTCAGTGGAAGGTACCCTAATGCTAGATGATAAATCATAAGTTCGATAGCACCCACAACGAAGGTGCCAGACATGACCATCATCAACTACTATTTTTTGCATGTAGATGGACTCCTTCAAGGATCCAGAATCAATCATGACCTCTTCTTCAACGTAGATACTGGATTGCACAAAACCAAATCGAATATGAAGAAGATGTAATGATAGTACAACACACTCTTCTTTTCCAGAGGGAATACTAGTAGAGTCTCGTGGCCATCCGCCCGAATGGAGGCCATAGAGGCAAAACTAAAGAACAAAAAAAATTGAGAAGAGAATAACAAGTACTTGGCAAACATGACACAGTGGTGAGACTACAAGGCTCGTCCAAAATCACTATATATACATGCAAATAACATGAACTTGAAATTCAAAATCATTGTACTGCAGTGTCATCATTTTCAGGATGTATGCATTAGTGATAAGATCTCTAGAATTACAATATCTAGCCTCTGCCGCCGCTAATCAAAAGTGAAGTTTACCTAATTCATGAATGAGAGTACTGTGAAAAGCCATGAAATTTTTGCTCGTCGGATGCATGGAGGCACAATGATATTATGGAAAATCTGTAAACTTCCATTGTAACCATCCATTTCATGAGATCAGAAAATAATATACAATTTGGTATATTATGACCACCAACATTGAAGTCTAATTTTGAAAATTTCTGGCACAACAATACTAGTTGAGTAAGTAATTATGGCCATAATGTAGGGAGATAATATCTGTTATTGTGCTTATAACATTAATATTTCCTAGATTGGATTATACAATCACAAAGTACTAGCTGAATCCAATTTGAATGATAAAGAAATAGTTGTCCTTCAGTTCAAGGGTTTGTCATAATCACTTCAAATTAGTGACACGAGGAGGTCATCGTTAGAGAAGCACATATGCAATCTATACAATATAAACATCAGTATATAAGGATAAAGATAGACAGAGTTAATCATGTTGAGTGACTACTCATGTTCTCTCATGTTCAGTGTCTACTCATGTTTACACATGTTTGTGGTTAGTCTTGTTCCAAAATATGTACACTTAGTCTTATGCATATGCTAGATGGCATAGCTGATTGTGATTTTTGCCGTAAGTGTAGGAAGAGAAGAAAGAGAGGTAAACTCCTTTACTGATTGAGGAAAGAATTGCAGTGGTCTAGGATTAGAAATACAAAGACTGCTCTATTGTCTGAGCCACTTTCTAACAAAGGCTCTGTTAGCAATCCAATCCAAGGACATGAAGAATTTCATGATCTCATAGAAGGGAGTGAGCAAATGGTAACAAACATCGAGAAGGAGCCGCTAAATCATTGTGTTTCGGGATCATTGTCGTTCAATTCTGTGAGTATATCAAGTTGCAATGACTTGGGGTCATCTAATGAAACATCCATTACTTTTTAGGATTTTAGGATTATTAGTGTGTTGGCCAAGTGAAGTACCTTCACTATATGGACTAATTAATAATCCTGATAATCTTGTTAGATCTACTCAATTTTAGATGTGGGATACTTAACGCATATTGAAAGGGATTCCAAATTTTATAAGTACTGATTTAACTCATAAAATAATGATCGAGTAATCGTGATTGTAGATGAAATAAAAGAGGAATACCCTATAACCATTACCTCTACAGTTTCAAGTAGCATCAGAAAAATTGGACAATTTTAAGTAGCATCTACCTCTCGGGTTGGTACCTAAGAGTTTGGAAGATGGACAGCTTTAAGTACCAAGTTGGACAATTTGGAACTTGGATAGTATTAAGTATCATTTAAATAGAATCTACCTCTATAGTTTTAAATACCAATTCGGGAACACATGGACAGTCCGGATCAACACGAGAGGTGACAACTGGCTGAATGGTCCACTCTCCAATTTGATGGCCCACCCCAAACCCTAGCACTACCTCTCCGCTGCAACCACCACCGGACTGCCTTCCATGCGCAGCCACCAGTGGGCACGTAACTTGTGAGTACTTGACACAATTGGTACGCTTGAGAAGAGAATAAACTTCACAGTGCAAAACTAATACAAGAAATATGTTAGGGCATGTTAGGATGTTAGTTGTCAAATTTTTGACTCTTCACTCATTCTCATCGGTGTTGCGTGTGATTTCTTTGTAATGACAAAAGGAGGGAATGGGAAAACAACCTGCCACTAGGCATTCAGTGATGGAGGGGACACAAGAAGACTTCTACAACAACAAAAGCAATACGGGATCAAGATGACAGATTGGGACCAAGATCGCGCCTTCTCCCTTGGCCGCAAAAATAGAAGTATGAGAACTTCAAAGAACATTTAAAAAGTTCAGGAAAGAATCACGACATGAGTTGCTTTCATTGAGTCTCTAAGTTCAGTCTTTTTAAGTTCAATGGTGAGTAGTTTCTATTTGAGCAATGATCACCAATAACCACAAATGTTTCTTAAGGTCACCGCCATAACCATCTGTTTGGTTAAGCTGCGATTTTGTAGCAGCCATTGTTTAGGGTTGAACTAGTTTACGGTTAGTCTAGATAGAGTTGAGGGTTCCTTCGACACCGACAGGAAGGGGTCGGACGTCCTCGCTGATCAAACTGAGGAAGGCATGGTTATTGAGTTGGTATTTTTAGGAGTTACTGATTAAAGTGAAACTAGTTTACGGTGATCACACTAGCGCTGAACTAGTTTACAGTGAAGTTGGCCCTATTTGGCCCTGATTAGGGTGGAACTAGTTTACGTTGATCAATCTGAGCACTACAAGGTCACCTAATTGGTTTCCTTAGCAGTCAATGATTAGGGTAAAAATACTTCTCGTTGAAGTTGGCCTAGTCTGAGGTTTCCTTCGGAGTCAATGAGAAGGGATTAGATGTCCTAGCTGATCAATGCTGCTATTTTTTTAGCAACCACTGTTTAAATTGAACTTGTTTATTGTGAAGCTGGCCCAAGTTGAGGGTCCCTTTGGCGCCAACGGAATGGAGTTGGACATCCTCGAAGATCAATCTAAACGTTGCATGGGCACCGCGACGTGGTCTTTTTAGAAGACTCTGGTTAGGGTGGAACTAGTTTTTGTTGAAGCTGGCCATATCTGAGGGTCCTCTCGACGTCATTAAGAAGTGGTTGAGACGTACTCGCTGATCAAATTGAGCAGTATAAGATCAACTATTTGGTTCCCTTAGCAGCCACTGAATAGGATAAAGTTAGTTCTCATTGAAGCTGGACCAATCTGAGGTTTTCCTTGGCATCAATGGGAAGAAGTTAGACATCTTAGCTGATCAAAGTTGCCGTTTAGGTCGAACTAGTTTACTGTCAAGCTGGACCATGCTGAGCGTGCCCTCAGTGCCAATGGGATGGGGTCAGACGTCCTCGATGATCAAACTGAGAGTTGCATTGTCACCAATTTGGTTTAGCTTATGTTTTATTAGCTGCCATAGTTTTGGTGGAACTAGTCTTTGATTAAGCTGGCCGTATCTGTGGCCCCCTCGGTGCCGATGGAAAGGGGTGGGACCGTACTCACTAATCAAAGTTGCGTATTGTTGGGGCACCACACCGGATTTTTTTGAGTAGCCACAGTTTAGGTGGAAGTAGTCATCAGCTAAGTTGGCCATATCTGTGGCCCCCTCGACGCCGATGGGAAGGGGTGTGGGCGTACTCGTTGATCAAAGCTGCAAATCGTTGGGGTACCGAGCCGGTTTTTTATTTAGCAACCACAGTTTAGGTGGACTAGTCTTCGTTGAAACTGATCCTATCTGGGTCCCCCTCAGTATCGATGGAAAGGGGTGGGGCATACTCACTAATCAATGTTGCAAATTGTATGGGCCCCGCTCTGGGTTTTTTTTAGCAGTCACAGTTTAGGTGGAACTAGTCTTTGTTCAAATTGGCCATATTTGTGGCCCCCTCGGCGTCGACGGGAAGGGGTTAAGATGTACTCGATGATCAAAGCTGTGAATTGCATAGACACCGCGCCGTTTTTTTTTAGGATCCACTGTTTAGGTGAATTAAGTTCTCTGTTAAGATGGCCCAAGCTGAGGGTCCCCTCGGTGCCGACGGGAAGCGGTCGGACGTCCTTGCTGATCAAATTGAGAATTGCATAGGCACCACAATTTAATTGTCTTAGCAACCATTGATTAGCGGAGAATTAGTTTTTGGTGAAGCTGGCCCAATCTGAGGGCCCCCTCGATGCCAATGGGAATGGATAATATACATGAAGGCACATTCTCAAGAGTGAATATCTGCCTTTGTTATTTAAATTTAACTGTAAAAGAAGATGCTCACCCTGATATCGAAAATATCAAGACAATATAGTCATTTTTCTTCCTATTATTTTTTATTACCTTGTCATGCTTGATATAGTCTACGATCATTATTATAACAAAGATACTAAAATTATTTCTGCTGTTTGATTTAATTTCTCCCATTTTGATGCAGATGGTGGTTGGTTTAGTCCCTCTTGAGTCTCACATTCTTGTGGAACAAGTCACCATTGGAGAAGAAGGTAAAGGGGATAATGTCATTGAGCATGAAGTGGAGGAGATTGATGTTGAATTCAAGTCCGAGGACGCCTTCAGGAGAGCTCAAAAAGTCAATTCAATTGCATCAATATCCGACTTGAGACTGAAACCTCATTCCATTTCTTGACTTAGGATTCCCTTGTGCCATCTTGCTTAAATGCCAATGGTAAGACCAGCACTTCAATGTGACCTTACAAAATTGGAGCAAAAGTTTGTGCATGATTACCAGGGTTGACGAATTGGAACGTCCGGGGGCAAATTACGTCCAAAAATCGGACGTCCGAACGTCCGGACGCAGCGTCCGCGGACGTAGTGGCTACCGTCCGACGGACGCAGACCACGGGACGGGCGGACGGCGGTCAGCCGACGGGCAGTTCAACTCGGACGATCCGACCGTCCGATCAAGTGGACGGTCAGATCGTCCGATTGATCGGACGATCCGGCCGCCCGATCCAGCGGACAATCATTCCGTCCGCTCGATCCAGCGGACGGCCAGACCGTCTGATCGAGCGGACAGTAGGTTCGTCCGATCAATCGGACGACCTAGTCTGCTTCAGGAGGTTTGGGAGGGCGTCCGCAGCCGGACCTACTTTAGGTTTGGTGGCGGACGGGTATAAAGGCGGACGGCCCTTCCATTTTTCCTCACTTCTTCTCTCCATTTAGAGGTGGAACCCGTGTCGGACGTTACAACCGTTGCTTCATTGTGCTGGTTGCTCCTATATAGGTGGAGAGTGAGGTCAATTATTTTTTGATATCACTTGTCGTCAGCCATGACAACGGACAGTATGAGCAAGGGTACTGTAGCGATGACTTCAAGAGGTGGCAAGAGCGCGAAGACAAAATCAAAGGGGAGTGCCCACGAGCTTCTCTGGGACATTTTAGATGATCCAAATATTAAAGCGGAGAGCGAATGGGAGAAGGAGGAAGAAACTTATTGGACCTCCAAAATCTGCAAAAGATATGTGAAAATGTATCACATCGACAAGTTGTGGCCTCGTGAGTTCCACATTATTCACACGAGGGTTCTGTTGCAGGCCATCGAATTGCAAGGATGGACATTTTGTCCATCGATCACTTGAGGTTTGGCGGGCCCTCTTCGGGGACAAATCAATGAGTAAGGGTCTCATAAACTACAGCGTGGCCTCTATGGTGTATGCTGAGCTCATATTGGCTCGGAAGGTGGACTGGAGCACATATCCAACGACAACTACGGCTCCGCTTTTGCTTACAAAAGGGCAAAAAGATATTCCCGATTTGTATGATCCAAAGGCAAGTCCAAGTGAGGCACTAAAATCACAGAAGCGACAAAAACATGCTTTAATGCAGGTTAAAAAAGAGGTCATGGAGGGGGGAAATATTGGAGTACATTTGGATTCTACGAAGATTCCAACTACAATGTCAAATGCCACGGTGGAAGGTGTTGACGGAGAGGTGTTTTCAACTCCTCGGGCGGATTGGATATGCACACACAATTTTACATCCGTGGGTGAACAAAGTGGTGCTTCAAGCATGCGGCCCGTGAAGGAGGAACCGGTGACCCCGTCTGCACCACAAAAACATCGGGAAGAGGTTCGTCCCGAACAAATGGCAAGGGCCATTGCATCAATTGATAATATCATAGCGAGCGATGCTACGAATTTTATGACACAAGTACCTTGCAATCAAGACTTGCCAACCACATCGAGCCCCGTATTGAGTCCCGTATTGGGCCCCGTATCGAGCCCCGTATTGGGCACCGTATTGGGCCCCGTATCAAGCCTCATGTTGGGCCCCGTATTGAGCCCAAGAGTTGAAGGGCAGATGTTGCCAAAAAATGGAAAGCAACTCGATGGCATGGCGCAAAATGTGTCCATTGATGACAACCCATTGGATAAGAGCTATCCGCATTTGTCAACTCAAAATACGGCACAATTGGAGGATCTTCGTCATTTGCCAATGGCGAGTGAATTGGAAAGCTTGTTGGAAGCTTCTTATTTGTTTAGGGCACATCAACAAGACATCTCTCTTCAACCAAAGCAAGTAATCGAGACAAATGAGGCCGGTCCTAGTAACCCCGCAAACAAGGCGGGCCTAACTGAAACCGCAAACGAGGCCGGACTGAGTAATTTCTTCGCCGAATACAATGATGAATGGCCCAATTTTGTGATCACCTCCAAAAGATTGTCGATTACAGCTCAATTTGTAGCTAGCATTGCTCCCAAACTTATGGAAGTTGCTCAGATATTCACCAAATCCGGGCCCGAGTTGGTAGAAGGTGCCTTGTCGTTTTGGAATTTCATCACGTCTACGAAACCATTATTGGAGGAGCGGGTCGAAAATAATCGCAAGCTGCTCATCTTCGCTGAAGAGAATGAGAAATACAAGGCCTTGAAGATAGAGCACGAGAAATTGAAAGAAGACCACAAGCAAATGAAGGATGCATTCAAAGGAGTGTGCGCTAATTATGAAAGATTTG
Source organism: Antitrichia curtipendula (assembly GCA_951230915.1). Lineage (NCBI taxonomy): Eukaryota > Viridiplantae > Streptophyta > Bryopsida > Hypnales > Leucodontaceae > Antitrichia > Antitrichia curtipendula. The sequence continues at coordinate 5,013,077 of OX579639.1, read as the reverse complement.
CGAACGCACAGAATTCCCGATATGACACTCTAGTTTCTCAAAGGGAATTGATCAAGAAATTGGAGTACGAAATTGTAGCGCTCAAGCAAAAGAATTTGAAGGATGGAGAATATGTTCTTCCAAAGACCGGCGGAGCCGTGCGTATAGAAGCGGTTGAGGAAAACAACCAAAAGGAAGTAATATCCGAAACCGCCATGGATAATCCTCCTCCCACATTCCAAGACGCGTCCATGCAAACGGAAGGCCACGAGTTTGAAGAGGTGAAGCATGAACTAGAGTTGGTAACTCAACAAAACGTCTATTTGGAGGCACAATATCAGAAAATGATGCAAGTAATGGAGCTAGATAAATGCTTGCCAAAGAGCAGTTCCGACACTCGTTGGTTGACGTGGGTTCAAAAACTACAAGACAAACCGTCTGTAGTAACCCGAGCAATGAAGGGGCTTCTCAAATTAGCCATGAAGTCGAAGGAGCAATGCGATGCCATTTCTTCTGACCTCTTATCTATTAGAAGGATGTTTGAGGTACATCATTGGGGTTCAATTGACGTCACATATTGGGGGGACATGTCGACAATGTTTGAGCGATTGAATGATGCGCAGAAGATTGCGTCAAAGTCCATCAATTGGACCTTGGAAGTAGAAGAAGGTTGGGCCTCTTACAACACGCATTCAGCGCACATCAAAGAGGCAGACAAGATAGTAGTGCATGGTGAAAGTTCAAATATGGAACTATTGGAGGGTAAATGCAGCCTTTGTCTAAATCATTTTGGTCCCGAGGGCGCCTTAATCATGGGCCAATGTCGCCACACTTACCATATCACGTGCATGGTGAAATCATCCCTTGTTCGTTCGGTTTGTCCCGAGTGTCGGTCTCCTTTGAGCCCTAGGTTTTACGAGATGGTTGGGCACGAGGAGAGCATGCCCCCTAGCCACGAACACAATTGATGGACCCTTCCACTTGACCAAAAGCCATTTCTATTCCAAAATTACATTCATTGGGGGCGACCTCTAATTTGGAATGCGCAAAAACTCATGCATGATGTTTGTGAGAACTACAATGACGAATTGGATGACTTTGACTGGATGACGCGCAATAGAGAGGTGGAGTTGCGGGCCAGAGGTATTGAAGACTTGGAGGCTCGAGAATTGTTTTGTCGTAGCATGGGGGGACACTGGAGCATCTCACATCAAAAGTTCTTCCGATTTCCTGAAAAGGAAGTGCGGAATGGAGAAGATGGCGTCTGGATAGAAGTGCAACCATCCCAAGAGTTCAATGAGCAGTACGGAGCATACAATCACAGCTTAATAGGGAGGGCCCTCTTCTTATCAAAATTAGAAGAAGCTGCGCAAGTTCGTGCTGCTTTTAATGTAGATGGGCTATCAAGCACAAAACATGCACTCGTGGAGGTGGCAAGTGCATTTGATAAAAGGATCACTGACATTATAACAACGTGGAGGACTTTTCTACATGGCACAGGGCAAGCGATCTCGTTGACCCCTCGAGATGATGACAAAGCGGTAAATGCTATGATAGAAAAGATTTATTCGGCTTTGAGAGCGTTAAAGGCAGAGGAAGTAGATTTGTCTCCCACAAGAAAAAATAAACAGAAGATGGAAGACGAAGATGACTACTCTCCAGAAACCAAACGACAATTTATCGCCGTGGACATGGAAGTCCGATCAGGAGGGGGCACAGGCTCCGGGTCGGGTGGTCCTCAAACTCGTAGAGCAAGTCGAAGACTTAAGGAACAAGAGGGTTAGAGGGTGCCTCTCATATTTCCGCAAACGGTAGCGATGATACAAAATAGTGTTTGTATTAGGGGGTTAACCAATGAAATTTGTTTTGTACTTATTTGAATCTCATGAGGATTCAATATTAGTAATGCACAACACTCATGGTATGTCATGAGTTGCTTTTAATTAATGTATAAATATTTATGCAATACAAATATGTTTGGATTTGTTTTTTCATAATGGTAAATTTTGCCTTCTTTATTTGTCAAATATGTTTCTTTTGCGTACCTATTGCAGAAGATCATACCTATTGTACATTTGTACAAAATCATTTCAAGTTATTGTTATGTTATCTTCTATAATCCCATGCCTACAAATCACCCATTTTCATTTGCACATACATTTCTATTCGCGTAATGCACTTGTCCGCCTGTCTGCACACTTCAAACATCTTACCAAAATTGTAAGAACCGCCTGTCCGCCCGACAGGTTTTAGGTCGGCCCGTCCGCGGTCCGCCGTTCGCCCGTCCGCTGAATCGACGGTCCAGATTCCCGTCCGCCGACCGCCCATTCGCTGATCCGATGGCCCAGATTCACGTCCGCTCGTCCGCTGTTCGGACGGACTAGATTCCCGTCCACCGTCCGCCCGTCCGCTGTTCGGACGGACCAGATTCGCGTCCGCCGTCCGCCGTCCGCTGTTCCGACGGCCCAGCTGGCCGTCCGCCGTCCGCGTGACCGTTGTGGAAGGATTTTTTTTTTCCCATATTCAACGGTCACATACAGATGAAGACTATGAGAGTCCTGAAATTGACATTTGCAAACACTCCTAAGAAACTGAACGTTAAGATTTCCAAGGGTTAAGTGCTGCAATTTTTTGTGTCCCTTGTTTAGTAATGCATAGTTCAGTGGAAAGGGGGGCCTTGTTTTCCAAGGCTTTGTGCATAAACATTTGAACGATTTTACCCAATTGTTATCATTACGTTTTGAATTTAGGGTTTCAATACACAGAGCCTAAAACAGCCACCATGACCAAGGATTGGTCTTCTTGGTACGAAACCCTATCAAATGGAAAAGTACAATGCAAGGCTTGCAAATTGGTATTTGCCAAGAAGCCGGTCTATATGTTTAGTCATTTGGGATATGCAGGCACATTGGGGAGTCGTGACAAAAGAAACAGCCTTTGTACTCAAATGACATCTGAAGTTCGAGGTCTATTTGTTCGTTGCAATGGAGTGATTCCACAAAGAGGTACTCCACACAATGTGGATGGCAACGACACACCTATGCCTATGGTTGTTCGTGCTATGTCAAATGCGAGAGACACTGTGAACTCTACCGAAGAAGACTCATGCACGGCACCAGAGGAATATGTTGGTGGTTCTTCCCAAGGAAATCCAAGTACACAAGCATCAGGTGGACGTGGAACTTAGCAGACATCAAGCAGTAGGCCTCAAAGACAGAGTAGGCTAGTAGAGGGATTCAACGAAGCAAATAAACGCATTTTGAATGCAATGTGGGCCAATTTCTTTTATGCGGCAAATATACCATTTGCTGTAGCCCGAAATCCAGCCTTCAAAGAAGCAGTGAAGAAAATGGCGGAGTTTCACCAACCTTATAGCCCACCATCATACCATGATCTACGTCATAAATTGCTTGACCAAGCTAAGGTAGACTTAGAGGTCAATCTCCATAAGCGAACAGAAACCAGTATCAGGAAATTTGGAGCTACATTGTCTATTGATGGGTGGACCTCGGTTTCGAATCGGCCATTGATAAATGCCATGCTTGTGTCATCCGTGGGTGAGCAATTCCTAGGATCGGTGGATACAACTGGGAAAACGAAAGATGCTCCATATTTGGCTTCTATATTAGAGAGTTTTATAGAATAAGTGGGCCCTGCAAACGTAGTGCAGGTGAGTACAAATAATGCGGCTGTAAATCCAGCAGCATGGAGTTTGGTATCTACTACCTATCCCCACATTTTTTTCCAAGGTTGCGTGGTGCATGCCTTGAATTTATTGCTAAAAGATTGGGCAAACGAACAATGGATTGATGACGTCGTGAAAGATTCCCGAAAGATAGTCAAATTCTTTAAGAAGAGGCACATGCCGCTTGCAATACTTCGGAAATATTCGACGCAGTACAACTTGTTATTGGCGGTGGAAACAAGATTTGCCTCGAATTACAAAATGGTTGCACGTATGCTCAAGGTGAAAGCACAATTGCAACAAACTGTGACGGACCCGCAATGGGAGGAATATGCTAGAAAACACTCGCAAAAATCCAAAACTCGTTTAGAATCCAAACGGGTGAAGAAGACCATTCTAAGTAGGCATTTTTGGCATCGTTGTCAAAATTTTGAAGATGTGACAGCTCCAATTGTCAGTGCTCTTCGTGATTTGGATGCGAAGACACCATGCATGGGCAAGGTGTTACATATTATGAGGAAACTAGAGAAGCACGTCCTTGCTTTAGACAAAGAGCCTTTTTGTTTGGCTTTGGATAAAGCCATCCCATTGGTGAAGGCGTTCTACGAACGACGTGATATGGTGAAGACCGATTTACATTATGCAGGAGCACTTTTGAATCCCTACCTTCTTGAAGACAAAGAACTAGCCGACGACACCGATGCCATGGCTGCATGCAAGCGCGTTTTGATGCAAATATGTACACCTTCAGAGTATGCGAAGGTGGTGAAGGAATTTGTAGCCTTCCGCCATAAGGAACCTCCGTTCCACAACATGTTGGATCCGGGTGAACAACAATTGTCGGCGCATGCTTGGTGGGATTTTGAGGGCGCGTGCGGGAAGCTCATTGCTCCAATTGCCAAGAGGATTTTGGCCCAACCGGTATCATCGTCTTCATGTGAACGAAATTGGAGTAGCTATTCTTTTGTTCACAACAAATATCGGAACAAGTTGAAGCCACAAAGAGCACAGGATTTGGTATATGTGTATACCAATTCCAAAGTCCTCGGTGCATCAAAGCAAAATGACGAGAAGAAGTGGTACGATGAGAACCTCGAGACGGAGGATTCGGCCTTGTCTTCATCGGAAGACGAGGGTGGTGAATCCGGTGAAGAAGTTGATCCCCTCATGGACGATGAAGATGACCACGGCATCCGCAATTTCGATGATGAACCGCTTCAAAGTCCACCTCATTATGATGCAGACATCGGAGATCATTGTGAAGACCTTTACAAGTTTCCGTTGAATGAGGACGACTGTGAATATGACGAAGGTGGACCTTCCATAGCTAAATACTTAGATGGAACCGGATTGTTGCGTAGTGAAAACATTCTAGCAAATAGGGAAAATACTCATGCGAAGGTAGCGGAGGAAGATGAGGAAATGGTTATAGGTGATGAAACTCCCCAAATGGATGAAGTGATTCGAATTCCCAAGTGTCCATCCATGACAACGGTAGGAGCGGAAGAAAATGATCAACACGAAGACATGAGAGAGTGTGGGGTGAAGTCCCACACAAATGTGATCAACCAAAATATTGAATTACTAAGGGCATTGACAAGTGAAACTATTGGACTTTTCGGCATTCAAAATGCCCAAGCACCTCGAATAGAGGGAAGTCAAGATCCATGTGTATTGGAGTCCGTGTGCCCAATGCCACACCGCAACGCCAAAGATATGAAGCACCTCGTGCGAGATCCTCAATTACCATCACGTAGCGGTCCTCGACATGCACTATATACAAGCGATAGCACGACTTTGAATGGTCCTGGAGACTCACGGTTCAAAGAACAACATTTGAGCAATTTGAAAGAATTGCATATTGGAGCCAATCCCAATCCATCCGTTTCATCAGACAACAATGATGTGCAAACATTGGAGTCTATGTTTTGTCGATTTTCTAGCCATGCAAAGCATTCTCCGATCAAATTTTCGAACCCTACAGTGGAAGCTTTGTCCGCAGAGAAGACAAACATTCCAGGAGGTTCGGAAGCACGTCCACCCGCGGTGAAGGAGTCCAAAAAAGCTAAGAGGAAAAGAATAATGGAGCCTTTTGCAATCTCTCCATTGAAAAAACAAAATGTAGGTAGAACCCCCCTTGATGCAAGTCTGCCTCTAACCAAGCGAAAGGTGAAACCAATCCACGATCTTAAGGGAGGTATTGGAAAGTCTCTACTAAAAGTCAAAAGAGATCATAAGTTAGGTAGACCAGTGAGATCAAGCACATCGAAACAAGTACAAGAAGAAGGAGGGAAGATTGTACAATCTTCATCAGATAGTATGCAAAATTCATCCAGTGACGATGATTCCGGATGGGATACAACAGGTCATAGTAGCGGGGCTGAAGTCAAAGGAGATAGTGACTATCAACCATAGCTTATAAAGATTGAGAAGATGTAAACTTGGGTGTTTAGTTTTTTACCCTAAACACATTATGTTATGACAATTCATTGTTCGAACTTTAAGTTTGTAATACAAATTTGCTCATTCATGTTGTGCACACCATCAAAATTTTGTTTTTTCAAATACCTTAAAACTAGCGAAGACCGTCTGTCCGCCCGTCCGCCTCGTGGCCCGTCTGCGCCTTAACCACTTCCGTCCGATGGGCGGACGGTCCGACCGCCCGTCCGCCTGGTGGCCCGTCCGCGCCTTGGTCACCTCCGTCCGACGGGCGGACGGTCCGACCGCCCATCGGACCATGGCAGTGCATGTTTTTTTCTCATTTAGTGCAGCATAGGATTCCTGAAATGGCCAGGTCATCTTCAAAGAGTGTGCCTTCATGACAACAAGCATCCAATGTGAATACTTCAAAGACATTGAACTCCTCATGGCACCGACATCAAACTTCATTCTTCAATGTGCACATCATATTTTTAGGTGCAATCTTGAAATTAAACATCTCAATGATATTTTGAAATGACCATCTTGAAAGATCAAAATGAAATGCTACCTATAGTTCTAAATTTTTTTTTCTAAATTTTTGATGATAGATCGTAGATTTAATTATATTCAAAAATTTATTTGGATTTTAATCATATATTACTATATACTGTAAGACATCTCAATTTTAAAATAATTGTTTTTATAAAGAAATTTGTCAAAGTAAGCGAAACCCGACTTAATGTCATGAAACTAAAAACAATTGCTATGTACTTATATAATACTATTGCATCAAAGTCACGATCTTCTAAGATATTTGTATGCAAAGTTCTAATATAGGATTTAGGATTTAGGACTTAGGGTTCATGTCATTCATATAAATGTTGTCCAAATTAGAAGTGTATTTTGAAAATGGATGTGTGAGAATATTTTGATGTAATATTAAAAAAGCATTTTGGTCATGATAGTATAGATTGATACCTAATTAGTAATTACCTACTTATAAGAAAGTGCCCCATTCAATGTCAAATAATGTTGTCCAAAATCATTTGGAGTTATATAACTTATATGTTGCGGACTTGCGGTCTTGCGGAGTGCGGATCATGAAGTTAGAAAAAGCATATAGAGTTGTCTTATGTCTCTAGAATTCAAAGTTCGTTATTCAAAATTGATATCAAAGAATATTAATTGCCTATTAGAATATTTTTTTCATTGGGATTAACAATTCTTCAATTCTTCCAAAAGTTATTAGCGTATTATTTTTCATTTAATAGTGCATCAATTTCTACTTCACAAATTTTTAAAAATGAATGTATAGTTCTTTTGAGTTTAACCTCTAATTCTCTAAAGTTCCATTGTCCTATCGGGGGCCAAAATGGATGTAAGATTTTTAGGCAGGCTCCTATGGCCTCAGTATTTTTTGTAATTTTCTGAGTTTCTTTGGTATCTTTTAGAATAAATAACTTGAAGTATTCATTTTTGAATTGAATTCTAAGAGTTAAAATAAAATAAAAAAATTCATGAGGTCTAGATTCCTTGCTAGAATAATCTCAGAGTAGAAATTAGTATATTTCAATTCTATCTTACTATCTTAGAGCTATTAATGATTTAATTTTTCCTTCGATCTTGAATCTACTTCTACCTAACAATTTTTTAATGAGTGAAAACTAAGTGTTTCTTTTTAAAAATCTTTTTTTTAGATTCTCAACTCAATTGTTTATCATATAAAATTAGACATTCACCATCACTAGAGTAGCCTTTTTTAGTTAAAAAGATTCATTGCAAAAAAATGTAGTTAAGCAAGGTGCCAAGGTGCCTAAAAAGTAGGGGTTAAACATTTCACATTTAATCATTTATTCATAACTCAATTGCCTAAATTTTGGCTAAAATGCACAAGGTGAAAGACGTACGTGAATATTCCTCAAAGGGTTGAACGACCAAACATCCCAATTTAGAAAAGCTAGAGAAGTAAACATTTAATTTTTAAATTCCATGCACAATTGCACATTGGTGAATTCTTTGAGGTATAAATTCATGCAACTAATGTGGGACAATGGTATTGATAAATTTACATAAAATGTCTATTGTTGAATTTGTTTAACAAAATATATTCACATAAGAAATTAAAAAATTGACTTCAAAGCTTTATTTGCGAACTTGTGCGTGCTATGAATTCAAGAAACACCTAAACCCAATCAAGAATCCTCAAGTTAAGTTCTTAATTGAAGATGGTCCATATATTTCTTGAGGAACTTAATTTGCATTTGTTTTCATATTTTTAATTAGCTATGATTTCTTACATTTGTAACTTTAGAGTACAATTTAGGATTTAGGTTTTAGGGTATAGGGTTTAGGGTATAGGATTTAGGGTTTAGGATGTAGGACTTAGTGTATAAAATTGAAGATCTTTGCATTAAAAAAACGCTGGAGTTCTATTTAATGATTCAAGTTCTTTAAGTAAGAAAGTGAATGTCGATGAGATTTTTGTCTTTCCAATCCTTGTCATTATTTGCTGGTCGAGGTCGTTTTAGGAGTCAGATGATGCAGTTGTCCGCCTGGGCGGACGGCAGCCGTCCGATGAGTCGGACGGGCGGCGTCCGCCTGATCAGACGGTTCTTACGATGCGGACGATGATCCGTCCGCCTCGTCGGGTCCGTCCGATCAAGCGGACGGGCGAGGCGTCCGCCTTCGATTTTAGGGTCGGACGGCCCAAAGCGGACGGCGGCCGTCCGATTCACCGGGGCCGTCCGATGGGTCGGACGGGTGGCGTCTGCCTGATCGGACGGTCCTAGCGAGGCGGACGATGATCCGTCCGCCTCGTCGGGTCCGTCCAATCAGGCGGACGGTCGAGGCGTCCGCCTTGCATAAAAGAGTCGGACGGCCCGTCCGCTCCTCACTTTTATCTTCCCCCTTGTGTCATGCAAGAGAGAGCGGAGAGCTTGGTGGTTTATCCTCCATTGGCTCCTTTCTAAGGGAAGATAAGAGTGTGATTTTTAGGGGATACTTGTTGCTTTTTTTTTCTACATTTCGCGTATGATCATTTGGCAAATCGTATATGGCCTTGTGGATTACAAATTGCAAGTGCACTTCTAAACGTGATTTCATCATGATGCCGAGATCAAAGAAGGCTGCGAAGGACAAACGAGTGAAGTCGGACAGTGAGGCGAGTATGGACGCTCCTTCTCTCGCTTGCAAAGCATTTCTCATTGAATGCATTGTCAATTTTTATGAGTCGGAAACCACTGCGTCGTTGTATACCAAATATGCGAGGTATGAAGACGAGTGCCCAGCTAAATTCAAGGGAGATATGGCACAGAAGTTCACGGATGCTTTAAACGTACCCTACTAGATTCATGAAATGGAGAAGAAGGGCTTTCAACAATTTTTGAAGAACAAGGTCCATGATGCATTGTGGAATGCAAAGGTGATCTTAGAGAAGTACGGGAAGCAACACCGCGTAGGTGATGGCGCTTTTGAACAGGTCATTTTGAGGGCAGACTTGTTTGTTTGCCAGTGCGCCCCTTTTGCAAAGAATCGAAATAGACGAGGTTCTATGGGTTGGTGGAATAGTGATGAGGGAGTTGTGGAGTTGCAACGTGGGCGACGACATCTCTTAGCGCTTCCGGAAACAGCAAGGGTGATTCCACAAGATGATCAAATCCTGAGGGGTGGATACGCAACAATTCGAAGGGTCCGAATTGAAGGATGTCGTGAGATACCCACATTTTGGGAGTTCGCAGCGAAGGTATCTCAGCAACAACGCATACGACCTCCGCTCGCAAGGTTGGAACACCAAAACGAGTCAATGGCAGTGAGAATTCCACATGATGGAGTTATCCGGTTTTCTGCTGTTCATGCAACGGAAAACGAAGGGTACTCGTATTGGTGGAATGGCGGAACATTGAAGCAAATGTTAAAATTGAATAAGGAATATCCCGATAACATTGGCATTCGGTTGGCTTATTCTCAACCGACCCCGGAAGAGGTGACGAAAGCTTTTTTTCTTGGTCATTGGAGGAAGAAGCGCACGTAGCTTGCATGGGCATTGGTGCACCTCATGAATGCAGTGCACAGCGCTGGACATTTGCACAATGATCTTTCACTTTTCCAATGATGAGTCACGTGCTTACATTGGAGTTTGCGATTGGGGCATGACTACTTTACGTAATGAACCAATGAAGTCCTTGTACACGTTCACCTCTCAGAATGAGCGGACTGAGACCTTGAAAAAGAGGTGGTGGGTGGACCCTTCTATTGCATACTTGCACCGAAGAGATGCGGATGTGTCAATGATACCGGATTTATCACGTAAATCGGAGGAATATGCGGTTGGTCGAATAGCTCAAGCCATCAACAATGGTTGCATGTCGAAGGACTACGTGAGCTTACATCGGGAAAATGAAGGACATACAAGATTTAGCCATGAGGATTTGGCAAGGATTTTTCACCTTTACTTGGAGCGCCTTTGTGATTCGGTGATTGATTCTCGCGGTAGCTTGTCCAAAATCATCCATTGATTTACCAATAATTACAACTGGCCTATTCCGGATGAACACTTCCGCCACTCATATTAGTGTCTATGGTGTTAGTGGACGACATAGAAGTGATAGAACTATAAAAGTATTAGGTAAATGTAGAGGCGAGTACATAAATTTGCATGATTGTGTGCAAGGATTTTCTAGTATATATATGCACCATCAATGTATGCCAATATATGTGCACCCTTATAATTCATATAAAGTTTTGAAATGTTTGTGTATTTTGAAACTTCCAATGTCCAATGTCTACCATCTATTTATGCATTCATCATATGTTTTGCTTGAAATCCTTGAATGAGAAGTGCAATGCAACAATTATTGTTGATGGATGTTAACTTGGTTGGGTTGGGTTCAAAATTGTATAATCAATGTTGAACACATATAACCCCTAAAAGACCAAAGTGATTTTTTTGGCAACATAGCGATTTTGGGCAGCTCACTACAAATGAAATTTATATTTTTTTTCTTTGAAATTTTCATACAACACGTGCCCGAGGAGTAGCTTTAAGGCCCAACAATTTTCATACATTTAGACTACATGGTTAAAAAGTTATTGCATGATATGTCATTTTCAGTCCTTGGCGGGCAGCACGGGCAGCGAAAAAAACTTATTCAAAAATCACTTTTTAAGAAAATAAAAATTTGAAATTGGTTCTTTAGATTTATATGTACATGGGAAGCTTTGAATCATTCCATTTAGATCTATGAGTCAAAAGTTATGAGGATTCTTAGTTTAAGGGTAATTATGGAATTTCAACTCTAAAATAAACTTTGAAGACTTGAAGTCTTTTATTTAACTCAATTTTCAATATTTTTGAAAAAAAATAAAAACATTGGGTGTAGATTGTTTATTACAAGATTACAACCGTTGGATTGGCATTTTTCAATTCCATAAATAAATTCTTCACAATTTAGTGTTTTGAATCATTCTCTACCTCTTCCTACTTACTATTTTTTTCCTATATGTTGTACAATTCCAAATGATCTGAAAATTTTCAAGCATGTAGCCAACTTGCCTTCAAGAATAAATCCAAAGAGTAACCACCAATTTGGACATTTTTTCATATAAATGTGACCTTGTGAAGGGCAGCTGCCCGTTTTTTCGCAGGGACAAAAAAAGGATTTTTGTCAATTCAAACACTATTATCTTGCAATCCACATGGTGGAAAATTCTGAAATTTTTTCCACATCTTCTTAAACAAGTTTACTACAAGATCCTATGGTTACATGTGTCCAAGAATGTTTTTTTTCTAAAATTTGACACTAGTATTAGAAATGGCAGTTTTGGAACGTTTTTGGTGAAAACATAGTCAAAAACGATTAGGGGATAATGATAATAGAATTTGGTCATGTGCAAATATTTTTTATATTGAAAAGCAATACAGTTGATACTTGAACGATACCGCTATGATGATACCAAGTACCAACCTCCAAATACATTTTAATACAATATATTTACATCAAAATATTTTAGTACGTAAAATCGTAAATGCTATTCGCTGAGATGCCGATATGTTTGTACTATGATTGCCACACTCCATAATCCAATAACAAAAGATTCCAAGGCCCACTCGATTGTGAGACAACGACTAAAATAGCTCTACCTACTTTACTCGGAATCTGAATGGATGTCATCTCTACGTTTTGGTGGTGTGGAACCGGATCCATAAGTGCCAAGATATGGTCCTCCGCCCCAAGTGCATCCATAGTCGCTTGGCGTAGCTCCTTGATTGGGATTTCCATAGTAAGGACCTCCAAAAGTTGGAGGAGGAACTACATCACGGTGCTGAGACCTTCCTTGCCTTGGTTCGACATGACGAGAGCCTATGTGACGCTCATATGAACCACCCGTAGTAGATCCGGACAAGTATTGGGAGCCTCCTTGGCTAGATCCCAAATCATGTGTGGTTCCATGGCTTCTTTCTGGGTTGTAATAAGTACCTCGGGAGTCGTTAGCGTAGTGTAAGACCCTTTGACCATCTTGTGAACCAGATGCAGTACGATCATGTTGGTAGGACCTGTCATGCCCGTGTTGTTGACCCCGATCCTCTATGCTCCTACGCATAGCTTCTTGCATTTGTTGATTGAACTCGATGTCTTCCCGAGCTTCTTGACGTTCATGTCCCACTGTAAATGTTACGGGTGCTGGATTGTCTTCTACATCATCGTCGTCCGACCATTCATCCTCAGCATCCGGCAATACAACCGGCGGAAATCCAAACTGCCCTCGATTGGACCACATTCGCATACAATCGCTTGGTTGAGTCCAACTCGTATAAATAACAGCGTCAGTGCGCTTCATATTGTCAACATTTTTCCCGTAAATTGTGCGCCAATCTACATCTTTGTGGAGTACAATCTCTGCCCAAACCATGGCCATGTTAGAATAATTCATAACATTTGGTTTGGAGTCAGGCAGCTCAGCGCACCGCGTTACTTCCTCGTATCGGTGCACAAAGTGTTGGCTCTCGCACGTGGAAATTTGTCCTTCCCAGCGTCGAACTTGTTTGTCTGCTCTTTCTTGTGACCACATTTTGGAGAGGTGCGTCATTTTGACGTACTTTTTGCATATTGTGCATTCCCAAACCTTCTTGGGCTCTTCTTCCCATCCAGGTTCAGCTACACACATTGGATTTGCCCAATCTCCCCAGTTCATGTCATGGGATTTGCCTTTGTTACTGGACCTTGAACTACTATTGCGAGGCATGATAACCTTGATTAAAATGAATGATTTGATGACAAAGTTCACATGAATCTTTAGAACAACTGAACAAAATGTTTGACACTTGCCAATGAAACGAGGTGAAGTTGTTAACAAGGCCTTCAAAACCAAGTAATCACCAAAATAAATTGGTGCAATTCAATATCCGAGCACAATCGTTCACGCACCAAAACGAAAGGGGCGCGCAGAGCCATTGAGAGGCACTGGATCACCCACTCCACAAGGGAAACGATTGTGAGGAATGAGCCGTCCGCCGCGCTATTTATGGCGTCCGAAGGCGGACCAGGCAATGCGGACGCGTACGTGCGAATCGGACGGCCCAGAATCGAACGGGCAGATCGTGCGGACGGGATCGCGCGGACGTCCTGTCTGCACGTGCCCGTCTGCGCGATCACGTCCGCACGATCCCGTCCGCAAGATCCATCCGCGCGATCTCATCCGCTCGATCGCGTCCGCCCGAGGGCCCGTCCGCGAGCCTCTCGACCGCGCGGACGATCCGACCGATCGGACGGCCCATCCAGGGATGTCAAAAGATGTCCGGGGGTCAGCGTCCACGTCCGCCGGACGTGGACACGGACGTCCTGTCAACCCTGATGATTACAGAGATGGATAATGTGTTTTCTATGTTTCACTTACTAATGAGCAGGGGGAGACAGAGATGGTGTCTGATGAAGAAAAAGAGGCATGGAGATCCATGTGGAATGACGAGAATGACATTTTCAACTCCACTCTCAGTGCAACTCTAGGCTTGCATGATCTTAGGAGATCCAAGTTTTTTGTCTGTGATGGTAATCACAGATTGCTTGCGTGGACTTTATACATTAAAAAACACCATGAGCGTGATAGGGATTGGCACATTTTAGTTGATTCTATCATTCTAGAGACGAAGGGCAGAATCGAGGATGTCATGCATGGCATGTATGACATCAATAAGTAAGTGGATCAATTCCTTGTGTGTTTTTTCATTTTTTGTCTATAGCTCTTTGGATACATCTTAACATTGTCATTGTGCGTTGTAGGCACACAGAGAATTCCTTCATCAAAACAAGCCTGATACACATGTTATATCATATTTGTAAGTATGGGATGTTGCCACTAAAAAAGTTCTCTAAGCACTTAAGTGACAGCGAGATGTTGCAATGCCATCAAAATCTCCGAAAGAGTCGGTATTCAATGTTGCTTGAAGTTTTCACTTCATTTATTTTTCGGATAAATACTCTCTTTGATATTTTGGATTGATTGACTTTTCATTCTTTCTTTTGCCATTGTAATGTTTACCAAGTTCATGTGGTTCTGCAATACGAGATAGCTGCCGCTTTTGATCTTGCAGTTTGGTTGTATAAAGAAGAGACATTGGAGGAGGACCGACCGAAGGAGGGCATACTAGCTACCATGAGATTGGACACAAAGGAGAAGACATTGAGATTGGTCCAAAAGTTGGGCAACTTAACCGCCGTTGCCAATCCCAATCTTGGGATTGACTGGCTTCTAGAGGTATGATTACAAAGTATATTCAGTGGATTATTTTTTGATGTTCGTAGACTCACTACAAGAGGAATTATGTCCTAATTGACTCAAAATTGACAAATTTTTGTCAACTGCACCGTCAATTAGGAGGCCTTGATTCGGACACTTAGTTGACAAAATTTCATCAATTTTCAATCAATTAGGACAAAGTTCTATTAAATTTCAATGTCTTTTTTGACAAAAAACTTGTCAATTTTTGTGGGTGCATCTTCTGTTTGTATTATAAACATGGTAGCAACAAGGTCAGAACTGCCTGAATTGTAGGTAATCAAAATAGCATACTCTAATTAAGATCTAGAGTCTCCATTAGCAAGGAAATTTTGATCACAAAAATATATGTCATCCACGCATGGAAGTTTAGGCTCTACTCCATAAATCGATGCACTATAATACTGTCCATTTTGTCTGTCACTCAAGAACCATGATCAATTGTCAAAACTCTACCATACTGAAATTTCACAGCTGGAGTATGAAAATTCAGGCTCTATTCCAAATAAAGCTATGAAATCTCATAGCTGCACTATGGATATCTTCTCTGACATTCTTAAACAACTCCTTGAGCATAGTGCTAGAAGTATTCGATGCTACCACTTGACAAGTATTATTTTCCTCCACCTGCATCATCACAAGCAATGCCATCAAATAAAAAAAAAACTTTGGTTCCATCAGCACGTCAGTTGTAGTGTCTACTCATGATACTTTGAAGTCGACAAATTAGATATCTAGTTTTAGCTAGACGTGCACATAGTCCACATGAAGACAATTTACTAGCAGAAGAACTTAATGGCAATAACTTGCAAAACATGACATGTCTTGATCTAGATACTAGCAAGATATGAACTTACTCTTTTCAGATACTTCCTGAACTCTACCCACAAAATAGTACATACAGATGTCTAGAGCATCCACAATATAGTAAGTGGCAGTCGTTCGAAGAGGAAAAACGCAAACATGTTGAGAAGTCTAGAACAATAAGGGCCATAGACTTAAACCAGAAAAAGAAAAAAAACCCGACTTGGACCAAGGTCAGACATAGCACTTTCATCCAGTAATCTTGCCACATGGTCTTGGTAGTAAGAATGTCTCTACCTTGTGCTCATCCATCAACTTTATGAATTCATCACAATTCATTTGTTCCTTTCGCTACAGTTGCTCTTGCAACTGTCAAATAGGATATTCTCCAATTACAGACAACCAAAATCCAAGTCAATTTAATACATGGGCACAAATCATGATAACATGATGATAGAAAGGATACCTTCTATACTCTCTCTTTTTCTTCTTCGTCCTCCAGATCTCGGATGTACTCCTGCCAATACAAATTCATCAGTCAGTGAGAGAGGTACTCTCCAACCAAGATCAATCCACTCGTTCCCTACATAATTCACACTTTTTATACACATGGTCAATGAAACCTACTGCCACTCCAGCAACTATCCAATATATATGCAAGTGAGATTCTCAGTTGCGGGTTGGACACCTGAAAAATTCCAATCAACCAAGTTTGTCTAAATGAGTGCACTACTCATCGTCCTCCAACCAATCCTACACCTTTCTCTATTGAGTGGTAACCTGTGCACATACCAACAAGAATATGTCAATCTCAGCCACGTGAATTTAATGAAAAAAATAGCCCTAATTACTAAAACAAGATCACTAAGGGCATCCAATGCATAGACATGTACCTTTATTAAGTCACAACTTTCCAAATTTTTTGTGTACTCCACTATGTACTTCTTCATTTCTTCTGGAGCCTTCTTGTGATCCTGACACGCATAAAAACCAAGCCTCAGTCAAATCTACCATACCGTATCAAATAATATGCAACTTAACAATTAATTAAAGAAAAGCCAGTCTATGTCACCTTCTCGAGCCAATGCTGACAAATATTTTGAATATAAATTGAACAAACACACCTTCCGCTCCAAGTCTACCATATAATCTCAAAGAGCTCCCTTCTTTCCTAGTCCTTAACAATAGCTAAAATCTCTTATCGTCTTCAAACATCAATGGAGCCTTGTTGTTACCACAAATTATGTGCATTCAACAATGTGAGTGAAAAATCATCCAATGATGTCCACACCATCACACGTAAAAAATGACTTCCAAATTTCACAAAGAAGTTTACACAGTAAAAGTGCATAAATTAAAAACAAAAACAAAAACAAAAACAGATGAAAACAAAAACAATGTAGAAAAATCCAAACCTCTAGCACTGAGAAGATGTCAAGTCCTTCAATTCCTGATGACAGAAAACACCGCACTGTCAATTCATGACATCACAGTTCCAATTGAACGTTCACAATAAGATGTACTCTCTCCTGCACATAACGATTGTGAAGGCATAATGGTATGTCAAGTGACGTTACCTCCAATATTGCAAGGAATTTTTCTCCAGCAACTTTTTGTTTTCTTGTTTCATGCGCTTCTCTTCACTCTCCTACTTCTTTCGGTGAGTAAGGTACTGTACGAGTTAAGGCTAGGAAGCAACATCAGCTATCAAGATATTCATCCATCATATAAGCACGCTTTTAGCTGAGTGGGGCATCTGAATATATAGTTGGCAGTAAGTACAGACACCTTTGACAAGGGCTATAGAACAAGCACTAGCTCAAGGAGAAGCTAAACTGTGGCCACAGTCTTTCATGTTAGCATCCACCAGATCTTCCGCATCCTAAGAAAAGGTAAAAATCCAACGTTCAAGGATGCTTCCAATACTTAGCGAATGTAAAAACCCAATGACATCCCCCATTCGAAAGCTCCCCATTTGCAAAACTAGATACAACACATGCAATGGTACGGCATATACCAGACGAACATGTTTCCGTGTCCACCTTAATGTGCAGAGACTCCAGTAGCTCCTTGAATGCCTTTTTGACCTCCTAGACAACACACAAACTAAAATGAATGTTGTGTACCAAGAAAACATGTCACCTTAACAACTATATACAAAAAAGGGACCACGTGCAAATTTACGATCTTGTTGGCATAGGTCTACAGCTCTTTAGAAACAAAAGTAGTTTTCTCTTCCACAATAAGTAAAATGTTAATTTTTCTTGTGACTAGCATGACCTTCTTTGCCTTTTGCAATACCAGCTAGCGATTAAACAACCATGGATGCCCCTTCTGAGCTAGGACGATGTAGGATTTAAAACAATATTGGTATCTATTTTGCATCGCACTGCTAGCAACCATAATGCTATGTTCACATTACCCAGAACACACAAATTTGACTACGTATGAGATCTTGTACCTTGAGATCTTCCGCAAAAGTTCCATCTGCAACCTCCCACTTTGCCTCTTTCTTTACATTGCTTGTCGCACTGAGGAAAAACATAAAAGTGAGTGAAGAGCGACTACTAAAAGACCAGAATCACATAACAGATTTGGACCCAATTGTAATATACAATGCTATTCCACATCACATAGTACATTTGTACTCTCCCATCGGCTTGCAAGGGAGAAGAAAAATCTTATAGGTTGGCATTCTCTGATGTAGCAGAATGCATTACCTCGTCTTCCTTCTTTGAAAGATCAAACCAACTGCCACAATCAGCCTTCTTCATTGTCAAAATGATTTGTTTCAGTTAGACAAGCGCCTTGGAACCCACTGGCACAATCATTTTGCTCAGTCTTGGAACTAAAAACAGTGGTAATTCTTGCCATTCACACCGTGGATCTTCAAAAGCTTTCTCTTGCGTAGCATCCTCCAAAGGGAAGTAAATCTGCAACATGATCCCTAGAACATATCAAAATCCCAATACTAGCGCGGAACAATCCAAAAGTTACCGACTACAAGACGTTGTACTGGTGACAACATCATCAAGCTCCAACTTTAAATGATGCCAAAAACTTGACGATTACTACAATGTCCTCAACAGAAACCGAATTACAATCATTGAGTTTTGTTCTGACCACTAAATAGAGGTTGGAGGGTCGGGGAGCAGTGCAAAAAATTTGTCTATAAAAAGTGACAAAATTAAAAAGCAAGAAGAAACATGAAGTTATTAAATGAGAAGGTAAAGAATGTTCATCTTCCTGCTACAAGAAACGAAAGGGCATACAAACTTCAACACCAAGCCTCCTTGTCAAATCCCAATCCCACACACCACCACAATCATCATCATCACCTCAAGACAATCCAAACCTCTCCCCATCCTGACAACTATCACAAACCACATCCCAATACATACCCTAATCAAACCTAGAAACATTCGAATACAACTAAAAACATACTTTGGGAAGCGCCGCAATGACAGTCATCATACTCGGCAGCATGGCGATGTCAGCCGCACACGGCTCCATGCGCGATGACCAATTGGGAGTAGGGCAATCCCCGCCCGCCCACATGCTAGTCAAAAACCTAAGCCAGAATGACGAAGTGGAGCCCCCAAATTGACGCTGTGAAGAGAAGATCTTTGGAAACTGTGGTGTGGTTGGGACTAAAAAAATGGGGAAGAGATTGAGGAAGAGACTGGGTGTCTGTTTTGAGACAGGAAGAAATAGAAGAAAGTCAAACTTGGCAATGGCGATGCAAACCACCACCAAGTACCTCGACATGGGAGCTTCAAGTTGGCAAGGGTTTTTAGGGTTTCGGCACTCTCAAATGACTTGAAGCCCTCGTTTTCAAGATTTGACAGAAACCCAAGTGTCTAAAGGTTGATTTGTTGATTCGGACAAAAAGTTGTCAATTATTTGTCATATAGGGCGCCATTCTCTTGTAGTGACTCAATCTGATTGAAATTGACTCTTGCTACAGATTGAGCGCCACTAGAGCTCAAACATTACTCTGGAAATGACTGGAGAAGTTGCAGTTGATTGTAACTTGCAACATCAACAGCGATCATAAGATGAAGTAGCTGCGCTAGTAGAATTCTTCTATTCAGATAAGAGAAGCGAGAAGATTTCTACTCAAGTGAGTTGGAGAGAATGAGTTGAGGTCATTCTTAGCTAAAGCATGTTGGTATGCAGGGGTAAATGATTCACTTGCAGTTACATTTAGGATCCTGATGAATCCTTGTTCAAGTTTGTATTCTAAAAAGCTGACTTTTCCATTTTCATAATATATTTGCATTCACCTAATTCCGTGTTCTTAATATACAGATCGAAGAAGTTGGGACTGAAATGTTCGATAACATTGTGAAGAAGGACCGGTTGCACTTGACTATGGACTCTCCCATGGAGCCATAGATTTTTGCAAATTACCTTGAGGGATGGAGAATTTGAGTTTGGGACCACGCATTTATTACGCAATTCAGAGGACACAACGTTTTCAGGAAGTCCGATGACTTCAAGAAATATAAGGGCTCCGATCTAGTGGTGAAACGTGTCATTTACCGGTAAGACCGTAAGAGTTCCATTCGATGTTGTCACTAACATTTACTTATGTTTGTTTATAAATCTTTGACTTTGACTCATTTAAGTTTTGAATTGGTACTCTTTGGTGTTTCAGGTATTTCAAGTATGAACTGTTGCCGAAGGGCGCAATCTTAAAACGTAATCTTCCTCCATTTCTTGGAACGTGGTTAGATGTCTCTTCCGAGCACTGCATGTTTTCTTTGTTGCAATTGAAATGGTGGACCAGTTTGCACTTGAAGTCAGGTGCTTGGTATTTGGACTGTCTACCGGAGTTTATATCGTTGCCTAAAGAGTACCTCAAGCAATCAATCAACTCCCACCAAATTGTTGAGGAGTTCGATAAATTTGTTGGCCTTGATGAAGATGCCAGAGCTAGAGCTATCAAGCAAAGAGATGAGGCTAACAAAAGGATTGCTCTAAAGAACTCCGAGGCGGTGGACAAGGCTAAAGAGAGAATTTCCAAGAAAGCCCAAAGACTAGTTGAGGCAGAGAATGCACCAGCAGCTGAGAAGATGAAAGAGAAGAAGACCAAGGAGCTAGAACCACCTTCATCAACCATTGATGAGGGCTCCCAATACCAGCGCTCATTTTTGCGTGGCACAAAGCGTGACGTTGAGTATGGTTCACTCATCAACGACAAAATTCAGCATGGACCTATAGTTGTGGAATATTTGAAGGACTCAGAGATTTCTGTCTTTGAGTTCATTTTGAACTTTTCTATTGTAGAAATACTAGTTGATCCTCTCCCCCATGTGTACCACGACATTGTCAATTTCTTTGACAAGGTTAGTAGTTTTATCGACGTTTATGATTTTTCTGTGGTATAGTTTGTAAGTGTCATTGGTCTTGGTACTAATCGCGACAATGTTATTGCAGCACAAAGGGAACAAACAGAGTATCTTCAATGGTAAACTAAGTGATGAACCGTGCGTTGACCTCATTATCACGGACATGCCCGAGGGTCTACCTGTGTCTAGTTTGTCTATGCTAGCTAATATTGTTCCCAAGTAGAACATGAAGAAACCTACATGGTTGAAGGCAGTATTTGAGTTTGCGGACAATCATTTGCACGACGATGGAACTCTTGTGATTATTCATTTACAAAGCAATGTTGCAAAGGCCACCATTCTAAAGTATGCTTCTACCTAATCGTTTAAGAAGATGAAGGATTGGTGGAGAATGAATTGGTTACATCTGGCTTCACATGTTTCTACTGAATGCACGATATGTTCATTTTTTTGTTCATTTCCTTATAAAATTATTCTTGTCAGACAAATGCTTTCTTTGTTCAATATTTAGTTTTCAATTTTAATATATTGTTTGAATGTTGTCCCTTCTTTCCAATTGTATGACATAAGTTACTTTTGATTGTTTGGATTTCTCAAGTCAGCTTGTAGTATATATTACAACATTTATCTTTGACCAAATGTCTTTATATGTCTTCTTCCTTGCAGACCCAGTTCTTCCAAGTTATGCTATTGGTGAGGAATTTGGTTGGTGTTGGTCCTTCTAAGTTCCAATTCCAGCCATATCCGAAGCTAAAGGAACTAGGGATAGATGTTGTTGTTGATGATGTTTTGTAGAACTTCACGAAGAAGGAGACTTTAACTATGGACAACAACTTTAAGCCTTGGAGAGGGGCATGGGAAAAGGATCCCTGTTTCTTGCAAATGTTGATAGAAGCATCAACACTTCCCAATGATATTGTTGTCGATAGCACTCCTTCAACAGGTAATTTTTGATGCCTTCATAATTTATTTTTGGTATTTATGACTTTTCATATTTTTTTTATATCTTCTTGAATGCTCTAGTACTTAACTTTGTGGTGTTCTTCGTACTAGGGGCTTCCATCCACGCTTGTAGGATCCTGAGCAGGCATGTAGTTGCACTTAAAGAGGACAAGGCAATCTTTGACGCTATTTTGGCTCCAATGATATGCACAGTTCCAAATGTCCCCGCTTCAACCGTAGCAATCACAACGGATTCTGACGATGAAGATGCAGTAGAGGTTATTGTTCCCACATTGTAAAAAAATCTCATTTCAATAAGTAAGTCTATCCATAGCTTGCATTGTTTTCCTATTCTTATGTTGTAGTTTTTACATTCATTATACTCCTTTTCAATTTATGTTGTATGTTTGTTTAATTATGAATGTGATATGCAAATCATGTCTAATAATTTGTTTTCATTTTGCAGCATGACTTCTAATGGAGGAAGTCATCTACCATTTGTTACTTCAACTAGTTTTTTTCCAAGCCCAGATAAGTCCTTTGCATTGCCTCTATATGACGAGGCTTTAGCTTCGGCATTTGCATCTCAACGGAATTTTCCAATTCAGGAAAAGTCTACAACTATAGTTTGCAGTTTGTAGATGTGACAATCCTAGAATCACAGACAAAGACTTCGTCCACTAATAGTAGTGGCCACTCTCATTCTATGTGTCTCATTTTTTTGATTGATCATGCGTTTGCTAGACTTTATTTATTGTTTATTAGTTGTTGTTTTTTGTACTTCAATTAGAAGTAAATCCTAACTTCAAAAAAATGTATGCTCACACACTTACAGGCTCACATAATAGCAACCCTAATGAGTCAAGCAAGTTCATATTTTACTTACAATAAAGTATGACTTCACCAAATGTGGTTTTAACTATCTACACTTAAAACGTATCAAGAAAAAAAAATTTCATTACAATCAAAAATTTTGAAGTATTTTTTATGGATTTTTTAGTTGGAAAAATAAGTTGTGTCTTATTTATTTAGAATCCTCAAAATCAAACATTTGGAATATCAAAAAATATCAAATTAATATTATTTTTGGACATGACTTATATTTAGTTGTACATTTTATAAAATAATTTATTTTATCAATAAAAATTTAATAAATTGTGCACTATAATACCTTCAAATTTCAAAATTCAGCAGTTTATACCAACACATTCAATAGATCCAAAAATAATAAAAATTCAAAAAAAAATTCATCAAGAGTGTACATCTTGATCTCATTTTCATGAAGAATTTTTTTTTTAATCATTTATAGTCTTCTTAATTGATCAAAATGAACAAAATAGACAAATGTTGGAAGTTTTAAGCAAAAATCACCTAATTAGTATGTCCAAAAAGTAGTACCCTTATAGGAACTTAACCTAGAACTCATCAAAATGTTGTCATTTTGTTCAAATTAAAGCAAATTCCAAGAAGCTCAAAATAGGCCATGGGCATTTAGGGATTAAGGTAGCAACACCTATAAATGTCACTATGTCCATAACCGCTACCTCTAAAATCTTGAAAAATACCAGGAAGTAAATAGATGTCATTATAAGGATGTACCACATTTGAATATCAGACCCCCTAATATTGGTATTAGGTTCATTTATAGTCGACTCTTTAAAAATTCATAGTTTATTATAAGCACAATGTCCAAAAAATACATTTGAAAATCTCATCGGAATTCTTTTTCTATTGCTACTAGAGTCCAATAATTTGTTGAACTTCTATTAATAAACATCATGTTCCAAATCCTTAAATTGATGGTTAAAGGCGTTGTTACTTGAGATATTTTTTTCATTCTCATGTGATACATGGTAATATCTATATTAAAACTAGGGGATACCTAGGTAAAATTTGGCTATTGGCTTCAAAAGATAGTCAAGTAATCTGAATATTTTGATTGAAAATAATGAAAACTTTCCTCACAAAATATGGCCAATATCTTTTGGTTGTAGCCAACTAGTGAAAAATTGTGCTTGAAAAAACCCTACTTTGTCATGACTTTAAAACTTTATCGTAGAGCACATCCACCTGTACGGCATGTAAAGAGATAATTATGACATTTTCTAGATGAAAAGTGCGCAAACCTAGTAGACAAGTCAAACTTTGTAAACAAACTCAATATCCAACACATTGATTCAAGGGCCAATATCTCATAGTATCAATACTAGACAATATTATAAAATATTCTATTGGATGGTAACTTAACACGTTAGGTGACCATACTAAGCAAAATGAAGTCTATTGATATTTTGATAGAGTAGTTGGATTCTTGAGTATGTGGAAATGAATAGCAAGTAACAAGGGATGGTGGCCAAAGATACTTGACTTGTTCATGAGTATGTAGAAATGAACCTTCCACTTATGCATAAGCTATGGTATCCATTATATTTTGGCCAATGTAATTCTCCAATGATTGCTCTGAGTTTGTCACATGTAGAAGATGGATACACAATCCACAATTATCATACAATATTTGTTGTAAGTCTATAACTTGAATAGAAGATGAATTTACAAAAAAGAATATATACAATATCTCTAGTGCATTGTAGTAATTCTATGCAAAGGAATGACCCCATGTATTGCAGTGACCTCATATATTGGAGTGACCTCCAAATACACCCAGAGCCTTCTTTCAAGGCCATTGTACAATTCCTTTATTTTTTGGAGGGGGGTGTGAAATTTATTTTTCTATTTCTCACAAGAATGAACAACATAAATACTATCAATTTGGTAATGCTATCAATTTGGTAATTTAAGAATTCGACCAATGTGTTAACTAATGAAGTTGAGTTGGAGGTTGCAAAGTTTTGTGGAGACAACATACATCCTTTGGACCACTTGGGGTTAAAACCATTACAGATCACAAATTCGTGATTTTAAAATGACCATTGCAATTGATCATGTTGTAGAAAGCATAATAAATTCTTCTTACATGACTAGATTTGGACCACTTTGGACCACTTAGGGTTAAACCATTAAAGATCACAAATTCATGATTTTAAAATGACCATTGCAATTCATTAGATGATTTTTTGGGGGTCTGGAGGGCCATTTCGGGCCTGTTCCCAGCGCTGTTCCCCTGGCAGCAAAAGAACGGGCGCTGTTTTAGAAAAAAAAATTGTAAAAAAAAAACAAAAAAACAATCTTAAAATGGAAAAATGGAAAAACAAGATGAACAAAAACAAATTAAATTTTTTTTTGTATGACGTGGCAGTCGCTCGGCCACGTCACGCAGCTGCTGCAGCGCAGTTCCAGACAGTTTCAGAGTTTGGGAACCCTGGGGAACTTGCAGCCTTCCACAGGGACTGAAAAACATGTAATGGATCATATTGCAGAAAGTATAACGGAAATCAAAATTATTCTTACATCATTAGATTTGAGTGGGAAGCAATAAATGCGCTGGTTAAAAGAAATGATTTTTGAAACAAACAACCACCCTAAGTATATGAACTCCTTGAACTCCTTTTGAGACAATATAAGACAACATTATACCCTCTTAGTCTCAAAGGGTTCGGTTACGCAGCAACTGAACTGATACAGAAGGGCAAGCAACAACCCCAGTCAGTAAACTGAGGATCCGAGACGAAGTTTCAACAGCGAACATTCAAAAGAAATGGTCGTCATTATCAACTACTCAAGAATGGAATCTTTACAAAGGACCAGCTGTGGATCAATCAACTTTTGTTCGAGCAGGAAGGCTCAACAGGAGACTCACTCAGCTGAGTGCCAAGCGAAGCCCATTTTCAATGCCTATGCAGGATCGTTGAGAAGCAAACATCACTGGATGATATTATGGTTTCAGGGTGTTTGAAGGTAGTTTAATTTAAAGCTGTACAAATGCCCAATCCTATTTACAAACTGGCTGCCCTTGCAGGCAATTCTGGGTCTGTTTCAACTTCCTCCACTTCGGCTGATCGTTCTGTCCCAGCCTGCAGCAAGTTCACAACAGATCAAGTAACTAAAATGATGGAAATTCAAAGCGACTTTGTTTCTAGACCAGAGAAACCGTTGGATCCTCCTTGAAAACCATAGAAACCAGCCATCAGCACAACAATACATAGGGATTCTGAAAAATTTATGAGGTCCTGTGGCCACATTGTACTGTACACAGGGAGAGCCTTATATGATCATTGTGACCACAGGGAGACCTCCTACGAATTGTGGGGAATATTCTTTAATGGCGTTATCTAATAGTTCATGAAACAATCTTACTGAATACCATGTTATTCACGTCACCATAAATTTGTAAAAGCATGGAGTTTGAGACGCAAATGTACACACTAACAAGACACTACACCAGTGCCAGTACTGAAGCAGGAGCATACAACTTACTAACTTAGTGACCATAATGTAAAGACCGTTCGATTACCTTGCTTGAACTTTTCAGGTTGCCTAAATACATATCTAGAGCTCCCTCTCCACGAAGGATTTTAGCACCACTTCCAATGCCATGAGGTGGACCAACCGCATCTTCATCCAAAACAACTGCATCTACTTTCTCCTCTGTCTCCATAATTGAATCTGGAACCTGTCACCAGTGTAATAAATGAATAAATAAAAACTTTCTCAAAATCAGTTTGATCAGTTTCTCATAACACTCAATAATCCAAAAGACGTCCAACCTTACGGTACATTCACACCAGGGAAAATATCGAAACCTTTTAAGAGGGACAAAATGCCCTATTGCACTCTCGTCCAATCTCAATCCTCCATCGTAATGGGGGTCATTTTATCCTTACGGTGCAGATATGCCGCCTCGGTGTATATCCTTAAGACATTTGTGAGGGATATTTTCCTCCGATACTCCAGGGAAAGAGGTATAAAATAAACTGACCACTCACGCCTCATATAAATCATGCACTTTCGGGTTCCTATTTGTGTGGGAGGCAAGGAAACCCCGCCAGAATTGGTTAATAGTATAGTATCTCCAGATGAGATTAGCAAGCTCAACCAATATTTAGATTCAGAATTGGGAGAGGATTTCGATCGAAGACAAACCTGATACATAGAATCCGTTAAAAGGGTCTCCATAATGGATCTTAACCCTCGAGCTCCAGTGTTCTTAGCCATTGCCTTTTGGGCAATCCTTTGCAATGCTCCTTCGGTGTAGTGTAATTTAACCTGTCAACAGAGAGAGCAACAGCCTGGCAAAATTCAGAATCTAAAACTTAAAACCTTTTGGGCTCTCAAGACACTGTCAGAAACTCTCAAGAAAGCAGACAAAGTGGTATGGTTTCACGCTACAAAGATTGATTTTGGTCAGCGGGGAGACGGATCTGACCAAGATATGTGAAAGTTCAGAGCTTACATTATTCAATGCAAACATTTTTTTGTATTGCTTTCCCAGAGCGTTTCGGGGTTCTGTGAGTACCTGTTGCAAAGCAACATCCAACGCTTGTAAAGCAACACATACCTCAGAGACAGAGATTTACTACAGTGGTCGACCTGAAGGTAAAAATAGCCCCTGGATCAACTGCTTCGGTAATCAAAAAGCACGTTTTAAGGAATGACAGGAGTTGCAACAGTGAACCTGAAATATGTGAACGTCATAAATACTCAAAATACAAGACAGGTAATATATAGTGTCTCACGAAGGCAGCCGACACATGCCCAGTACTGCTCCACATAATACGTTCAATACTTAGCTAATACTATCCAAGCAAAGAGCAAGAACAACGTCCCCAATCTCAAATAGTACCTGTACAAGTTGCTCTTCATTCAAGGCGGCCAGGCTGACAAGAACGGGAAAACGACCAATAAACTCAGGAATGAGTCCATAATTGATCAAGTCGCTAGACTCCACCTGCACACAGTAGATTCTTGTCAAAAACTTGTTAAGTATAGAACCATGAGCTAGACTGTATCACTGGGGACCTGGAGGAGAAACTCAGCATACAATAGGGTATTCCCCTCCAGGTTTGATGCTTTTGGAGACCCCCGATCCCAACTTCAGGATGCACTTCACTATCAAAACTCTACAAATCGGAGCAGGTAATGTTTGTGACAGGTTGGAAAGGCTGCTCCGCCGTGCACGCCATCTCTCTATGGGTGTAATCCAAAATTTACCAATAAGGGGTCCCCTAGGGCTTCATCTCATTGACCTTGGTTGTTATACATACATGCACTAGGGTCCTCTCTATACTCCTGTCCCGAAACACGCACTAAATTTATGATTTTTCAGAACAACCCAAAATCTAATTTCCGGATTCTTCAACCATGCATGGTAGAACGAATACAACATGTAACAACAGAAGTACATCGGCAGCCCAAAACTTAGGCTTTCCAGCGTACATTATAAAAAGGATTGTATGAGCATCCAAGGTCAATGAGAAACCAAACACTAAAATGACAAGCAGATACCAGGTCACAGGGAAAATGCAGAAATATTTACCATTTCAAGCAATGAAGAGGTGATGGCAGCATTAACTAGTCTATTCGCTCTCATGTTAGCACGTACAGATGCTCCAAATCCAATAGATGAGTCCTG
This sequence comes from Antitrichia curtipendula, assembly GCA_951230915.1. NCBI lineage: Eukaryota > Viridiplantae > Streptophyta > Bryopsida > Hypnales > Leucodontaceae > Antitrichia > Antitrichia curtipendula. The sequence goes on along the minus strand of OX579639.1, from coordinate 4,984,591 downwards.
ACGCCTGAGAGAATTAAAGAGAATATTTAGCACATAACAAACTTGACCTTGGACAAAATTGAGTGTTCAAGGATTTACGGCAAAGAAAGATTGACCCGAAAAAACCAGTGTTCAAACCAAAGAGTGATAGATACCCCCTACCATGAGAATTTGGCTACACAAGTTAGTCATGTCACAATGAACTGCCACATAAAAAAAGTATGGATAAACCGAGGGTTTACACTATAAGAAAACCTGTACCTGTCTGCAATAGTCTTCTCAAGCTCTACAAAAGCACCTCCGCATATGAACAAAATGTCCTTCGTGTCGACCTGTACCGCCAATACTCACAATCAAAAATAAAAAAATGACCGTGTCAACAGTAAGAATAAGTGGTCCTGCAGCAGCTGTAATAACTAACTACGACTAGGACCAACGAACAGCAAATCCAATCAAAAAATGAAACATGAACGAAATCCGATGCACATGGCACCTGAATATGGTCTCCTCGTGGATGTTTCCTAGCTCCTTTTTCTGGCACGTTCACAACCTGCACCACGACATACACAACTCAATTGGCTTCGGCAGCAACAGCAGAGTCATCTGGAGTAGCCTAAACATTTGAAGCACAAGGTACATCATTCTAAAGCAGCATCGCGGCATATAGGAAGATTTGTAACCCATTCCCGGGGTACAAGGATTTCCATTAATAGAATGCATTTTTTGAGAATAAGTTATAAACTGTTGAAGTTTGAAGTACTCTGGTCCCTATCACAAGCCTAAGCTACCCTTTATAACTATGATCTACCTCATGGACACATCAATAACAGCGATAGAACCTAAAAGTATCTCACGTCGTACAAGTCACGTGTTTGGATGACACTTGCATTGTAAATGGATAAAATTTTCAACCCACGGGAAAGGGACCCCACTCCAATGGGTTCCCCACCATAACCCAAACAAAGCATACAAAAGTCTGTGAGAGGAGGATGGAAACATACAGTTCCTTCTAGCATCTTCAAAAGTGCCTGCTGCACTCCTTCACCAGACACATCCCTGCTTATGTTCAAATTCTCCGCCTGGACAATCAAGCACATGTTCCATATCGATCATTCTACACTTGCAAAGAAGAGCCATCATTGTACACCTACATATCAGACGCAACTGAGAACATGAACACTGCTTTCTAACACTGTTAACACTACAAGAGAAAGGGGTGTTTTAAGTATAGTCCTATAAGTTATGACCTTTTGGAAAAAATTTAGTAAAAATCAACTAGAAATACATGTACAATCAACTATTTCTGAATACATTGATCAGAAGGTACTGATACTCCCAAGTATTCTCAAGGTATAGATACTCCGACTATTCTGAAGATACTGAACAATACGTGAGGGAAATGAGCTCATTCGGATACTCTATTCTAGCGCGAGTTAATAACCTGAATCAAAGAAAAACGACATACCTTTTTAGTGATCTTGTCAACCTCATCAATGTAAATAATACCCTGCTGGGCGGCTGGAACATTAAATTCTGCTGCCTGTGAAAACAGTGAGTCAGTCCACGAGCAACCTTATCCACTGCTCAAGCACACGTGCAAATGTAATAACTTCAAGTTTCGCCATTCGCATCCAAATTTATGCCTTTCGCAAAAGAATATTATTTCAGTCACTCACCATCAACAACTTGTAGAGGATAGATTCCACATCCTCTCCCACGTATCCTGCCTGAACCATGAAAAGTCCCGGAGAATTAATTACCTTTTGAAACAAACATGAGAACATGAAGCAAGTATGATTTTCTGAAAGAAGCTTGATCACTTCGGGGTAAAATTACACAAAGATGATGGGATTACCTGAGTGAGGGTCGTAGCGTCCGCAATCACAAACGGGACATTCACGAATCTGGCTAAGGTCTTGGCTAGCAATGTTTTCCCTGAAAATAAAAAAACCAAAGAGTAAGTCCGTCCAATCGTTTAAAACCTAAGAATCCCAAGGATTATGAAATCAACATGTGACTCATTCTTTCCTGCCAAAAACGAACGCAAGAAGTTTTGGACAAACCAGATCCAGTAGGACCCATGAGAAGAACATTGCTTTTCTCCAACTCCACACCATCGCTTTCTTCGCCTTCACTATCAGAAAGGCTAGAGAGGGAACTACTATATCTGCACATGACAATCTTGAGTAAATTATTTGCAGTGCTCTTATAAATCTTGTAAATTATTTCTTATGTAGAGCAAAATGCTGAAGTAAACAAGCGAAGCACAACACTTAGCCTTAACAGAATCTATATTGAGATGAATACTTGGTGAACGAGAATGCTTTTCAGAAACAAAATCTGACATGTAACTCTCAGCAGCGAAGAATTGGTGTCAGTTTAAGCCAGACACGGTAAACTCTTTCAAGGACGACGCCGTGGTATATCTGCTTTCAAATTTATTTGCATTAGTCTATAACCCCTAATGTACCAATATTTCATAGTAATAGTATTGATTGATCATATCGAGAAAAAAATAATTCAGACGAGGCCAATTTTATATCAGTAAAAAACATTGATCAGAACATAAATAAAAATATCAAGCGAAAGTCCCCAATGACCCACTCAAAAATGCTAAAAAACAAGGCCTTAGGGGGATAAAAAGAGGCTTAAGGTCGAGTAAACATACCCCTCGTCGGAAGGTCTTACATTGCCCTTCTGTAGGGACTCATAGTAGATGCGCTTGTAGTGGTTATATACTGCCACCGACAATATCTGGGGATAAGCAAATTGAATCCTCAGTTTTTCAACTTAAACCACAGGAAACAATATTCCAACTCTTCCCAACCAGCAGTTACATAAACGCCGAATATAAATGTGCAATTTTATCCATGTGGGAGAGATATAAAGCATGAAAATCTTTTGTTGAGATAGTCACTTATACTAAACCTCAAGACAAAGTTCACAACAAAGTCCAAAAACAAAATTTTCCCAAAAAATTTCCTCGGTTCCGTAAGCTCCACAAGAAATAAGTGATTGAAAGTGCGCCACCCGTAACGAGGAACGAAAATAGAAAATGAATTCACTTCACCAACAATCACTAGTTCCCCCAGTTTACAATTAAAGCAATGAATCTCATTACTTGAAACATAAAACCAAAAACCTCTGATCATGGTTTTAAAAGGACCAAGAAGCCCCAAATAAACCTCATGATTGTTTTAGCAGGCTTCAGCAAATCATATATCCACTTTCTTTTGTCCAATTTTACTTATCTTTTGACCAACATGAGCAATGTTCTTCATAGATACTCCCTCCGTCCCAAATAAATGTCTGCAGTTTGTTGTAAACATTTGATACCATTTGATCATGTTATGAAAAGCATAAATTCGAAAAGTGTCCAAATTTCATATCACCAGAATCAGTGAAGAACATTGCATGTTTCATTGCAACCTAAATAAAATTGGACAGAAAAAAGCCTCCATACGACCTACTCAAAACAACCTTAAAATTATATGAGGTTCAAACAGGACACTGATTTGGGGATGGGAGGGAGTATTAAATTTGGCCCAATCTGAACAACATTTTCACAAAATGATCAATCGCACAGGTCCTTTACAAGCCAAGAATCCTTAGTCTTTTAAAGGCTAATAAAGCTGTAGTTTGGGATGAAATGAGTATTTGTAGTCTTACCTTTTTGGCCCGTTCTTGGCCAACGACAAACTTGTCCAGATTTTGAGAAATCTCTCTGGGAGTGGGAAGCTCTTTCCCAAGTGCAGAACCGCCCCGCGAGTCTCTAGAACTGAATCCAGAAGGGCCTCCATTGCCAGGCTGTACTCGAACAAGGTTAGAGCTGGGAGAGTAGGGAGGATTGGGAGATGCTTGCACAGCTACTGGGGGTGTTGGTGGAGTCGTATTCGCCGCTTGTTGCCAATGCCGCACGGCTGCGTTCCCAAGAGCCTGTCGTCGTTGCCATTGAGAGACGCGCAATGCAGTGCTGGGCAACTGCGCACTTTCCACAACTGACAGAGCTGATGAACCTGCATCAGTGACAAATACTTATGCTAAAAAGTAGCCAAATTTCTACGCTGAAAAATTCTTGGTTAGCCAAAATGTGTGAGTTGCTACTACAAGAGTAAAATTAAGCAAGATTTCTAAAAAAATTGTAGATTGGCGCTTGAATTCTAATTAACTATCTAAAAACCGGGTGTTCAAAGCTGACCTGGTAAGCTAAACGGCTAGTATGAAGGATCGAAAAAAAAATTCAAAAAAATTAGCTGACCTGCATCACTTCCTTTGGGACCTTCACCCGCTGCCCTCATCGAATTCGTCCCAAATCCAACAACCACAAGCGAATCCACTGCTCCACATCTCGAGCATCTCATACCTGAATCAGAAAAAGGATAAATCGAGGCGACGGAAGCAGACAACGGAGCATTACAGCTTGCGCAAATTGCGTGAGCTTGCAAACCCTTAGGCAGTCCACGCGCTCTTTTCCCCTCCCCTCTGTCATGAACCTTTAACCCCCGAATTTCTCCCCTTCCATGCTCCAAGCCAGGACCGATCTCCGCACCTTGGACACTTGATGACAATGAACAAACGAAATTATGTACACGGATAGAGCCGGAAGGAACCATGACGGAGCTTCCACAAGAAGAGCTGGGCAGAGCAGGGAGCGTGCGCGACACTCTCCATCGAAGGCCCCAAAGCCTCATGCTTTCTCGCCCATGGCCAATTGCCACTCCTGAAGCGACATCGCTAATTCTCCTCCATTTCACAGCAGCCATGTCGCCTTCAATTTCGACAACAATCCTTCCACTCGGAATAAACCCTAAATCCTACTCCACATCTCAAAATTCAATTAAGCACGCAATGAGTTGGCGCAGCGATCAAGCAGTAGCGAGATCGCTCTCGAATGCTACAAGCGTGCAATTAAAGCTTCCGTGGAAGCGAGGGAGTCGCAGATGTTTTACTTTTCCGGGACTCCGTGAATTGCACACAATCAAGTCCTTTGGAGATGATCGGTGGAACTGGCAAAGTGAGCCATTCTTTCACTTCTTCGGGGTCCGCCCTCTGCTTTCCCAGGATCTTTCTTCCGAATGCGCGGCTTGAAGACTTCACCTTGTAAGGACGGAGCCTAAGACCGTGTGACAGCAGAACACTGACCCAAATGCGCCACGTGCGTAAGAGAACCAATCTCTCACTACGTTAAGTTATGTGCATCTCCTAAATTCAGTATGGACTATGTAATTGCAAAGTAGGCCAAGTTATCAAAAATAATCGTCCATTAGTACTTATCTAGCTGTGGACAACAAGATTGGTACTAATCTGCCATTATTTTTGATGACTTGGCTTCCTTTGTAATTACGTACATAATTTCAATGTAAGAGAGTTGAATCATTTCACTTCTTTGATTGCTTAATCCCTAAAGTCCCGTTGTCCCCTCAGGGGACAAAATAAATTTCGGGCAGGCTCCTACGGTCTCAATAATTTTTGTGATTTTCTGAATTTTTTTTTCTTTTTGTAAAGATAGAGAATCACATTAGCTTTCCGAAAATGTAATTTTTATTTCACTCAGTGCCCAGGAGCAAAAGTTATGGCACAAAAACTCCAAATTTTAGTTCGGCGGGCAGAAAAAAATCCTCAAAAAAACTTTAAATTAAAAAATTTTAAAATTTGTTTCATATATATTTTATTTTTAGTTACATGGGAAGCTTTGATTCTTTCCATTTGGATTTGTTATGCAAAAGTTATGGTCAATCTTATTTTTCGGGCAATTAGAGCATCTTTTGAAAAAATAACTTGTAGGATTCGTTTTTGAATTCAATTTTAATAATTTAAATAAATTATTAAGTTTCACAAGGTCAAGATTTTTTGCTAGAACAATCTCACCGTTGAGATTAGTATATTTCAATTCTATCTTAAAGCTATTAATGATTTAATTTTTCCTTCAATCTTGAATCTACTTCTATTTAACAATTTTTTAATGAGTGAAAACTAAGTGTTTCTTTTTTTTTTAATTTTAGATTCTCAACTCAATTCTTCATCATATAAAATTAGAAATTCAAAATCATTAGAGCAAAAAATTTAAGTTAAAAAGGTTCAAAGCCCAAAAATATAGTTGAGCAAGGTGCAAAAAAATTAGATTCCTTCACTTTAAATGCAAATATCTTGCAATCTACATGGTCATAATTTCTGAAATTTCTTCCACACATTCTTACACTAGTCTAGTATAAGATCCTACAGTTAAATATGAAGAGAAAAAAAATAAATTTTGTTTTTTGCTCTTTGCTCTAAAAATTGCAGATTTGAGTGGTTTTTGATGGAAAAATGACCTTGGGACTTTAGGGGTTAACCAATCAAAACGTGCCACAACAACAAAATTCTCTTGCATTTCGATTAAGTTAGGTAGATAAGCACTTACTAAGTTAATGCCGATTGATAAAAGCAAAGATTTTTCTCAAATTTCTCTCACTACCAAAACAATGAAATTTCTACTTCATATCCATCATATTGGAAATTTGCACAAGCAAGCAATGTGCATTATCAATCTTAATTTGGCTCTCTTTAACCAATGACGAATCTCTCTCCCATTGAAATTATGTTAACTACTACCATACCCATTGTCGAAGAATCAATTTAAAAACATCTCCCTAAATTTTTTATCCCTTAGAATTTTTTTGGACAATATTCAACTTATGCATTCTTTGGTATATTGAAATCTCTTTACACTTGATACTTGGAATATAAGACATTTTGATCAATCTAATAATAAAATCTGCATTCAATAAAAAGAATGGCAATTTTAGATGTATCGATCTTGATCAAACTTTAAAATCTTATATTATATTTGCTCAAAAATTCTTCACTATAAAGAGAAGAAAAAAATGAAGAGAATTCATATAAAATATAAAATACATTTAAAATTTCTAAAATTTCACCAAAGATGTATACTACAATGCAAAATATCATGACAGAAACCTAATTTTTGTGAAATTTTACATCTAGAAATGTGGTTGTTGGTTTCAATTTCAAACAATAGTTAAATATTGATTTCTTCTGACAATCTAAGAATCAAAAATCCTTTTTCAATTGCCAATAAGATTTCACCATTCAAAACTAAGAGAACCATAACATAATCTAAATTAAACTCAATGCTTATTTGGATGCTTTTAATGCTCATCATTTTAATGGTTTAAAGAACTTCACAACTGGATAAACTTCACACATAGACAATTTTTGAGTGAAAAGTAAGTAATTAGTACTTGGTTCTGTTGTTGAATTTTCTTTCCTTTCTAAATATGTTATTTTTGATTGGATCAATAATTCATCCCAATTCTATGTTTTCCTATATGACTAACACATCAACATAATAAATTAAGGAGATTCTTTATACTTTTACATCATAAATTAAATTTTGAAATGGTTGGAAGTTAGACAATGAATTGTAGTATTGCACCTTTGGGGGGAAAAAACTTGTCATATAAACAATTGACTCATTCTCTAAACAAGTGGTGTATCCTCCAAATAAGTGTACCATTGCACCCCACCCACCCCTACAAACAAGTGTCCTACCTTCCAAATAAAAGAAGTACCTTTCGATAAACAAGTGACAATCGATTTAGGTAGATGAAGTTTTATCATAATAGTAGTGACTGATGCTCTAATACTCCCACTTTTAGGGTGTTAATATGTGAGCCTAAGATCTTGAGCCTAAGAGTCTAGGCACCTTCCATGGTTATAGAATACCTATGTTGTAGTTATGTATGTTATAAGTACCTTCAATGTTGTAGGGAACCCACTACACCTAAGCTCAAGGTTTGTAGAATTACATTTTTAGACTCACATGCTAATGTTGTTGCTCCCACTATTTAACAACGCCTTGCAAAATTGTATTATTTCCAATAAAATAGTGTCAACAAGCACCTATACTTCATGAGGCTCTATCCCAAGAGTGCTTCACTTTTTGAGTAAGGTCCTAAGGAAGGAGGTCCTTAAATAGTTCAAGATCTAAATGCACCTCTAGTCGAAGAATGCATGACTTGATACTTGAAATATCTATAATTGTCATTGATTAAGGTGTGAGAAGTTGTTGTTTTTTAAACCCAAAGTTTATACCAAGAACAAACGGCCAATTTGATGAAGTCTTTGATAAAAAATACACATTCCTTACTCCAACTTCCTCACACCCAGCTTCGTTACCTAGTCTAGCTTTTGTCACTGCACAGCCTCCTCCCCTTTGCCAATAAAACCGAACAATGTCGTGCGAGTAGCACTCCGCGCACTGCCTTCAGCTGCTTACTCTCTTCGCGCAGATGCTTGGGCCGCGAGCTTCGTCGTCGCAATTCCAGCCTTCACACGGGCAGGCAAGCGGCGACGGCGCCATGGACGCTACGGACGCGCCGTACGCGGGCGACCCCATTCTGTTACAGAATTGCAATCTGATATCTAGCGTGGACGGCGAGGACGCAGCCGTAATGCCAGGAGCGCACATCCTGATCCACGGCAAGCGCATCACGAGAATTACCTCGTCCCCTCCCACCACCACCCGCCCCCACCACACCATCGACCTCCGCGGCGCTTACGTCCTCCCCGGCTTGTGCGACGCCCACGTGCACGTCACGGCCGTCTCCGCCAACCTGCACGACCTCCTGGTGCTCCCTGCGAGCTTGGTCACGGCGCGGGCGAGCGTCGTGTTAGAAGACATGCTCCTGCGCGGCTTCACTACCGTGCGGGACGCCGGGGGATGCGACTGGGGCCTGGCGAAGGCGGTGGAGGAGGGGAGTATTCGAGGCCCGCGCGTGCTGTTCTGTGGGCACGCGCTGTCGCAAACGGGGGGACATGGGGATATGCGACTAAGAGGGGAGGAGCGGGAGCAGGGGTGTTGTGGGATGGCGTTGGGGAGGGTCTGTGACGGCGTGACGGAAGTGCGGGTCGCGGCGAGGGAGGAGCTACGGCGCGGGGCTCACCACATCAAGGTAAGGAACAGAGTCTCCGCTTATAAATTTTTTGATGCAGATCATCAAAATTGTTAGCAGAGGTGAAAGTTTTCGTGTTGTCAAGTGGAAATCATGAATTTTTCAAGAAGAAATTGGAGAATTTTGGTGATTTTCTGCGGATGTTCGTGAATGCTGTAATTGGGTACCAACGACTAGCAGTGGTTACAAATGCGGTTTTCACAAGGAGCTCAAGGTGCTAAAAACAGTGCTAAATTGGCTAGAAATTGAAGGCTAACTGTAAGAGAGTCTCCAATTCTGTTGCGATTCGCATCGAAATTGTTGTCAGAGGTGAAACTTTCCGTGTTGGCAACTGGAAATCATGAGTTTTCAGAAAGAAATTGTAGCATTTTGGTGATTTTCTGCAGATGTTCGTGAATGTTGTGATTGGGTTCGCACGACCAGCAGTGGTTCCAAATGTCATTTTCACAATTAGCTCAAAGCTGCTAAAAACACTGCTAAATTGGCTAGAAATTAAAGGTGACCACTGTGTTCTCCGATTTTTCCGTAGCAATAAATAATTTTTTCAAAGAAGCCTTTGCTAAATTTAGGGCTCCACATTTGTGAACATTGCTCACAAGTTCATCTTGATTCCCTTTCAGCGTCCATGCCTCCAGGTCTGAAACCCACTAAATTAATTGGGGAGGGAAACGGAATTGGGTGACATTACCACCTTCAGATCATGGCTTCAGGCGGGGTGTCCTCCCCAACGGACCGTCTTGCCAATCTCCAATTCTCAGGAGAGGAGATTGCGGCCATAGTGGATGAAGCGCGCAATGCTGGCACGTATGTCTGCGCACACGCGTACACCGCCCCAGCCGTGAAGCGGTGCCTTGAACTTGGGGTCCGCTCCATCGAGCACGGGAATCACATTGATATGGAGTGCGTGGAGCTTCTGAAGCAGAAAGGCGCTTTTCTGGTGCCCACCTTGGTGACCTACGATCGCATCAAGCGAGGGGGCGAAGCCTCAGGCATGCCCCGAGACCAGGTCAGCGACAGTGTGAGCTGGAAGAGAATATTTTGTGGCTTTTTAGGGTTTAGGGTTTAGGATTCTATTGACTAGATTACTAGGCGGATATGTCCAAGTGTAATTGCTTAGAAAATTTGTCGAAATGAGCGCAAAATGCAACAAACATAAAACTCGTTACAAATGTAGGATATTCGACCAATAATGACTGTCAATAGTTCAAGTCTGTAGTGATTTTGCGAAAACTTAACGGCATCCGTGAACCAGGTGGATAAGGTGAGTGACCTTCTGGCCAAAGGATTGGAAGCTCTGTCGTTGGCACACAATCATGGAGTGAACATTTGTTTCGGCAGCGACTTGTTGGGGTCCATGCACAAACATCAGCTGGAAGAGTTCGCCCTCCGCTGCCAGGTTCAAAGCCCAGCCTCTGTGCTCCGCTCTGCCACTACCGCTTGCGCCGAACTGTTCAACATGGAGGGCGAGATTGGCGTTGTTGCTCCGGGGGCCTATGCTGACCTCCTTGTTCTCAAGACCAATCCTTTGACCGACAACTTCGCGTCACTTTCCGATCCTTCGCAAATTCTCATGGTGATGAAGCAGGGTGTGATTATCAAACAGATGCATTTGTAACATAAGGCGGGATTCTCTGAAACTGTGGCCTGGTGTCTTGGTTCAAATGATCTTTTGTAGAAAGACCATGTGCTGTAGAGTACAATGCTGTTGAATCAAACAAATTTGAATGCTTGTACAATTAGATACGATTCATCAAAGTTATGGTATTCTAAAAGCGTCTTCCTCATAACATTGAAAAATTCTATGTCAACTCATATGAGATTAAACTTGAGGATGCTTTTAGCATGGAAACCATTTTGGAGCCTTCCTTTGAGTCTTTCTGCTAGCATGAATTGAGCTCCTGAATTAGAAGTGGATGGCACCTCATTGAACTTCCTTTAAGTATCGCTCAAGCTGCTCTACTGTACATATTCACATTCCACTGAATGTCCAAAGTAACAAAATTCACCGTAATGGTACAACATTGCCTGTGCATTCTCTCGTTGACACTTGATGGATGTCAAACTATCCAGATCTGAAGACATCCGTATCTAAACAAGGAAAAATGTGATCAGCTTTAGAAGGACTAAGAGGTTATCCATGGCTGCTGCTCTTCCAATCACAAAACCGTCCACGCTTTAGTCTTGCAGTCGTATACAGGCCCTTGCGACAACAAGCCCCTTGAAAACCACAACAACAATCCCTTAATACTGTTGCGTTTCCCTGTCCACAGTCCGCTACAGCATCGTGAACTACAAACTTTGCCACATTTACATCTGCTGGACCAGCAGCCAGGAGGATGTGCAGTCAAGTGCAGTGGAAGGAATTTGCAGGCTCTCGTTGGAGCAGTAAAATCCAGGCATGAACTGCTCGTAGTAAATATTGGAAATTGATGGCCCACCCATAGGCACCGACACATTAGTCTCTCTCAAAACATAACCAACTTCCAACATTGATTAGTGACAGGCTAAAGGGCACTTCCCACAATCCCACATGCATCGGTGGGAAGATTTCAGGGTGGTGTTGCTTCCGCTCTTCAAACCCTGCCACATCGAGCAAAATCCTTCAAATCGTCTGAAAAAGGCAAGAGGGCACAAACAAGTCTTTCGCCACTAACCGCTACATCTCCAACGCCTTGCTGCTTTCTCCCCAAAAGGACAATGTGAACTCCGAAATCCTAGCGACTGCCGTGAAAAAACCTCTGGCACCTTGATGGTGCCACTAGCAAACCAGGAATGCAGATTTGGGCTTGAAAGAAGGATGCTACTTGCCCTTGTAAAAAGCTTGAGGTTACCGCAGCCAATACTTGTCCCAACACTCAGCCAAATCTCTTGCCAGGCAGTTGCATGTGAAGTCGACCTAAGGAGAAAGAGGATCAACAGTGGCTAATAGAGAAAGGTGGAGTTCCGCAAGGGTAGGTGAAGGGCTCTTTGTATGACTAACTCTCCAACGACTAACTCACCAAGTCATTGTTCTCTAAAATAGAAAGAAATAGTGGCCCGAGATCCATGCACACTGCAGTCAGTGGCGGAAATCTCAATGTTTGGGTTTTGACAGCACTCATCGGGTAAACAGAGCCTCGATGCAGGAATGTAAACAAGTCTGAGTTAAGCCTGGGGATTCAAGCTTTTTGTTTGTTTTTTCAAAACTTTACAGGGGGTCATCACAACAATAAACAGGGGACCCGTTTGCTACCAAAAGCAAAGTAAACTTCCGTCGCCATTCCAAAACTAAAAACTCGAAACGACCCTTCTGCCACCAAGCATGTCATATGTTTCCAACACCCGACTGAATTCAGGATCCAATCATCGAATCTATATCTCTCTTCCATTCCTTGGAAAGAATCCGCAGGCGACCGATGTCATTCACGCGAAGCCGCGAAAACACCAGTCGCAAAAGCTCCTGGGGGAGCATCCCCCACAGATTGGGATCCCAATTGAACTCGGCTCTCATTCGATCGATATCCCGCTTCCATTTCTTCGACAGGATCCGCAGCCGACAGATTTCCGCTCCCCCCAGGCGAGAAAACACCAGCTGCAAAAGCTCCGTCGGAAGGTTGCCCCAAAGACCAGGATCCATGTCCATGGCCATCATCGCACACCTCTAATTCGCCATCTCACACCCGAAACCCAAAACCCAAAACCGACTTCCCGCGCAACACCTGCACAAAGGAGTCACTACCCGTGCCGAAGTCACGACTTAGGGTTCCTCACAACCAACGGGAAAAAAATCAACAGACAATCAATGCATAATCGCAAATAAAATCTCAGAAGGTATGATCATTCGACGATTGAACAAGATGCAACTTACCGAAAGTCTCAACTTGACATCAGGTCTCGAGATTTACCGACGTCTGGCCTGGCCCTGCAACACGACCTCGCCTGAATATTTGCCCTAGAATCATCGCCTCACAACACGTATGCGCATTTTTCAGGACCAAAAGAAAGCTCGCACACTAGAAGCGCAACAAGATTGATTTACGAGAGGGGAAGGGTGGACGCTAGCGATTGATCGAGTATCGGTAGTAGCGTCGTACCTTGCGAACCAGGCCGCAAGTGCAAGGCTCCTCGGAAACGAGCACTTCGACGAGCACGTTGAGTTTCGTAGATTGTAGAATCAACGTTTTGGTAGATTTGAGAATGGATGATGTCGTAGATTTTTCTGGCTCGTTGAAGCTCCTGAAGAAAAAGTCGATTGACACCCGGTTGTTTGCAGTTGTCTGTACCGTTGTCTGTACCGATGGGCGGGTATCCCACGATACCTTTTCTGTTGAAGATTTGCATGCATTCAGATAAACTCGCGACAGTGCTTTTTCCAAACTTTTGCTGGCTCTGGATCGAAAGGGGAAGAGGCTTTGCATCGACACAAGGTACTGTGGAGAAGTTTGAGTGGCTATCTTACCTTGGAAACCAAGCCACTTTCAAGGGAAGAAAAAAAAAGGAATAATGTTTTTAGACATTGTTCTTTTTATCACCGTACTATTGGTTTTCTTGTTCCACGTTTCTCGTTGCTACAAGGACAAAGCCTCTCATAGCGTAGCTACCATACGCAAAGGTCAATTTCAACACCTTGTTGCCGAAATAGTTTTTTATTTTTTGTAGTTTGATAGTTTGGCAGCTTGGTTTGGATTTCTTGACTTTGGGGCATTTTTTCTTTTTCTGATTTTTAGACACTCCTAATTTCGGATTGATTTTTACTATTCTTGCATGAATGTGTTCCTTTTTCTAAATTTTCTCAAGAATAATTTTTGGATATTCAGAATTAACAACAATGAAATTTTTTCAGATTTTCAGAAATAGTTGTACAATTTTTAAAATTTTAGACACGATCCAAATATTTTTGTACCTGTTTCCAAAATTGACCTACATGCATGGTACTTGTTTTCCTAGATTTTTTGTATTGGGAAAAAATTAGGGAAAATTGACCATGAGAAAACATTGCTTTATAATATCATCTACAATTTTCACATTAAAAATATGATGATATCAAGGGCTCATTAGAAAAATTTAGATAACATATGACAAAATCATTTTGAAGGTCATCATAAATGCCTCTAAAGTAGTAGGTCTATAGTTCTAAAGAATTTGACTTCTTGAAATATTTTTCAAACATTTTACTTGAAAAGCAAATGAAATTGGCATCTAATCAAAGTATTTTTTTGGACCTCTATGGAATTCATTATGAACTTGGGAGTGGGAATCACAAACAAATCTAAAAACATCCACCCTTTGATATGTTCACCTATTGGTACATTGATGAAAAATACTTTTAGAACCTGGATTGTTTTAAGACCTCCTACCTTAATCCTACAAGGGTCTCAAAGCCCTTTGTGTCCATTTAATATATTATGAATACGGTGGTATTTGACCAAAAAAACATTGACCAAGTATTGTTGGTACAGTGTAAATTAATGATCATGGTAGTATGTAAATAATAATGTATTACAATTCAAACCACAATTGAAGAGTTATGAGGCTAAATATGGGTTGTATAGAAGGACCCCAAGGACCTTTCTACAATTAACAAGATGCATGAAATCAGTTCAATTGTACATAGTTGAATAAGGTCACACAAAAACAAATTGTTTGCAAAGGTACGTTGAATAGATTGAGTAGTAAACTTGAGAATTTTGTGCAGACACAAACCAATATCTCATTGCAATTTAGAAATTAAGTTATTCATAGTCATGATATTCCAACAAAATTCTTAAAAGTGTAAGATATTATAGAGAGTGATAGGATTGTTGATGTGAAATCAAACTATTCACAGTCATGATATTCCAACAAAATTCTTAAAAGTGTGAGATATTATAGAGAGTGATAGGAATGTTAATGTGAAATTAAACTATTCACAGTCATGATATTCCAACAAAATTCTTAAAAGTGTGAGATATTATAGAGAGTGATAGGAATGTTAACGGAAGACTTTTGACTATGGAAATCAGTTTCAAGATTTTTTTGTTGGTGACATAATCAAGGTATGTTGGTAACAAAAGGAATAAATTATTATGTTATTGAGGTTGGATTGTAATCACAATGATGCCTCACAATCTGTAATCATAAGGGTGCATTCTCCCCTGAGCTCGAGAATGTTGGGAGTCTCTTGAACTCTAGAGCTCTGCCTGTCATGCAATGCCAAACTCTCGGTGGCTTCTGATGTCGGTGACAGTCAGTTATTGAGGAGCTGCTAGATATCCGTGCTGCATGGTAGTTGCAGAGTCTTGCTATCAAAATTCGTCTTTGGAAGAAAGGTAGTATTGATAGCATCACTAAGTTGTGCAAAGAGAAGGGAAACTTACTTCAGCCAGTTTATAAACACAAGCAAAGTGAGGAAAATATGCGTGAAACCTCATGCTTCAGTAAATTTTTCCTTGAAAGAGAAATGGAATTGGCATCTAATCCAAGGCGTTTCATATTTTTTTTAGCTTTGTGGAGTTATTTATGAATTTTTTGAAGTGGAAACATACTGGTCACTAAAAGCATCCACCTCCTGAAATGTACACTACTTGACCAATGAGCTCAGAAGAGACACTTGTGTCTTATAACAATGTACTGTAAGCTTAGAAACGCACATTGTTGGTGCAATGAGAAAGCAAAATGTACTTTTGTGTTAGAGGACGCTTTTAGAGCCTAAGTGCTTTACGGACCTCCTACCTTATGTCAAAATGGTGGATGTTAGTGAAATCGGTGCAGGTTCAGTCACCCAATTGAAACCTCAGATCTGTGCCATTCTTAGTTTTTAGAGCTTCAAGCAGTTGAACATCACAATTTTGGCACTCTGAAACATGCTATCCTGACAGTATGACCACCTGTTCTCCCAATCATATGTTTCTAAGGTGGGAGGACCTATTCTTGTAACTTAAAGCAATTAGAGGTACACAATACCACTGAAAAAACACCCTCCTCCGAACCACTAATTTCAATACTACCGGTACTACAGGTACATTAAATACCACTCCTGCCTATCTTCCACAAATGATAAGATCTCAACTTATTCTAAAAGTTAAAACAAGACTATGCTGGAAGTGGAACTGTATGGTGAAATTGCTTTAATCTCCATCACCTCTCACTATGTCGCAGATTCTCAAATGTTGAGAGACCTGGGTGAAACCGCTATACCAGTTGCTGCAACATCCAGCGTCAAGGGATTCCCGATTGATCCCTGGTACAGAGTTGGGTAACCTCCTTACAGAGCTGGGTGCACGGCAAACTGCACACAGCAAATTGCACTATGAGACAGGGTGAACCGCGCACGTGCCGTATTCCCATATTGTGGGATGTTGCCCAAGTTAAAAGTAGGAAAATGGTGCTCTCACCTTCCAACATTTGCATCCGAGATGATTGACTGCATCCGTCCTGTGTACGCTTCTCTCCAGTACTATTGGTTTTGCTTCAGCACTTCCAGTTCCGAACTCTTCAGTTCTCAGAAATCGGCAGCCTAGCTTCAAAGGTTCAAACTTGGTCTATATATCTGTCCCGAGGAAAGGCAACCCCAGAGACCTGTCATGTCGTGTTCAGTAATCTGAACAGCATCGTAATCCATGCCTCTACACAAGCTCTGAGGAATATAGAGACCTCACATATAAATAATTCGATCAAAATATAGATAATTCAGTGGAAACTGATCAACAATTCGACTTAAACTCCCACATAGATCAGTTCTAGATAGTGATCCAGTTGTGGGAATTTACGGTACCTGTATACCGCACCCCGAAAAACAGGGCTCACTGCGTTCCCGGATACCTTAAATACAAAAGTTCACATCTCGGTTCTTCGCAGCTCACGACTTGTGCAAACAAAGGCCCAGATGTGTGTACCTAGTGCTTCACCGAGAGCTTATTCAGCTAGTTTGTACTGCTCTTATTCAGGGCCCAGAGGAGGAAATCCAACATACTATAGAATATTTTTTCCTCCAAGCTTGATGACACACAGTCAAACCTCCCAAACCCTAAACTTCGTCATATGATCCCCACAAACTTCCACGTAAGTTCTTCATTTTTTTCGTTTCTTTTTCTTCCTTTCCTTGTGTTTTTAGTAACGATGCGATTCACATGCATCGAACAATACACTGTACATAATGGCTCGCAGTCATTTACTCGACTGATGTTAGCCTTGCTGCCAACGACCGCAAAGAGTAGCCAAACTTCTCTCGATCTTTGAAAATCAAGACGCCACCTGCGCCTGGCATCAAAGAAGCAGCTGCGGTCAAATGGTCATAGATGAGCTCGCCGTATTCAGTCGGGCATAGGGTTTTTAAGGGGACCCATGCTAATTAATCGACATTAACTGACACACTATGTAAATATCTACCTTTGCTGTACAACAAATAGTTATTGAAGTGTTCGGGGGCTGTACATCATGTTTCTAACATCTACAGTTTTTCCACAATAAGTCCCTTTAATTTTTTGGTCCCCTTAATACCCCTCGTGTATTCAGTACAGAATCATCCACACCTGGACTAGAATTACTCGTCTTCAATACCTTGTAGAATAGCTGGTCCTCTCTCCCGTTTGTTTTGTAAAGGCTTACAATATTTTTCTCACAGCTCATCAATGAGTCCGTGGCCGGTAAATGCACCTGATACTCCCTTCAAATTGCCGACGCAATGAAATCCACCTGTTCATGCGCTACAAACAGATGATGGATTGAAAACTACCTAACACAACGACAGTATCGGAGAGTGTGTAAACGAAGCAAATGAAAACCAAATATAAACCTAGAAACACAATGTATAACCACATATTAAGCCAACTAGTCATCGACCAGGAACCAGCATCCACAG
This sequence comes from Antitrichia curtipendula, assembly GCA_951230915.1. Taxonomy (NCBI): domain Eukaryota; kingdom Viridiplantae; phylum Streptophyta; class Bryopsida; order Hypnales; family Leucodontaceae; genus Antitrichia; species Antitrichia curtipendula. The sequence continues at coordinate 4,966,840 of OX579639.1, read as the reverse complement.
AACTGGCTAAAATTCACTCCATTGGTACTTAAAATTATCAATAGCTAAATGTACATTGGAAAAAATACTTGAGAAATTTAGATTTTAGCCAAATCTGAAACCAACAATAGAATTTGATAGCCAACTTGCAACTTCCTCCACATTGGAATTAGCTTCTATTTCGTCAGATTTGTGTTATAGTACTCCCAATAATCCTTTACAACTTGCAAGATCCTTTCTTATCTATTTTTTTTTTTAAACTACCCATTCTCAAGGTAACCAAAGTTGATGCTTGTTTGTCTTGAAGGTAGCATATTGCACTAAATTCCACAAACTAGTTCTGGATCACTGCCAAGAACCTTCATAATAACTATCAACTACAAAATATCCAATGGGGATTCTCAAATTACGAAAGTATACCTGCAAAATTTAGGCCGTTGTTTGCAAATCCCACCCTCACTAACGGCTACTGCCTGCAACCACAAACTGCCAAACTACCCGAGCCCTAAAACTTCGAAGTCTGATCGCGCAATTTTCGACATTCTTCACTTTATTTTTGGTTTCATCATGTGTTTCTAGTAAATATGAACTTCATAAGTATCACACTACACACATTTCCACAGCCATATACAGAACGACACACAGCCAAAACACCCAAGCCCTAAACTTCGACGTATAATCCCCGCAAATTCCACGTTCTTCATTTCTTCGTTTTCTTTTCTATTTTTCTTGTGTTTGTGTTTTTAGTCGCGATGTACTTCACACGTATCGAACAATACACTGTACACAATGGCTCGCAGCCATTTACTCGACTGAAGTTAGCCGCGCTGCCAAAGACCGCAGAGAGTAGCCAAACTCCTCTCGATCTTTGAAAATGAAGACGATATCTGCGCCTGGCATCAAAGAAGCACTTGCGGTCAAATGGTCACAGAGCTTCTCCAGACACTCGCCGTATTCAGTCGGGCATTCCGGAGTGGTGTCCTGGAGCGCCTCAACCAGAGCCTCGTAACCCAGGGAATGATGGGGACCCACAGTGGTTTCAAAAATTTCCCTAGTCGGGATCGTCAGCACCCTCGCCGTCCTCCTGAGGATTCTTGCGTACTCCGCTTGGGAACTGAGGATCCGGTATGGACCTTCTTCCGGCAGAATGCCTCTCAGGCTGTGCATAATCTGCCACAAGTGTTCTGTGGTGATGACAGTGTCGAGTATGGGCAGGTCCAACAAGTCCCGAGCAGCTGCGACACAGACAGGAGGGGGTTCAAACCCTAAGTGCAAGAATGCAAACTCCCAGAGACCGACATTCTCTCCTATCCAACATTTGAAAAGCAAAACAAAACCAAAGCCAAACGAGTTCAAAATCAACTGTACTAAATCGCTCAGTTCCATATTGTCATTGAGGATTTCGAGAGGAAAATTAGAACCCATAACTTAATGCAAGCCCTTCTTGATGCTTGTTTGTCTTTAAGGTAGCATATTGCACTAAATTCTTCATTGCACTTACAACCCACTACAGAATCTGATTTGAATTTGACCTAGAAGATAGGCGACCGCTGAGATTCACAGTGCAGCGCAGAATTTGACGCCTAAACGATGACTCATATGATCTCTTGTCATTATTAGAATCAGCAACTGAAAATCTGAGCAGAAAATTAGAGGAAAATTCTATTCACTTCCATTACCTCGCAGGTCCCCTTGTTCCGTTTGCTGGAGAGAACCGTGGAGAGGTAATTCTTCATCTTCGATTCCAACAGCAGGATTTATGGCAACAACTGGTCCGGCCACCACATGACGTACATCTTCAAGATTCAGCACCCCGTTTTCAGGACCCCCGTTGCCAAGCTCCTCAATACCTCCATGCAGGGGAGGCGCGATCAAAAGCTCGTTCCTTCGGAGCGCACTATCTTCAAAGAAAGAAAATACAAGATCGTCGCCTTCTACTCGTCTGAAGACATACACAACGTCAATGGATTCATTAGGAGCCGGCAACAAGAAGCAACAAGAAAGGAAAGAAATTTTCAAAAATTGGAATGACAGTATGAAAGACTCGTACCTGCCATCCCCGATGCCAACTTGCGGCTGATTTGGCAGCACTGCACGCGCCTGCATGATTCACCAGCGTTACAGAGGCCGTCTCGGTGCCGAATTCCACCCCTGCGCGCGCAGTGTAACGATTCAAAGCATCACTGCAAATCTTAACCTTTACATCAAACAAAAAGTCTTAAACAGAAAGAGAAACCATTCCCATTTCAAAAAAAAACAGAAGTAAGCACTAGAAACCGCAAAATCGACACCTTCGCGATATACTCTCGAAAGACAACCAGCAACCATTTCTGGACGGCATTCCACTCTTCATTCTTCACCCAACATTCTCAGGGTTGAAACGGCATCAACTAGTACACATTCCATGGAAGTTCGAGATCGGCTTACCTTCAAAAGGGCTGTTGGATAGCATGTAAACCCTGCACAATACTAGCATACGTACAGCCCCTCGCTTCACTCGGTTCTCGAGGATCGCAGCACCTGCTTCCGTCGCCGGCCGGTTGCAACGAAGCTAGGCCCAACAGGGTATTAGTCCTATGAAGAGAGAGAGCTCCAGCCAAAGGCAAACCTAGTTCGGTTCTTCATCAAAGGAGATGCACGGCAGTTCCAAAACAAGTGCTAAATTTGAAGATGTAAGCGCAAGATTCGACTACCAGGAGCGTTCAAGATCTGAGCTTGCAGAGCGAATGGCATGGATCACAGCGTGCTAAGCAAGCGAACTGCCAGCAAAAACTGCAACGAAGCGACAGTAATAAGTTGAAGCTGTGGAGAGTGGAGTGTGGACTGTGCAACAAGATATTGAATTGACACCATTCAAAGTAGATTAGCATGACGGACTTCTAGAAATTGCTGCCAGATTCGTATTTATCGACCTGACTCCCGGCGTGATTTCCGCACTCCATTATGTGATGATTGGAAATCAGGACTTTTGAATTCGTCAGCTCCTGTCTTATCTAATCTGAGAATGTTCTTATTACTGTATTAGGGTACTTCGTATGGAATGATATATCTGTTGAAGAGTATTTTGGAGTGGAGTGGAGTGAGTTACTCCCAGATTTGATTTCATAGAGACTGTAGACTGTAGAGCTCAAGCTGCTAAGTAAAGTGCTGAATGTGCTAAAAATACTTGTTTCAAACTGTGGTTGTAGGCAATTTTTGTAGCTTTTAGAAAAACGTCGGGATAATGTTTTTCCTAAATTAGACAACTGTGGGAGCACACGCTGCCGTGCTACCAGGTAGTTTTGCCTTTTTGCTGTTTTTTGGTTTTCATCAAATGGAGGGGCAGAGAGAAACTAGAGAACCAGATGAAGCCTCTTTTAGTTGCCGAAAGGGAAAAAAATGCAACTGTTGTAACTCGAGTGCCTTTTGAGGCGACCTGACTGTGACTGGAATGCCCTCTACAGAAATAGTTCCAGAAATAGTTCCATAGGGACACCTGCCATGTGAGCCTACCGGGCTGAAAAGGTAACTAAAAGACTTTCAAGAAGAGTTCCAGCAATCATCCGTGAGTGTGGAAGTAGGAGAATGAGTTCCACCGATATCAATGTATTCCACACTCTAAAGAAGAACGTAACAATGCCTTCTATATTTGGGAATGGGTAAATGCACCCACTAATCCACCGACCAATACATGGCAAGAGGCTCTTAGAGACGGTTTATATGTAGAGGTGGAGGTGGTAGACTTCACTGAAGATTGGTGGAATGAGTACCCCAAAAGAACTAGACTCACATCCAACCAATCATTGGTGAGGTCTATTGGGCCCTGACTCCACGATCGATGTAAGTTGGATCTTATAGTAAAATGTGACACAAGTGCAAGAGGTACAATAATCTTTTCTAGTGTGTACTTTCTTTGTAAGTGCAAATGTACGGTGATTGTGATTGACCCTTGGAAGAAGTGCCCTAATCAACCGTAGAATAGGGACAATCTTTTTGCTAGTGGATCTAGGGATACATAGAAAGTACACTTGTAGAAAAGATATCCCCAAAGTGGAGTTCACTTGTTGTATAGTTTGAGAATGTTTGTGAAATTCCATTTGGGGTTTCCTCTTTGAAGATACGTTGTGGATTGATTACTGACTATTCTACCTGACGTACTTAGAGCATCTACAATTGGGGCAGGTTATCAAGACTCGTCAATTCAAATCGACACTACTAATATAATTCAACTTAGCACTTGCTTGGATTATGTAACACATTTATTTAAAATGGTGAAGAGACTTTTGTATTGTTAATGCAGGAAAAATGGATGTCATCCCCAAAGTCCCCAAAGTCCCTTCGTGGGATTCCTGAAGGTTCAAACAAGGGCATGCTTATAATCTCAATTTTAGCAAGATCTTTTGAAATTCTTTTCCAAGATAGGAAAATTTATTAGTTTTCTAGGAATGTAAGTTTTATTTCAATCAGTGCTTGGGAACAAAAGTTATGTCAAAATAAGCCCAAAATGTGAAAAGGTAGGTAAGAAAAAAAATTGAAAAACAAAATGAAACTATTATTTTTTAAATTGGATCCAATATATTTATGAAATTAATTTCAACACTTTAATAAAAAAAATAAAGTTATACATGGATTAATTAGCTTTTTAGAATAAAATTATTGTTGGAATTAGTGTGTTTCAATTCCATCTTAGAGCTATCAACAATTTAGTTTTTCCTTCTATCTTGTATCTACTTTGATTTAACAATTTTTAAAGAAAAAAATCATAGGGAAGAAGGGTTTGAAATTTATTTTTTCAAATGCTCTATTCAGTTCTTCAATATTAAAAAAAAATCACAATCTATAGTACAATAATTTTAAGTTAAGAGGATTTCAAAGCATTATAATTTAGTTGGGCTAGGAGCAAAAAAAACTAGTTTTTTTCACTTTAAACACTTATATCTTGTGATCAATATGGTCAAAGTATTTGAATTTCTTCTAAACATTTCATACTGGTCTAGTTCAAGATCCTATGGTTGGATATACAAAATGAACAAGTTTTAAAATTCTTTTGTAGTTTGCATTGAAAACGGCAAATTTGAGTATTTTTTTACCAAAAAATGGTCTTGGGACTTTCAATGTTAAATCATTGAGCACATAGTCTAATATTTTCAATTCCTATTCTATTTTAAAGTTTGGAACAAATCCAAAAATTCAACGAATTATTGCAATTGAAAGCTCAATGTCTTAACTTGTACATTACACAATAGACTTACTCAAAAAGTCTCATTCAAGATTTCACCTTATTTTTTTGCTTTAGTTCATAAATGCATAAATTACTCCATTGAACTTTCATATGTACTCATTTTATAAGGTGAGAAGGAAAAACACGGTGAAATCAAGAATGACACTTGTTTCACCCTCCAAACTCTAGTAATTTCTCTTGATATACACCTCAAATAGTTGACTTCATTAAAAATTTAAGTCTACCAAGCACAGTTGCTAGTATATGAGCCTAGGATCTTGAGCCCACGAGCCTATGAGCTTGGGTTCCTATATTACAGGTGCCTTCCATAGTTATGAGATATTTATATTATAGGTGTCTATGTTGTAGGTACCTATGTTATAAGCACCTTCTATGGTTATAGGATGTTTATATTATAGGTGCCTAATCATATTATAAGTACCTAGATTATAAGTACCCTCCATGGTTATTGATATTTACATTATATGTATGTATGTTATAAACACCTTCAATAGTTGTAGAGTACCTATTTACACCTAGGCTCACATGCTAGCGTTATTGTTTACCAAGGAACAATTACTTCAAGAAGGTATAATTTGTTTCATTTAATTATTAAGTACATTCATTTTTATAAAGCAAAAGTATAGAAATAAGTTCAAAATCTTGCACATCATAAACACATTGAAACAATGCAATCATCATACATAAAATATGCAAAAAATGTTGCACCACATGTATTATATACATGACAAATTTGTGAGATTTCTCAAAGGTGCCTCTCAATCTACTCAGCTTCCAACATATATAATTCATGCAAAATATATCACACAAATCCAAAGTTTCTAAATAAGAAAACAGCAATAGTGTTAGAAGTTACCATGTAAAACAAACAAAAATCAATTCCCTTTCCTTCTCTTACTCTATTGTTAATGATATTGCACTTTCACTATTGATAGAACCTCTCTAAGTTGATACCTAGTAAGCCATTAACCTCTCTAAAGTAATATGGCCAAGCAGTCCTAGCTTGGGGAATATAACAAGTGGTAGCACTACATGAGAGCCGGACAAAAAAATTGCGGTGGATCTAGACCCAGTCAAAGAAAGGTAAAATAGGATATTAAACAAGCTTCTTTGTCATGACTTGCGAGGTCCTTTTCCTGAAGATGTGGAACCTACCATTTATACAAAGACTATGAATTACGCAAACCCTCTCTACATCAATCAACCTCTCTATTGTAATATTGGAAGGTGGGTCCAGGCCCTATTTAGTTTACAGAGGTCAATCTACCTGTATTGTTTAAGTTTTGTTTAGATACCGATGACTCTTTCAATTTGTGGCAGGGCTTTTTTTTTGGACTTTTGTCCCCCCTGCTGGCTTCACTGGAGAGACCAGTTTTGGGAGGGATGAAGCCAGAGAGGTCAGATTTCTGACAGTCTCACTAAATTTCGCCCAAAAAAAAGCCCTGATTTGTGGAGTAGAAATGGAAAGCAAGCAGTGGATCTGACAAGCAAAACAAAAAAACTTGAATGAGCCAGTGAGAATGAAACCTGTGGCTGTAAAAAATTGATAGAATTTTAATGTAGACATGCAATGGATAAAAGGACTGGTACGGACTACAGTCTGTTCGAGTGGCGTGACTGTCAGCTCTAGATTCTAGAATTCTATTTTAAAGGAAATGCGATCAATTAGAAATTAAATGAAAACTTATTGTAAATTTCACAGTATTCATCAAGGTAGAAGTTTCCCTTTTAAGGTAGGAGGCTCGAATTTTTGATGGTCATTTACAATCGACCATATAGGGGGTTAAAATCAATCATGACAGTTCTAAAACTAGCAGATGCTTTTAATATTCAAAAAATGACAATCAACATGCATGATTTTGAAACAATTAAGACCTTAGCATTGGTACTGTTTTAAGCGGAATTTGGTATTCTCCTAGTTCATATTAGAATGAGCATAAAAAACTACAGACTAAGACAGAGGGTTTCTAAGGCTTTCCAGAGGGTATGCCTTTTATGACGAGTCATTGAATGTTTTTAGAATAATAAGTGCTTGCTTTTAGGATGTCAAAGAACCAATCAAGACATACATTGCATTATTTTTTGGATGCAGTTGTCATGAGCAAAGGCATGCTTGCAGTTGTCATAACTGTAGCCTAGGAACTCAAATAGCACCCTACAGCCATGTCTGTTTGAAATTCCCTATTTAATTCAGTTGCACTCAAAAAATTCTTGAAAAATTGTCATTCGAATCCTCTCTCACTTGTGCATGTCCTGAAATTTTCACAACATCAACAGATGCACACACTTCTGTACAGAGCTCTCTTTCTGCTTAGGTGCACGATTTAAGAGCCTCCTACCTTACATAACATTCAAGAGCTTTCAGAGAGGCTGCCTTTGCCTCTCTGAAGTCTTCATCCACTAAATGCATCCACATATTATTAATGTAAGCTTCAGGACCGAGACAATGGCAGTACATTTATGGTGCGATCTATTTTTTGGCTAATTTTAGAATAAAATACACAAACAAATAATTATAGAGATAGATGGTCTGTCAAAATTCAAAGAAGATTATGAGTATTATATCAATGAAATCTACAAACTTGCCGTCAGTAACTTAATTTGAGATTAGGTAGAAAAGAGAAGCTTTTTATGTACATTTGGGGTGGTAGGAGATAGAACAACCCATGTGGGATATGTAATTTAAAGTTTGTAATTTCCCAACCGCTCATAGTTAAGTTTAAAGTAAGAATTGTGTTAAAATTATAATTTCAGACCTCATTTAGGCATATAAGAATACCTTTTTTCAAAAGAATTTGAACTAAAAAAAGTTGTGGAATAAAGCTAAGTTTCATCTCCAAAAATCCTTTTTAGATTTAGATCTTCCACTCAAAAGTTATGGACAAATTTCAGAGAGGATGTATCAAAATGTCAAAAAAAAATCCTTTCAAACCCCTCTAAGAAATTCGTCTATAACTTTTGAGTGGAAGATTAAAATCTCAAACGGATTTTTGGAGATGAAATTTAACTTGATTCTCCAACTTATTTTAGTTCAAAGTATTTTGAAAAAAGTTATTTTACTATGCCTAAATGAGGTCTGAAACTATAGTTTTAACACAATTCCTACTTTAGACTTAACTATGAGCGGTTGAGAAATTACAAACTCTAAATTACATATCCCACATGGATTGTTCTACCTCGTACCACCCCATATGTACATAAAGAGCTTCTCTTTCCTGAAAAAACCTCAAATGAAGTTGTTCATGGCAAATGGTTAGATTTCATCAGTATAATACTCAATGAATTCTTTGGGTTTTTGACAGACCATCTATCTTTGTAATTATTTGTTTGTATATTTTGTCCTACCTCCTACTACCCTAGTAACTTGATTGTGCAGTCATGACCTTGGCACTGAACAGAAGTCTGACATTATTGACGCGTGGCTTATTAGCTAATGTTGGGTGTGGAATATTCCACATCATTTCGTCAGAGGGAAGGCAGCTGCTCTCACAGCTCTTGAATGTTATGTATAAAACAGAACATAAAATATGCAATCTTTTTCATAAGTTGAATTTTTGAATTAACATGTAAAGAGGGAATGAAAAATGAACATCATACATATGATTGACAGGATGATTGAGCATGATTGACCACGATCCAACCATTTAACATTGAGGTTATGTCTTATATTGTAAAAGCACAAGTGCAGTATGTATAATTACATCCTTGGTTGCTTTCTTGGCTTAATATGTTATTTCTCACAACAAAGCTCAGCTTGCACATTACCTAGTCCATAATCAACTGTGCATTTCGTATTTTTGAATTTGAATTTTTTTTACACATTCCATAACATTCATTAGCCTTCAGAGAGGCTGCCTTTTCCTCTCTGGAGTCCTCATCCACAGAATTCATCCTCTCAACATTAATGCAAGCTTTGGTACCGGGATAGTGGCAGTAAATTACGATATTCTCCACTTCCTTTTGTTGATTTTAGGACCAAACATACAAATCTAGTTTGCCAAAAACACTAAAAATCCAATGAGTAACACACTATTGTAATCTTTCCATTTGCCATCAATAACTCATTTTGATTTTGCTGGTGAGATGACACTCATTATATACACATGGGTTGGTAGGAGGTAGAACAAATCATGTGGGATAAACAAGTTAGAATTTGTTGTTTGTGAAGCACTCATAGTTAAGTCAAAAACAAATAATTTTGTTAAAAGTGAAATTTCAGACCTCATTTAGGCATAGTAGAATGATTCTTCTCAAAAAACTTTGAACTAAAAGAAGTTGGTAAATGAAGATAAGTTTCACCTCCAAAAATCTGTTTTACATTTTGAATATCCAGTCAAAAGTTATGGACAAATTTGAGAGAGGGGTTGGAAAAATGTTAAAGAAATTTTCCATTCCAACCCCTCTCTCAAATTTGTCCATAACTTTTGACTGGATATTCAAAATGCCAAACGGATTTTTGGAGGTGAAACTTATCTTTATTTAACAACTTCTTTTAGTTCAAAGTTTTTTTAGAAGAGTTACTCTACTATGCCTAAATGAGGTCTGAAATTTCACTTTTAACAAAATTATTTGTTTTTGACTTAACTATGAGTGCTTCACAAACAACAAATTCTAACTTGTTTATGCCACATGGGCTGTTCTACCTCCTACCACTCCAAGTGTATATATATAGCTTTCTTTTCCATTGAAAACTCAAAATAGTATTGGTTTTATATAAATGCAAGTCAAAAGTTTAATAAATAATGAATCATATTTTTGGCTTGCATTTGTATAAAACCAATAATGTTTTGAGTTTTCAAAACATACAATGTATAGGTGTAGAATGCTGGTTATTGTGTGTTTGATTTAATGGGTGTCTGGACATTGGTTTTGTTATAATTTTTAGTGTATGTTGTACAGTTGCAGCCAATTGACTTATCCTCTGACAAAATTGACACGTGTAAATTTGCTAATGATGGTGTGGTATATTCCACACCATTTCATCTGCCGAATGAGATGGTGTGGAATATACCACACCATTCCGTCCAAGGGAAGGCAGCCCAGTGAGCCCACTACTCTGCTAATGAATGTTAAGGTGGGTACACCCAAAACCGCTACTTTTTGCTACTGAGTCTAGTTACTAGTATTAGACTGGTCAAATTTTCATATATTGTTGTTGGCAAGTGAAAGGAGGTTCCAACGCACCAGAGAATGTGGCATTTGGACACCGTATGCAAAAGTTATTAAGGGTCAAAGTTTGTTTCTGAAAGCGCTTCATCCAAATAGGTACATAACTGATTTTGGAAATGTACACAACTTGTAGATGGCGCTTTAATGTCAGGTGCCATTTTGGGGGTGCCTACCTTATGTCATGTAATCACTTCAGCATTTCGGGTTTTATTGTAAACCACTATTGGACGAACCTTTGACTTCATTCATCATCCAAGTTGAATAATCAGTAATTTATTTGCACTCTAGTTAGTAATTGTACATCCTAAGAGCTTAATTACTTAACCTCTTCAAAGACCAAGGGGAAGTCCAAATTTCCAAAATTGTGGAGATGTACTAAATATGCAAGTCTTAATAAAGAATTTAATGATGACTTCCAAAATAAAACTTGTAGAATATGATCCATAGACTTTATTCATACAGTTAAATCTATTGCTACTATAACCAATATTTTTCAATAATTTAAAAACATAAAAATAATTTTTTTTTCTAAAATTGATTATAGATTGAATAATTGTAATTTTCACAATATTTTTTAATGAATTCAAAATTTTGACTTCTAATTATGGTAATTTTTTAGGAAGGTATTTTAATGATTTATTCAAGTTGTTTTTGATGGGTCATTTTTTTAATTAGAAAAAGTTAGTTTTGGAAGGTAGATATACTTATATTTCTATAGAAAAAATAAAAGAACTATAGAAGATTTACAGAAGGAAGTTTGTGGAAATATATATTGTATGAATGTAAGAGAATCAAATCAAAACTCTAAAATTATTTAGATGGTTGAAAAAATGAAGATTATATATTTGTGTTCATGTGTTGCTCAAAATTTGAATGCATTGTCCTTTAGGGATTAATTATCCACTTATTGATGGTTATTTAGTAGATTGTTAGTGGTTCCATTAGCTTAAACCTTCCTAAATCCATAAGTTTTTTTTATCAAGGTTCTTCAATATAAGTGTAGAGAGCCTTGAAGAAAACTTGGGTCATCTCCGGGAGGCTAGCCATTAGAGGTAGTGTAAATGAGGGCACAAAAGTACCCAAGATATTGTTTTAATATATTCTCTAAACTAAGGTAGGACATAATGCTAAATTGATTGGTAATGAGCCTTTCGACCCAATTATCTCCAGAATTGTAGTCAAAATGGGTCTAACCACTCTAATGAACTTAAAACTTAAGCATTTTTTTGCTATGGAAGACAAAAATGTTGTCTTCATCATCCTCTCCCTTGTCCTTAATTAAAATTTCAAGTAGATAGTCATATTCCTTGTTTTTTTTAATACTTGCTATCCAAGACTTTCCATCTTTTGTGTAATGCAGCCCTAAGTGGATTGTATTCAAATAGCAATTTTGGCACCTTGGTGCCAAATATTTAATTTAAGTGAAAAATAAAATTCAGCACTTTTAAATATCATTTTTTTGAAAAAATTGGCATTTGTTAAATTTTTTTATAAATATTTGACATCCATCTCACATAGCTCAATATTGTAAGCATATAAAGATGAGAAGACAAGCACTTCAAACTAGTGTGGTGGTAGGAGGTCAAACAACCTCTTTGGGATATGTAAATTAAGATTAGTAGGAGCTCAACCACTCACAATTAAGTCAAAAAGAGGAATTGTGTCCAAAAGTAGAATAATGTTTTTCAAAAAACTTTGAACTACATTAATGTGAAAAATCAATCTAAATTTCATCTTCCAAAACTCATTTGAGATTTTGAGCCTTCAATCAAAGTTATGGACAAATTTTAGAGAGGATTTTGATGGGACGTATTTTTACATTTTCAAACATCTGCTTTGAAATTTGTTCATAACTTTGGAAGTTCAAAATCTCAAATGGATTATGGAAGATAAAATTTAGATTGATTTCCCACATTAACTTAGTTCAAAGTTTTTTGTAATAAATTTATTTTACTATGCCAAAATGAGGTCCAAAATTCATGTGTTTTGACAATTTAGTCAAGCTTTCATATTCAAATTGTTTCATACCCTTTGAGGATTTGTGATGGATGATGAATTTCATTATAAAAACAACCTCTCCACCCTCAATCCTGAGTATATGTCATTGAAGTAATTTTCTCTATTTGCTATCAAAAACAATTTTTTAATGGTAGATAGTCAAGGGTTGCTATTATGTGAGCATAGGAGTGTGAGTCCATGAGCCTAGAATACTACACACCTATATTATAAGTGTATATACTTTAGAAACCATCTATAATTATAGGATTGTATGTTATAAATATCCATATTATAGGTATTTATGATACATACACCTTCTATAGTGTGGGGTATCTATATTATAGGTACCTATACTGTAGGCTCAATGTTCACAAGCTCGCATTCTTGGGCTCACATACTAGCACCGTTCGTAGATAATCTAATGATAGATAGATATTTGACTAAGTGGATTGTTATTGTATTCTTTGGATTTTCAGCAAACCATTTTTATATTTATTTAAAGATTCATCTATTTGATCCCTAAATTGGTAGAAAAATTTGGCGCTTAAAAAAATTAAAAAATTAGTCAAACCTTCCATTTGAATACAATATTTTCTTTGATAAGGCCAAAAGATTTAGTCTTCATTTGTGTCAAGGATATAATAATCCAATACAACACCCAAATAACAATATGCAATATCTAGATATCAATCAATAAAAACCATGACTACCCAAGAAACCAAAATCATGAGTGTACAATACCTATGAATTTTTCGAAAGCCCATAACTATCCAAAAAGACAAGAAAATGTAATACAAAGTACTTAAAGGTGTTTCTTGATAATGTAATATAAAGCTTTATTAAAAAATGCTCCAAGACTTAAGTTGGTAAGATTGAGATTTTACTCATCTTGACTTCAATATATATTATCACAATATTGTGAAGCTTTTCAAAGAAAACTAGGGATTACTAGGAAGCTTTTAGAAGCCACATATCTAATTTAGAAGAGTTACTTGAAGGTTTTAAATAGCCACATAAATATTATAGGAGTCCCTTGTACTACTAGGCAGTGTTTTTTTTTTCTGGCGACAGGCCACCTTGCGTGCTCTCCCAGCAGAGGTCGATATCGGGAGGGAGCCGGGCCCAATGGCCAAATGCTCTGACGGATTCGGCGAATATCGCCAGAAAAAAACCCACTGCTACTAGGTGGATATACTTATCATTGAAAGAAGGTTTGATAGTTTGACTTCTGCAAAGTCTAATAAATAAAAAAATTATTCAAGTTGATGAAAGGTGAATGTTTGTGAACAATTTGCACATATTGGACTTTTTCTCCATTGAAAATCATTTGCTTCATAGAACATTATACTTATTTGTTCATTCATTTTAAAAACCTAGGGAACTATATTATAAGTATCTATATTATTGACACCTTCAATGATTGTAGGTTAACTACTGACACGTAGACTCAAGGCCACAGAATCACATTTCTAGGCTCACACACTAGCATCATTGATGCTACAAAGCCGTACTAAACAAAATGGAGTTTAGAATTAACTCTATAGAATAGTTTCACACATAAATACATAGAAATGAAAATAGTAAAAAAAGATTGTTGGGGGAGTGAGAGTAAGTGAGGGTGAATGACAAGATCAACTTGACATAGAAATATAAAACTATAGGCACTATATAAAAATGTAATTTTTATAGTCAATTTGGAAGCCTAATGATGGATACAACTACTTGAGTAAGGCTATTAAAGTATTTGCAAGGATCTACCAATATGGCTTTTCAAGGAATGTGGCCAACAACATGGCCTTGCTATGTAAAGTGGAATCTACATCTACAAAATCGAATAGCTTCATTCATGAAGATGTGTAAATGCAAAATAGAAAAAAATATTTATTGACCAAGTCACTTGACTTATAGGGCATTTAATTATGCATATTCATTAGTGAGCCAAGTAATTTGGTCAACAACCCTTTTCACTATTTTAATTTCATTTCCACATGCTCATTAGTAGAGCTACTTTACAAAATTATTTCCAAACTCCATTTTGTCTAGCATGGCCTTATGACATGGCTATGTGGCATAGTATATAACATTGTACAATCAGGCAAAAAATCTCCCCATGCTGAAAATGTGTTATACTTTGCTAGTTGTCTGGGAGGAATTTATCAATCAATTCAAAGGTTGGGGTTGTCTAAGGAGCCATATAAGACATTTTTGTTCACTATGAGGGGCCCCTTTTCAAGAATTGAAGAGACTCATGTGTCATTGATAAGCAATATTATATGTAATTTTTCATGCAATAAAATATTCTTTAAAAAGACATTTTTGTAAATTCCTCAAAGACACTTCAATAGGTTCACCAAGGTAGCCTTTAGCTTGTGACTCGCCCAAATTTCTCATTTTGAAATTGCCCTCCCTTGCCTTCCCCTTACATGATGGCTTCGAATTCGGAATACTAAATTAAGTTGGTTGTGTCCCAAACTAACTCATTTGTCTTGAGAGAACGTGATTTATTGACTATGTCCTTTAGACATAGACTATGACTTTCACTCTTCAATTTCTGAATCCGAGTTTCCAAATCTTATCTACAACCGCATTCACACTGCACAACACGATGAAAGTTTATTCGGAGTGGACAGAGCCTCACGGTCACGCCGTTCTTGTTCCTACATTATCTCTACCGGTATTCACTCCTTGCGACTTCCAATCGTGTGCGTGCTCCAATTATTAAACGCAATTCCCGACCAAATGATGGATGTCGTCGTGTTTCCGGTGTCTGTATTCGCATCTTATCATTACAGACTTTCCCTTCTTCATCTAGCTCACTCACCCGGATTTTCTTGTCAAAGCCTCCAGTCACAGCCCTGCACATTCCAGACTTTCAGCAACATGAGAGACCGGTCATTGCATGCCTCACGACGACTGGTTTTGCATATTGTTCATGTACTCATTTCCCCAAACTCATTCCACGCTAGCTCGTATCGCCTTGGCCGGTCCAGTAGTTCGAGCTTGCGTAACATCGTGCATTACGCCAGTTTGCTGGGCAGCCAATTAACGGTACTGATCGAGCGCCAGGTTTCTTGCTAATTTCCCGCTGGAGGTGGAGATTGATCATTGATGAGATCAGGTTGCAGCAGCTCGAAACTCCAAAAGGGTTCACTTCTGCAATTTAAGAATGACGTAAAGTGAAGTTGAGGATAATCCTTAACTTGGAGTAGTTGATGACGCCGCATTGTTGTCATACATATCCAAACATGCCACCGATGGATCGACTTGAGAGTGGAATTAGGCAATCTTTTCAACGCAAGAGGGGTTCACATGCACTCAACCCTCTCTCGAGAACTGAATTGCACAATTCTCGCATACCCTCAGAGATTGATCATCGATCGATGAGATCAGGTCGGTTGCAGCACCTCGAACACCCAAAGGGCTTCACTTCTGCAATTTAAGAATGAAGTAAGGATAATCTTTGGAGTAGTTGATGACGCCGCATTGTCATACATATCCAAACATGCCACCGATGGACTTGAGTGGAATTAGGCAAGCTTTTCAACTCGCAAGAGGGGTTCACGCTAGCTCATTTCCTGCATAATTACCTTCAGAATCTCTCCTCACAATTGTAGTTTTAAACACATTGTCAACTTAGTGAGCATCGGTGCTAATAAGAAGCCTTCAGCAAACTTCTGTTGTGTGATTAGAGACGGTTAATTAAGTGTAGAGGAATGCAAAGTTACCTCGTTGGAAGCAGCGCTATTTGGGGATCGGGGTGGATTGACCCCCTCGCTCGACCTTACCAGGGGTGCATGTAAAAAAAAAAAAGCCCTCTATTTTGTGCCGTTCCAGGGTATATTCTTGGCTTCATTTAACAAATTTGGGGTCTCTGATCGCAAATATGAATTCAAAATTAGCAAAAAAAAAAAATAATTTGCAAAAAACAGGGTTTGCCCGCAGGGCCGAGCGAGGGGGTCAGTTCTCCCTGGCCTATTTGTGGTGGTGGGGAGACAATTGTCAAATATTCACAAGGCCAAGTTTGGAGAGAGCTAGCGAAATTTCACCAGTAAGGTAGTGTGCTCTAAAAGCGCCCATCTTCTTGAAACTGCCCCTATTTTTAGGTGAAGAAATGGAGATGGGGTGATCCTTAAATGGACCAGTTTAGCAATTGAATGCATTGAGGAAAAATTGTTTTTCTATTGCAAGAGCCAATCATTGTCTTTGATTTCTGCACATCTCTTTACAAGTTGGAAGTGGACAGATTTTGGAAGACCTATGGTCACAAATAGGTGCCTATGCCCTGAATCTTTGAAAATTCATAAGTAATTCAAAAATGCTTGGAGAAATACAAAACCACTTGTGTTCGGTACCACATCTATTTTTCTTTCTCTGAAAAATGATCTAAAAATATTTTCGTCCATGAAAGCCTGTGAAAAAGGCGGACCAGCCCTTAAATGGTTGCTTTAAGAGCATACTACCTTAATAAAAACATTCGGACTGGAAATGGAAGATAACAAAACTACCATGTAGTTGAACCTTGCTGGATTGACTGAGACTCATGTCCTCAGCAGTAGTGGAAGCAAACACGATTTGTTTTGTTTTGTTTTGTTTTTGCATACGCTTGCATACTTTTTTTCATTTATGTTGGACAACCCTTCTGTCACGCTTTCCGCTCATTTTTTTAGTGTTAATGAAGGTTGTACAGTCAGGTACCAAAAGCTTATAAACTGCCTTTTGGAGCCATTCAAAGATTTGTACATAATATAGAATAAAATTGGCTTTTTTTCGTCTTGCATGATTATCACTCAATTCTTACCCAATCTCAATCGATTATACCAAATTTTCAGTTTGAAAAAAGCAAAATTCCATTTTTGGTGAATTTTTTTAAGTCAATTTTTGTGGTTTTATATAATATTTTATTGAATACAATTGATGATGAATTTTTAAAATTTGATTGCATGGATATGTAGGGAACATCCATATGCACATCTTTCATATTAAAAAACACCCCCTTAAGTAACAAAAAAATGACCAATGAAGAGTTCAATGAAAAGTGTCAAATGACTAAATTTTGTAAAATAGATATCTCTTTATTGTAATTAGATTTTTCAATTTTCACCTTACGTGGTAACTAATTCTGTACATTTGAGCATAATGGTATAATTATTTTGCCAAAATCAAGTTAAAATATAGAGATATACATTTCTTCAAAGTTTGGTCATACGACACTTTTTGTTGAACTCTTCATTGATAATCTTCTTGTTGTTTAAAAGGATATTTTTTTAATGTGAAAGATTTGCATATGGATATTCCCTACATATTTATGCAATTGAATTAAAAAATTCATCACCAATTGTATTCAATGAAATATTATGTAAAACCACAAAAATTGACTTTAAAAATTCACCAAAAATGGAATTTTGCTTTTTTGAAATTGAAATTTGGGTACAATTGATTGGGATTGTGTAAGAATGCAATGATAATTATGTTTACTAAAAAAATACCAATTATAATGTACATTGTACCCAAAAATTGAATGGCTCCAAAAGGCAGTTTGTATATTTTTAGCACTTAACTATATACTACAATAGGGATAGTCACACCTTTGTCCTTGCACACCCATTCTTCAAAGAACAGGGATGTGGCAACTCCCAATTGGCTTCATGTTGGTTTTCTATGGCATAATGTTCTTCTTCTTCAAAATTTTCTCTGCTTCTATTATTCTCTTCTAAAGGTGAAGAATGGGCATGAAGAAGATTTTTCACAAAAGTATATTCTCTTGCACTCTAATCCTGCTTGTTGTGTAACTTGTGTTTTTTGTGCCGTTTTGTGCCGATGCCCAAGTTTTGCGCCTTCATCCTGCATTGTCATCCTACATTGTGTGTCAAATATCGTTTTCCAATTCTCCACTCTTGTTTTCTAGACAACAAAAAATGGGAGTCACACCTTCATGATTTCTGGCTCTTAATTGACTCCTCTTTTTTTTCTCCTCAACTTCTCATTCTTCATAGAAATTTTGTTCTCTAATATTAGGGGTAGTCACACCTTCTTCACTCCGCACTTGGAGAATGGAGAATGGAGATGTGGCAGCTTAAGGTTGGCTTCATGTTGGCCCTCCACGCTAGAATATTCTTAACTAGTTATATCTTCCGCACTCCTAGTCTTCACCTCCGGAGGTGAATAATGGAAGTGGTGAAGACTTGTTCATTTAAGTATATTCTCCATCTTGTGTTGTACACCGTCTTCATGTTCATCCTACGCTCCATGTCAAATGTTGGTCTCCGATTCTCCACTCTCGTTCTCCAAACAACTTTTTGGGGTGTCACACCTTCTTCATCCACCACGGCTCCCCATTGGTTCCTCCAAATCCTCATGAACTTGTCATTCTCCATTCTCCACCTGCCTGGGGAGAAGGTGTGACTACCGCTATTGGTGACTACCCCTAATATTGGTGCTCATGCTTCCACTCACATCAATATTCATGGAAACGAAATCAAGCACTTATAATAGTAATGAATTTGCCCAATTCTACTTAAGTCTTGCTGATCTTCCAGCATGCTAATTGTGATGTACTTGAGATTATTTCTCCTTTATATAGGATACCAGTGCAAAAATCTTTCAATCTTATGAGGAATTTAAAGATGAACACAATTGCCACAAAGCAAAAAAGCAAAAAAGTTATATAAAACTTGTTCAAGGTATGTTCCAACTCATGTGGCCCTTCTCAAAGAAGGCACAAGGATTGCTCCATGACAAACAAAGGAATCAACACCAGACTTCTTTAATATCACCTTGTCTAACATCACATCCTTATGTCTTCTCACAAGACCCTTGGGAAACATATGTGCCCAACACTTTGCTCTCGCTACCTCACTCTCTGATGTCACAAGAAGTTGCATACAAAAGTGATAATAAGGCGTTCAACAAGGCTGTAGACCACCGTCTTGCCTCTTGCAACCACGAGTACTTAATTGCTATTACATGCTACTCTACTGATTGTCACAATGTTCCAAAACTGCATTGATAATCACGTGCACTTCGGCACCTAGGCTGAGGCATCAAAGAGGTACGGCTGTACATAGTATTGATTCAAAATGAAAAAAACATGAAAGTGTCCATATTGACAGCAATACCTGCACATCAAAAACATTAAATTGACCCTTTATTTGTGCCAGAAAAACTAAAAGAACCCCATTAAATTGAACTGTGCAAGAGGAAAAAGACCCTACTGCATTGATGCCTGGATATGGGTTCTGGGGAATGTAAACTAGGCACGTACTGTACACGTATCAATTAATATAGCAATTGTTTTTTTTGTTTTTTGTTTTTTTTTGAAACAAATGAAACGGAATTTCATTGCAGAAGAAAAATAAGATACAACCAGCCACAAGTGGCCTGGCAGGAAGACTCGCAAAAGACTATAGCAATTGTTTTGAGAAAACTCTACAGCCCCAGTCAGTGCAGTTCATAGCATTCACTACGCACCCTTTTCACAATAGTTGCACTGTGGTTGGCAAATAATTACACTAGTCTATCGTATAAGGGATGCCTGCGTACCAACGCAGTCATTCTTGAACTCCAAGAAAAAACATGTCACACAATTGGATACCTTGATTCTTCCGTGCATTTGCAGTTGGAATGGGTCCGAGATGTCTTCACAGCTCCTTTCAAGTATATTATGTCGGTAACCACTCCATGAGAAAACATTCGAATTATAATACAGTCACCGAGCACAGATCGATGATCCTTACAGCTTCAGAGCGGCTATGACTTCAGGTTTGAAGTCCACTCTGAGTCCAAGCACACGACGGACTTCGGTAGGAGTGAGGCGCCATGTCATAGGGCCGGAGTTGTCACCCCAGTAATCCAGAATCTCCGACACCTTCTCCAAGTTGAGGATGGTCGCCATCTGCGTCAGACGAGCGAACTTGTCGCGCACGGTGCGTTGTGTCATGTTTGAAAAGTGACCCACCAGTGTTCGAGCATCCCGATCCAACTGAAGACCTCCCAGTTGATTAAACCTGATCGATATGTTCATCAATATTGACAATTCCCCGTTAATATTATGGTACCGTCTTGTGCAGGTGTGCAAAACTAAAAATAAGACCACTTGTGATTCTCTTTTCGACAACTGAAAACTGCTTATTGAAATCAATATTGCATTGAATTACCTCTTTTGTGTCATAAGAACCTCCAGTCGTTTCACCAAAGTGTCAATGATCAGATGCACCAGCGAGTCGTAATTGTTCGTTGTCAGGAGGGGTTGCAGCCAAATGACAGTCACGTCCACCGCGTGCAGCAGTTTCTGGACCCAGGGGTCACTCACCTCGTTCTCGGCATACTGGTCTTCTGTCAGCTCATAGCTTACAGTTCCCACCTGCCAAAATAGACAACAGAAATTAACAGGCACGCCTCGATCACCTTAAACAAAGATGCGAAACAAGGTCACCTTGAATCTACCCTCCATGAAGGTAGAATGTAAGGTAGAGGATACCTAAACCATAAGTTTGAGACAAAAAGGATTTTAGGGTTTAGGGTTACAAAAAGGGTTACAAAAAGGGGGTAGGGTTTTCGGGTTTAGGGTCCTGAGCTCATCTCCTATACTGATCCCAGTTACCAACATCTTTTCTCTTCCAATACACTTTCTTGGCAAGGGTGTGAGCACGACTTGACCAAATTTCTATGGCCGACGATCTTTGAATGGAGAAAAGGTTGTCTACAGTCTCTTATACTGGTCCAAACTTCTCACGTTGAACTTGCATAAGTTATCACAGTGATAAGAAAGATAAGAAAAATGATCTCATCAGATTTGCCCTCTTGTAACCAGATCTCTCTCCACAGCTCTATACATCTCCCCTAAACCAACTGCAACACATGTTGCAATGCTCAAAGAGACGCAAATACTATTTGTGCTAGAGGTAGAAGATACAATTTGTACGCACTGATGCAAATAGTATCTGCTGCTTTAGTCTTAGTACTTGTTCGGTTTTTGGAACTTTGAACTATGAACAAGGATGGAAGTCAGTGTGCGCACAGTACTTGAAGAAGGGTTTCAAATTGTCATTGAGAATGGACTAACTCAAAGCAATTAAAACCATCGAAAAAAGCAGGTCTATAGCAACGAGGTTTTAGACGCTGACCACGTCCAGAAGATTTCGCAATCTGGGAGTGATGCTATTGGCCAGTTGCTCCATTCCTTGGTTTCCGATAAGTTTGTAGCGGTTTCCAATATCCTCAAGTTCTCGTAGGGCTGACTTCACCTTTTCCCTTTCTCCAGGTCCAGTGAGCGTCTGTCAACAATCACACACACCAAGTCAGAATGGAAATGTTTGTTGAACCTCGGACAGAATTTCAACATTGTGCAGAATTATTTTGAGTCACACACCTTTGTTTCTTCATAAACAAAATGTATTCAATAGCAATCAGATCTGCAAACTGTTGCTTATACCGCTATTTGGTTCCTAACAAAATTGTAAACTCTCAGGATTAATTTTTCTATATCAGAATGAGTATATTTATGACATTGAATCCAGACTTTATCATCTTACAAACTCTAAAATCTATAACTTAATCCCGGTAGGACAGAGATTTCGATGTTTTGAAATGACCCTTTTGATTGATCGTGTCTTAAAAATATCTAAATCAGACACGGCCATATTAGAAATCACAGAATCATTGAGGAACATTCAACTTCTTAGATCTAAACATAAATAGAATCGAACAAAAGAAAGAACCACATGACCCACTCAGAAGTGTAAGAAAAAACCAGAGACCCAGTTGAGCCTCTTTAAGAGGTTAAGATGGGGTTTAATAAATCTGGAAGATGGCACTAATACACAACATAACTGTTTTTCTGAATAGTGGCAAATTGCGGGACAAAACTTGCTGCGTAGGGTTTTAGGGTTTAGAGTTTGCTGTTCACAACAAGCATGACATGACGTTGTTCTGTAGTAGAAATAGAGAGCGCACCACCTCAAAAGAATGCTCTTCAATGTCATGCTTAAGCTTCCCAACGTTCTCCGCACTCACATCCACATTGTTCAGGGCAGTAGAGGCCTCAGTGCCCGCCTTCAGCGATGCCACACCCGCAGAAAAGAGCTTCAGAAACAGGCTCGGTTCCCGAATCTTACGTTGCAAGGCCTCACTGACATCGTTATTCAGTAAAGTAGCCGTGTAATTGATAATCTGAAGAAGAGATTGTAAACTGGAGGTCGAGATCGCTCGCCTCGTGCAGCTCTGTAGAATGTAGAAAATGTCATCGACCATCGAAGTGGTCATCCCGTCGGCCACGAGCTCGTCAATCTTGATGGCCTTCTTCACGGTCTCGTTCATGAAGTAGACCTCCAGCACAATGTAGTACCCAACCAACTCCTGCACTGACAGACCAAAGCTTCCAAACTTGAAGCTACTGGACTCCCCTGGGCTTCCTGCAGCAGCGCCCACCTCTTTGAACTTTGTATTGATGAAGTCGAAGTAGTCCTCGCTCGTCCTACTCATTAGCATCATCTCCTCCAAGTGCCTTTCCATCTCTCGTGGATTCGGACCTTCCGGTACAGCCAACAACGTCATGTCATGCTTGTTGTGAACAGCAATTTCTTTTGCAAGCTTGGAGAGCTTCCTCTGCTCAATGTACTTCCTCACAATCGAAGTGCCCCTCGCGTCGCACTCCTCCTGAAGCTCCAGGATCGCCAATGCAATTCCTTCTTCTCCAGCCACCTCAAACAACAGGTCCTCGTTCTCTTCGACAGCAAGGGCAATGTCCTTAAAAATATTGTTCAGAACTCCCACGAAATCCGCTGTTACAAAACCATTCTGGTTAAACCTGCACCTGTTGTATGCACGCTAGTTTTGCACCGAAGGAAAACAATTGCAGATTTTCATGACAAGGGTCCCTTCAATTCATAGCTTAAACTTCCAGAAACTGCATGATGAGGGAGTTGGTGATCGCCACCCCCTTGAAATTCACAGCGCAATATCGAAAAGGATTCGGTGCAATCGAGTTTTACTTTAATGTCAACAATATTTCAGATTCGCAATTGAGTCACCAAAAACAGACCTCCCAAGCCTATCACGGCATGTGCAGTAAAATCACCTCACTTTTTCACTGAAAACAGGTCAGCATCACTCCCCACTTTGAAAGGCTATGAACGGATAAATCTAATGTGAAATCATCATACTCCAAATGCAATTCTACGGACAATGGTGCTGTAGTACCTCGGTCGATGGAACCCAAAGATTTGACCAAGTGTTCATAGTCGGTTACTGCGCGCATTGTGACAACCTTCCGCAAGTAGCCAACATAAGATTGAAGTCCCTCCTCTTGCAAATTCAGAGGAGGATAGAGCTTCACAAATCGCACCACATTGGCGTGATCCTTCGCCTCGATGGACGCCGCGAGGTTCCTCCGAATTAGAGTTTCCAACTTCTGTTTCGACTCCATCATCTGCCTCCTCTGCTCCGTCCCGGTCTCCGTTTCGAATTCCGCATCCAGCTGCAAAAATTTCTCCACGAACTTCGCCGCAGTCTCATAATCCTCGACCTCCAAAGCCTGATATCAAATTGGCAATCCTCTGTTATTTGGCAAAGATTTTGTGCTGGTGCGCAAACAACTTAACTCTGCAACTGTCCTAATTTCCAAAGGAAGAACCACATGTGCATCTCGTTTTGAAAATCGAAAATCGAAAATTGCTTGAAATTAACGAACTTCGCCGCGGTCTCGTAATCCCCGACGTCCAGAGCCTCATATCAAATTGGCAATCCTCTGTTATTTTGGCAAAATCTAGTGCAGGTGCGCAAACTACTTAAATCGGCAACGGTCCCAATTTCGAAAGGAAGAACCACATGTGCATCTCCTTTTGAAAATTGCCAATTGCCAATTTCATGAATCTAATGAACTTGGCAGCGGTCTCGTAATCGTCGACCTCGAGTTCCTGATCGATGAATTCATCAGATTGGCAATCTTCCGTTATTTTGGACAAGCATTGTGCAGGTGTGCACAACTAAAAATCTACAACCTTTTTAAGGAAGATTCACTTGTGTATCTCATTCAATTGCAAATTTAATGTATTGATTGCCTTGCCTGCTTCGCCCCGTTGATGCAATTGGTGCGATCCACAATGGCGTCGATTCTCGAAAGCGTGGCCTGCACGCGCGACTGCGCCAAATCGAGCTCCCGCACTTTGCCACTCACGTCGTCCGCCAATTCGCAAGTGGTCAACACGCTGCGCTGCATCTGCTCCGCGTCGGCACGCACAAACTCCAGAACCTCCGCGGATTCGGACAGCCCGGCGAGCTCCTTCTCCAGCCCGTGCCGATCGTCCAGGAGCGCCTCGAGCTCGATGTCGATGCTCCGCTCGTACGCGATGCACTCGTGAAGAAGCCGCGTCATCGCGCCAACGTCCGTTAGGGTTCGGATTTGCTCCAGCATGTTCGCCGACATCATCCCTCCAATTTGGGTTTCTGATTCTCCCACTCAACGATAAATTCCGAAAGCCCTCATTGCCCTGAACCTCTTCTCCTTCGAACCCTACATCATACTCAGCAATCCACACAACAGTTGCAACAATGGCCCAGAAAGCTACGCCATTCGCAGCTTCGGTCGGAGATCAAATCCTCACCTCTCAAATTGGAAGTACAAATTCACTGTGCATTTCTTCACGATGCATAGCCTACATCTTCCAACCTCAATTCCACTACTTGCTGTCGGTTTTGCAGCAACGACCGAAGCATACCGGTACTCTCGATTCTGAAACAGCAAATTCTCCAGTCAATTGGAAAGCCGCTAACCTAAATTTAAAACAATTGTTGAATATTCTGTCCCTGCAATGTGCGTAGCCTCACCGACTTCTGAGGTAACAGCATCTAA
Organism: Antitrichia curtipendula; assembly: GCA_951230915.1. Taxonomy (NCBI): domain Eukaryota; kingdom Viridiplantae; phylum Streptophyta; class Bryopsida; order Hypnales; family Leucodontaceae; genus Antitrichia; species Antitrichia curtipendula. The sequence continues at coordinate 4,941,626 of OX579639.1, read as the reverse complement.
ATGCGTCCGAAGAAGCAATGCAGCATGGATTTTCAGGATTGCAAAAAGGGATTCTAGATTCTCTTAGAACGCATTTTTTTGAACATCCTACGAATAAATTATGAATTTTTATAGTGCTGAAAATAGGTGTACCCATGAATAGAGGCTGTGCATTTAGGCAATTTAGGTAAGAATCTCTAGGGATGGGTTGATGGGTTTTAGAAAGGAGTCACAATTACTTGTACGTCTTCAGCTTGCAGATGCTTTCAGCCGTTTTAGGGAAGCGAGCTTCACAACCATAGCCATAGCCCATTCTGTAAGTGATAATTGTGGCATCCTCGAGGCCTGTTGCAGCATATTGGAGATTCCAATCCGAATGAAAGGTAATGAATGCTTGAATCAAACATACCCTACCGACAAAGACTTGGAGGCTTCCAATGTGTTCATCGACGTAAGCAATTTCGAGGTCGAGCTAGAAAAAAGGAGAAGGTTCGATCAAATAGTCCATATGAACGTGTTTGTGGAAACAGTTACGAAGATCTTGATTGATCCTGAAAGAAGATTGATGTTGTCAACATGTTTACGTCGGCAACCGAACTTCAACGAGATCGACCCTCTTGTGCATCAATTCAGAAACCGGTGGTTGCAGCATCATGCTTTCAAAGATGTTGATATTAATATGGATTGGGTTCATTACTTTGAAGTCGGCGAAGACGATGCACAGGTTCCAATGCAAATTCACCAGGTTTGTTGCAAATTCTCCACATCAAATTTATTTTCTAGTTTTGTCCATGAATTATGGTCAGCTCCGGATATCGCTATCCTCAACATTTCAAGATGGGGATGTTTGAGCATGACAAGTATACCGTTCCCAAGCTCCAAAGCAGGGGTACTTTTGCTTCACTACAGAAAATCTTGAAGAGAAGGTTGTCATGTGTTGTGAGCCACTGAGGAAGAATTATTTCCATTGCAGCATGAATATATGACACCATAGAAAAGGGACCCCCAACCTCATTATTTAGGATAGAACCACCCATAGTCAACCACTTAAGCAATTCCATGCACGTTCTTGAGCAGTAGAAGGCAATGTAAATTTATTGCCTTATAGAAAGATAGAAATGATGGACATTGCCAATTTTTTGTGATTTTTTTCCTTAAATTCAAATTACTAAGAATTTTGGAAGCCACAAGTTGGCCTCAACCCATTCCACTATATAGAGTCTTCCAATTCCAATCATTCCATAACTACTTTCCCGCTCACTACTTCTTACTTTCTTGCTCACTACATCAAGACATGTGTCATGATATAAGAGTTCTAGCTTTGCAGAGGAGAAAAAAGAATCACATTCCAAACTTTGGTTGGAAACGTGTTCTAGCCTTGGTTGGAAATAGCTGCACTCTACAGGTTGGATATGGATGCTTGGTTGGGAATGGGTGATTCTACCATAGTCAAGAATGTTATGACTATTGTCAATTTATAAATAAATAAATCTAATTATGTGCAACAATCAAAGGGACAACAATGGATCATAAGGTAAACCAACCTATTACAAGCAAAATGACAAGTTTGCCTTCTTGGCATTGTTGAATTTTTTGAAAAGAAAATTCTTATATAAAGACAAATGCAAAAAACGTGGTGAGCAATTGAAAGTGTATTTTTTGACAAAGTATGAATTTGTTCTGAATTTTTGAAGTGTGTTGGCCAATTAGTTCCAAAGAGTCTCTATACTACCTTAAAACCAATAAAAAAAATGAATCCTTAATGATCATCTGATTGACTTAAAGTAGTTGCAATATTTCCTAACATGGTTGCAACATGAAGGCCTAAAAAAGTCACTTCCTGTGATGAATTAACCCCTGAGTGCCTAAGCCTTAAGTTTCCAAGAGTGTTTTTCCCTACAAAAACAAAAACATGGGCTTATAGTTGTCCCCAATGAAACAAATTGTTTTTTTTCTTCAAATTTTGACCATATAGATTGCTTGTTTGAAGAGCTTGCTTATTAGTATGCTTACCAATTTTGAGTGTAAAATTGCATGGAAGTTGTGAAATTATAACAAGATAAATGTATGCATTTTATTTTTAGTATATTGTCCCTTCCTACAATGTTTCAGAAATTTGTATATATTAATTTTTTTGGGATGGGAAGTGACATGAACAACTACAAATAGTGTTAATACACTAAAATGATCTTTCAAAAAACTTAATTTCACGTGAAAAGCTATCAAAATCATTACACAATCCACCTTGCAATTGTTGAAATGCATTTTTTTTAATAAGTAGAAATTGCAAATAACTCCAAATCAACACTTGCAAGTTTTACTTTTCAATGGTGAAATTATAAAATATATTTTACACTTTTCATTGGGACCATTTTCAAACCAAATAGATAAATGCGATTTCTTAGATCTCAAATCAAGTGAAGTTGGCAAGCTTTGCTCGAAGTCAAGAAATTGAGTAAAATTTGTAAACTTTACTCTTCCACTAATGGTACATATATGCCTTTTGAGGACCTCTCAAAAATCAAATATTTACATTTTTTAGTGAAAACAAAAGCTTCCAATAGTTAACCTTTAAAATTGCCCGTAAAAAAATTTAAGCCAGTCAAAGGAGTTTTACTACCCACACCAAAACAAGCCTAAAATTTTGAAGCGACCATATATGGTCGCTTAGGCATTTAGGAGGTGATACTCAAAAGGTGAGATTTCCTATTGCAATCACTAATCATTCCATCACCATCATCCAAGACATTGATTGTGGCCACTAAGATAACTCAACCTAATGGTATTTGACCATAAATACATTGATCAAATATTGTTTGGTACAATGTAAATTAATGATCATGGTAGTATGCAAATAACAACGCATCCCAATTCATATAATAAACCACAATTGAAGAGTTATAAGGCTCAATACGGGTCGTATAGAGGGACCCCAAGGGCCTTTCTAGGGTTCACAAAGAATTACTATGTCCTTTTCATCACAACCTCAACAGGGGCCTCAACAGGGGCCTCAACAGGTAGGGTAGGTTTCATTTCTGTATAACCCAAGTCCACTGAGTCGATACCCAATTCAAGCATCAGGGACAGAGCCTCTCGAAGCAGAGCTGTTTGATTTTTCAGGGTTTGCTTCCCGAAACATGCAATTGATGCTTTCATTATGTGAAATTCCGATCATTGCAGGAGCATCCTTGGGATTTGCGCAACTCCAAGCAGTGAAGAGCAAAGTGATTGCGGATCGATCGTGCAACAGGCAATGTCGAAGTGGGGTGAAGACAGGGTTTTAGTGGAGGTTTATATCAACGGGAAGGGCCCCGTGCACAAGCTCAAGTGCCCATGGCAGGGATACGAAAAGAATCAGATCGATTTGGAGCAATTGATGATCAACTGCCGATTGAAGGCCATCTACGCCTACTCTCTGACGCAAGGGCGAGGAGTGGAACAGCTCTACAACCCTAGAAATGGACTTTCTCTCATCACTTACTCGGGAAAGCCAGGCTCGATTATCCGCTACGACGGAGATCCCAAGGTTATAATAAGCAGCAGCATTCCTGATTTTTAACAAATTTTTGTGATTCCGTTTTTCTAATTCCGTGGATACCGAATTCGGTCAATTTCGGTCGATTGATATGTTTAGGGTCACATGAAATTCGGATTGATGTAGCGGGTGAGGAAGGTGATTAGGGATTTTCTTAAATGGCTTTGTACTTGTTGTTGGGAAATTGTTAGGTTTTGCCCCCGTTCTGCTTGGGGTTTAAAACAAAAATGTCACGAAATAGGTTTTCTAGGGTTTGATCACATTGATCTTTGCTTTCTGTAAATATAATGGGGTGCGACAATCTACTAGCCTCCTCAATTGATTGCCGAAGCTTGCAAGTATTTCGGAAAGTATTGCGATGATGAATCTCTTCGCTCTAGTTGCTGGATTTCGAAAATCTCAGTTTTAGTGTGTGTGCCTGACTTGGTCTGTTTGAACGAAGATCTGGTGTCTTGGTTGGGGGCGAGGCTGGAGAGTTTTAAACTGGATTTCATTTGTTTTTTGATGATGCAGCCAACAGTCGCAACCGTCGCAAGTCGATATTTGTTATCATTTGTGCTGGTAGGGATTTTAATTATTGGCTCGAGTAAGTCGAAGAACAAGTTGATAGTAGGGGCGCAGCAGATGCTAAGTGGTCGAACTACCTGGATCGCCTGCATTGTGATCATGGTCTTTTCACATTTAGCTCGGCGATCTTTCAAGCGACGAACATGAAGGGAATTGGCAGTTACATCAGGTATGATACTAGGATGGGAGGTGCTTGCACACAATTAGAATTTTTTCTTGTGCGGAGCATAGAGAAAAATAATCTGTTGAATTTGGTGGGACCTCGTATTTGCAAGCCCCAAAGCATACACTGGAAGTAAACAATTTTGTATGATGACCTATTCTGGCTGTCAATAAAGGATTTGAAATTGGAACTCTTACTGCAATTATTTCTTCTTTTCTCGGATCCTTTAGTGATGTGGCGTACTTCACATGCGTCAGTGTGTGGCTATCAATTCCTTCTTTGTGGTGCTCATCATCTCCACTGGTTGCACAGCCTGGGTTGCACAGGCTGGGAATGTGTTTTTCTATGAAGAGAGTCGATGCACGGGAGTGGCGAATAAGGGGAAGGATACTATTTGTGTCACATTCATCATTTTAACATACGTAGGAGCATACTTTTTGGAGATGTAGAGTGCAGTAGAGAGATCTTTGGGTACAAGAAGTATATCTGCTAAGATCAAACTTTTATCACTAAATATGAATCTCTTATGCAATTTTAAAGAGGGAGGTTGCTGACTACTATAAGTGCAAGTTGACTACCCCACCTCCATTCAGGGACCGTAGACATTTAGCCAAGTCATGCTCACATCCCTCGGTGACACCAAGTGCATGAACAGATGAGATGCTCTGGGCAATGGGTCATCAGTGCAGAAGACGGGATCGAATGTACAGTACAGGAGACACGATTAGGTCTTGAACAGTTTTAGTATCCTCCACCTTTTGACTTTTGTTTTGACTTTTGGTGTTACTTATGAACAGTTTCGTACTTATCATTTCACTTGAACTTTATGCACAGTCATTTGCATGTTCCTGTGGTGTAAAAGTTGTGGATGAGTTGGTATCGAGTCTAACAAGGCATGTAAAATTGCAGATAGGGTGAGAATTGCAGATTTTGCCTTCACTTTCCTTTGCCTCTGCTGTCAATACCCATGGGAAGAGGCTACTCAAATTGTTAAAAGACAATTTTGGTGTCCCATAGACATGATCTATGTATTAAGAGCTAGAGTAGCATGTTGGGACTCATCAACATACACTGCAAAGAATGAACTCATATGTCTAGTAGAATTGTGACGTGGGTATAAAATAGTGGCATTCTAAGATTGTTCTTCAAGCTTTTTGAAATTTTCAATTCATGAGGGTTATGTGGAAGTTTGTATCGAAGATTATGTGAAAAAAGAGACATGAAGAATATTTCCATTTGTGATAAAAGATACTTGTTATTGGCACTTCATTTTTCCTAGATACCAGTGTTGTAGGTGAGGAAGGCAGTTACTGCCTCTTTTGAGTGCATAGTTTCTCTGAACCTTCAGCTACTTTGGAGTTTTTTCTACCGTTTTCTACTGTCTAAATTTCTATGTGTTGAAAACCTGCAGCAGTTTTTCATTTATTACTACACAGACTGTGCAGACCTTCTAGTCTGTTACTATCTGCATTTGGGTTAACAAAGATCCAGAGGTTACAAATAATACTTGGGATCAGCCTTGATATCCAGAAATGGACCTTCCTGTGTTTTCAGCTTTGTGGATACTGTGAAGTTGTCCATGGTCCCTGGCTCCCTCCATAGAGCCTCTTATTTTCCCCTTTTTCATTGTACTTCTGATTTTTGTAACTTAGACATGAATTCTCTTTACCCGCGTTCCACTGCAGCATTTCCTGACTCAGTACAATCTAGAACAGTAGGTGCAGGAAGTATATGAATGCTAATTATGTGGACTTATTATTTGTGCACTGATTGTGGCAAGGTAGGTACTCTGATTGACGGAGCCGTTTCATTTCCCCTATTTTCGTTTGCTCATAGGCAGAATGCATGGCCATACGTTTCTATCTTCAGAAAGTGAGTAAGGCTCAAATTCCATGATATCACCAAATCATAGACAAGGAGTTGGTAGTTTGACACAAGACTAATGAACCAGAGGATTCCCAATTGATTTTTTTTTTTGCAGATATGGTCCACTGTTCACATGTTTCTGTGTCCAGGATGTTGGAGATCCTGCTTTCTCAAGTGTGAGTCTCATACACTCAACCCTCTCCAACTCCAAACTCTATAACTTAATTGCACATCTCTTGAATACCTTGAGTTTGTTTGTCATGTTGTGTACACACATCTGATTTGGTAGCTTCTACTTGTCACAGTTATGAAGCCCATATGTCCTTAGGTAATGCAGTTAAAAGAGGGTTGAGTGTACTCGTGAGTGTGTGTCCTGTGTACATGTGCACATGCACTCATATATTACTACCGGTACTGTGACTTACACCAAGCGTATGTATGTATGTGTACTGCTATTGTGACTGTTCTCACTTGATTCATTTAGACATCATTCAAGCTTCTCTTTCAGTGACTAACTGAATCGCTCAAAGTCCATCAATCCCATATTTTATGTTATTTGCAAAGGTCTTAAGTTCACTTAGTGCTTAGGGTACCCATTGTACAGTTGTTCATTAGGCAGCCCAAAACTGTGACCACTTTTGTCCCAAGTCCCTTTCTGGATGAAATTGGAAAAAAAAATCTTGTCCCTGTACCGTCAGGGTTCTTGTGGGTGTCAGTAGTTCTGCAGGCAGGTCTCATCCTGGAGAGCTTGACACTGTTGCTGACAAGTGCTTTGCTGACCTGACCCATGGTTTTAAGTTAAGCTATATCGATAGATCATGACAAGCAGATAAGTTAGTCTAGAAGTTCACAGTTGGAGTGTAAGGCGTACATCTCTTTTTGGCACGAGTTTACTCGGATCTGATTTCGTGTTTTTTTTTATTTGAGTACCTGCAACTGAATGGGGGCATGTGAACCAATGCAAATCACAGTTGTGATGGAGAGAGAGGGTGGAAAATGCGGCGGTCCTTGGGGAAAATGGTTCTTTTAAGTTTCACATGCTGAGTTTTTCAATTCCCTGTTTTTGTCTCTAACTAAATAAATTTTTTGACTGGTGGAGGACGAAGTGCACACATGCTGCTGCTACCGTGACATTATATTTTAAGTTAAAGCCTTTGCAGAGCAGATTGTCTTATAGGTGTGACATGTGTACTAGCCTTTACTAGTCTCTATTGGCTTCAGTTAAGAGGACGGTTGATAATTGTAGAATCTTTTGCCTCTTTGCCATTTACGTCTTGCCGTGCTTCATCAATTGAAAGAACTTAATTGATTTCTATTTTTATTATGTGCACAAACTTATTTTTTTCAGCCTGGGAAGTTTTTTTTTGTTTTTATTTTGCTTTTCTTTTTGTTTCGTGGTGTTGATCAGAATGGACTGGTTTAAATGACAGCTGTGCAGAAGCATGTGGGGACCAGACTGAAAAACTGTTCTTTGATGGTACAAAGCAACGCCATGGACGCATCCCAGACTGTGGCAGGGCAGGAAATTAATTGCAACTTTTTCTCAGGAACAGCAGCAACCATACCAGACATGCTGATTGGATATGGCTGGAAGGAGAAAAAAAGGACACCCGTGGCTGATACTTTGCCGCTCATGCTCCTCGAACAAAGGATGGACACAGGCTCTGGGCTGTTGTATGAATAAATTAAGGTATTTCATTGTGAGATACTAACGTACTGCAGCTCGTTTGCATGCATGATTAAAAAAATGATCTTTAATTAGTAAACCCTCTGCGCTCTCAACCATCCATGGAGACTCAATGATGAATGAATGGTGCAAGCATGGCGCTCTTGTTCTAGGTAAACAACAATACTAATTTATTGGTTGATTAGTCAGACCCCTACATCCCCACTCCCCAACCAAATCCTAACCATGTTGTGCAGTGTGAATGCGGTTGTAGATAAGATTTGGAAACTGGAATTCAGAAATCAGAGTTGATGCCTCATGGCCCCTTCGCACGAGGTGCTACAACGGTTTTACACGGGTACAGTAACGTAGCAGTAGCGTAGCGTGTTCGCACCAAGCAGGGTGAAGAAGCCCGAGCCGGCATGGAGTAGGTTCGGAAAGGCAAATGTGACGATGAAGCACCGATGTTAAGTGATGTACGAGTCAAGCGTACAGTGGAAGGACGTCCGTGGCCGCCAGTTCCATAGTAGGAGCTACATCTTCCTTGTTTGTACATTTGAGGCCCTCGGGAGCGGTGTTACGTTAATGAGGTTTTGAAGAGGGAATACGTTAAGTGGGCGGAAAATTTTAAGATAAGTACTGTTATAATATAATATGGAAAAAAAAAGTGCAAAGAAATCACTGGAATGAAGTCACGTCGGCCATAGCATGGCATGCAAGTTTGGCGTGCTTGCGTTTCTACAACGCAAATTGAAGGAAGGCGATCTGTACGCTGCCGAAAAAGGCTTAAGAAACCTGTGCATGGAAGATCGATGTCACAGTGCAGCCGCTGAGAATCAAGTTCATCCGGAAATCGCAGCAACGCGTACAATTTGCTTTCCACGGATAGTGAAGGAAGTCTTCAAATCTACTGTTACCACGACAGAGCAGAGCAATTTGTGCTAGGATTAGTTCCCGGTTTGCAAGTCTGCTTCACCGCATTGTAGAGCGCCGAGATTCACTGTCGGCCCCCGCAGAAAGAATGCCGAATCGACAGCAACGTCCGCCTGCCGCGGCACGACCATTCCCCGTCCACGCTCCGCAATCAGGTACGTGACATTTTCTTCACGTCCTATGTCATGAAGTACTGTAGTCCCTGCATATTCGGAATTCCAATTACTTCTTCTGTACATCGATGTCGTCAGTGGTCGTCGTCATGCACAGCAATGGTCCAACGCATTGGTCGGTAGTCTTTCAGTAGATTTCAATGACGGGTGTTTCCGGAACTTCATGTCCGCTTGTAGTCACCGTCACACAGTACGTGAGTGCGAGCGTCCAGTGCATAGAACCTGCCGTCTTTAACGAATACAGTGCAGACTTCAGAACATCAGAATTCGTGCATGCTGATTACCATGGTATTGGACCGACGTTCAGCACTGTCTATGGATCGGCACTACTTTCTCCGAATTAAACCTTCGCTGACAGTCGTTTTCCATGCTCATGTTGTGTAAGTGCAGTTCCATCGCAGCCACGCACCACCACGCAGCCACGCACCACCACGCAGCCACGCGACGTCGTCGGTCCATTGAACGTTGTTCCTGCACTTACAACGTCATGTCCCCATGTTCAAGAAAGTGCAGGACCTCCTCCGTCGAAGAAGCAGCGCAAGGAACGAGGTCCCAATTGGGAAGCAATGGAGATATCCGCTTTCATCGACGCGAAGCGCAAACTGTGCGAAGAGGAGACGTCCTGCAAAGACTCCCGTGAATTGATGCTTCCGGATTCAACGAAGTGGCAACGCGTCAGTCACGAGGTAATGCATGCTGGTGGATCTCCTTGCCATCGAGATGCTGCAGCTTGCAAATCCAAGTGGAATCTGCTGATTCCCGAGTACAAACGTCTTTTAGATTATTTTTCACGCAGCGGCAGGAATGAGATGACGTACTGGAGTCTAAGCCGCTCCGAGAGGAAGGTTGAAGGACTTCCCCGTTCATTTTCCCAAGAAACTTTTTTCCAAATCCATGAATGGTACAGTTCCCGTCCAACAATGCAGCCGCCCCATTCCCGGGACCTCATGTCCGTGGATGACAGCAATTACAAGACTGCGGTTGCAGCTAGTGACGATGTTGATGTTGAGCTTGCAGATTTCATGAACGACAGTGATGACGTCGAAGACACCCATTACACGACAGAGACAGACGACTTTAGCGCCTCAATGCACTCAGCAGATCCTGAGGTCAGACTGCACAAACTCCCTCTGTCTGGTGCCATGCCTTCTTCAAGAGCACTGCACTCCGCGACTGCTGCTGGTAAATTCCGCTTGCCTTCAAGTGTGCCGACAATAATCATCAGCTCCTCCGACACTAGTGAAGCTCCGAATAGTCGCGCAGCAGGTAATACCAGCGTCCGTCGTCGAAGTATCACTGGACACTCTCTCATAGCTGAGGCCACCCGCGCCACGGGCGACGCCATGTCGATGCAGATGCGGGACATTGCCATAGCAGGAAGAGATCTGGAGAAATCAAAAATGGACATGCAACTCACTTTCTTCACGAAACAGATGGAGTATCAAATGGAACGAGATCGTCGCCTGTACGAGAATGCCAGAGCAGCAAACGATAACGCTAAACTGGCAATACACAAGCAAGGTCAAGTTGTGCAGTGCTTGGCAAATTTGTCTCATGTCATGAGCTGTGGTTTTCAAAGTCGTCCTCCGCTGTCGCCTCCTTTTTCCCGACCAATTGCACCTGCTCTGCCTCCTCGACAGACAGTAACCCCTGCATCGGAGTTGGACGATGACGGCACTCATGTCGCCGTGGCAGTGGCCCGCACTGAAGAACCCCGTGAAGCATCCGCACCGTAGTGTGCATTTCATCAGACGTTGTGGCACTAGCAACAGCGTTCCGTTTGTACAGTCCTCATTTTTTCAAGCATGTACAGACAGGCAAAGGAAGTATTGATCGGATGTACCGCACTTGTGTACACAGAGTAGTGCACATGGTGCCACAACTTTTTACATGTGTATAACAAGGTTTTGTCAGAAAGAGTATGAGCATTGTAGTGACACATTGTAGTAAGACAGTAATTTCTGAACATAGCTGTATTGTAACATTTTTTTGAAATGAAAAAAAAAATATGTACAAAAAATGTGCATAGTCACAGACTGTTGGCACATGTAGTTCGGCAGCATGATGTTCCACAATGTTTTACAGACATTGACACGCACTAACCGCTTTCTGTTCTCAGTAACGCCTTCTTCAGCAGCTAAGCGTCTAAGATAATTCAATGACGAGCCGAACTTCGAACAGAAGACTTAATTCCAGAACTAAAGGTTGAGCGACTGCAAAAGCCGCGGAAAAACGTCTTCCGTCTGCTTCAATGAACACCAAAAATAGCACCGATCTTCACCTTCTCAGTCAGTGTACCGTTCGATGTAAGAAAAAGTATACACAAGTAGCTCTCTTCCCTCTGGTAGTATATTGACAAAGAAAGTCTTGCATTCCAGTTACTCCGTCCGCACTGCCGAATTCGTAGTACAGATTGCCGTCCTCATCACCTCTGTCGAGCATGGAACAGAGACAACGACGTAACCGGTATAACCCCTGCTGGACATGGAAAGCATCGCTTCTTTCATTTGCTAGTACTGAACTACGTCCTACCAAAGTAAGACTGCATGAAGAAGAACTGAATCTGTTGTTGCACTACCGAGATAGACAGGCGTTGTAGAAGAGGCGTGCAGTGTCTGTGCGATACCCGCACACAGTCGTCACTCCTGTTTCGGGAAACAACTTTGAACTCAGCACAGAGTGCTCGTACGTATCTGCAAAACCAATAAAATGTGCTGCAATCATGTGCATTTCATAACGAAAACCTGTGAAGAGTAACGGTCCTTCTCAAGTGAATGTCAAGTATTACTGCATTGTGAAGAAAACATGTGACCTACGCCATGAATGTGAAGTGAAGTACGATAGAACACACGAAAACCTCAGTGACTGCCTCAGGTTGCAGGGTGAGGAAGACTCCAAGCTCCGTTCGCTTCTGAATTGCTGCATCCACCTCCAAGTCCTGAGCATCTGCTAAGACATCTTGTGCTGGAGGTGCATGTGCATTTCCCGTGCGCTCACTGCCGTCTTGGGTGTGCACAATGTCAAGGAGGCATTCGATGTCTTCTTGAGACTGATTGAGTAGGACATTGTGGAGAATGGCACAACACGTGACAACGTCCGAAATAATTCTAACATCCAAGTCGCATTTGCCATGGAGTTCTCGAAACGTCAATTTGAGAATGCCGAACGCGTTCTCCACAACTGCTCGTCCTCGACTGAGCCTGCAATTGAAAAGTCGTTCAGAAACAGAGGTACGATTGTCTCGTCTGTGGGGCACCATCAGCCACGAAAGAAGAGGGTAACCACTGTCTCCAAGCAAATACGGTGCGTAGCCGTAGAAATGCAGAGAATTGTCCCATAGAGTTTGGTGCTGCGCACGATGAAACAAAGTCGACCTCCGCAACACCCTTGAGTCGTTCGTGGATCCCGGCATGCCCACATACAAGTCCATAAATCTTTTCGAAGTGTCCACAACGGCTTGGCAGGTTATACTGTATCCACCTGACTTGAAATAGAAATAGTCACGTGCACCAATTTGTGGCTTCGTGATGCGAATGTGTGTCCCATCTATAGCTCCACACACACCGGGAAGTCCACATAGTTGTTGAAAAAGCGTCTCCGTGCTCTTCACGTGTTCTCCCCAAGGCCAACTAATCTCATTTCTTAGTGAAACGTTGATAGCGTTCACAACTTCTCTAAGCATGATGGAGACAGTACTCCTTCCCACTGCAAACATCTCACTGCAGATGAGGAAGGTGGCACCATGACTCAATTTGAAGAGTGTGCAAGCTAAGCGCACTGGCACTGGCACGGCTTGTCTATAATTGGTGTCTTGCTTTCGGATTGCAAGGGCTATGAGGTTAGCTAAATTAAAAACGGAATGCTTACTGAAACGGAACATTTCTATCCACCTTCTATCGTCGTATTCGTGGAGTAAAAATCTGGAAAACCACGTAGTTGATCGTGGCTTCACCCAAAAACCTAAATCCTCATCCAAGTATGCAAAGGTAGTGCACAGACGGAAATGGTTTAAGGCAGCGTCGAACATGGATTCTGCATCCAGCACAAGTGTCGGAGCAAAATTGAAATCTACTTCCACGTCCATGGCGCTGTCGTCCTCGATGGTAGCGTTGACAACGTCAAGAAGAGCACGATTGGAATTCAGTAACATCAGCAACATGAATCCCAGTGCAGACATAATGTCGACAAGAACTTGTGATGGCTCCATGTCGTGATTAATGGATACGTCGACACTGTCTGCCGTTCATTGAAACAAGTGCACGGGTAAGAGCACGTCCAATATTTTCTCAAAATTGTATGAATTTTTTAATGCTGTCACGCCTAATGTCGAACTGCACTGAAAACATTCCTCTCCAAATCGTCTCATCCGTGACGCACAGCGTGTGTCAAAAACTATCTGCATGTTGTGAGGGAAAATCGAAATAAACCCTAGAATGGAAACAGACGACTCAAACATCCTCCTACGTCACCAACAACTACAATACAAAGAAATGCCCAAGGAATTCCTAAAAGTTGTATAGACAGTTACCTCAAAATGTTTGACAGCCTCTCCGGTTGTGAGCAGTCCTACGTTGACGACGAACGCGTAGATTTTGAATATCACGCCTCTGTCAAATTCCGCCGTGTAAGACACTGCAGCTTCACGAATGCCAACATGAACTCGCACTTTCTAAGAAAATAAAACAACTACGCGCAGGTCGTTCTGCGTACAACAAGGTTCCAAATCTGCTCCGACATTCGTTTGCAACCCTGCAATCCCCGAACGAAACGACTGCACCTACTGCACTAACAGGCAGTGACTTCCGCGGGCCTACAGACGGTGAAGTGTAATACAGACTTCTACTAAATTCATCGATCTTCACAGCAATCCAAGATCTTACGATACCACCATTCCAGGAACTGCAAACGCGACAACAATTCTCAATGACGGGTGTGCACGCTACAAGAACAATGCTTCGTAAACTCGGTATTTCGACAAACGCTTATCCCAGCTATGTGAACAGAGCACTTTTGTGAACTCCACGAATTTACAGCCTCGGACGCGCGTCACCTCCCAACCTAACGGACGCTCACTGCCGCCACGGTCAACAACATTTGACTACACAAAAAATGTAACAGCGTTCCTCTGTCAGACCTGGTGCGAAGGGGCCATCAGTCTCTATTCAAAAGAACAGAGTCAGCAAAAGTGAAACCATTCAAATAATATTCATTTAGGAAGCTTCGAGAAAAAAATTATGTAATGTAATATATCAGTGATATCTAGTGGTTATCAGGGGGTTGCTATTTTGCGGGCGGAGAGCGGGGAGCGTAAATTTGCGAGCACAAAGCGTTTGAAGTTAGTTAATTTTTGGGTTTAGGGTAATAAAGTAAAAGTTATAGAATATTTTAAGGGTTGATACTCTTGGGATTTATAATAATGATGGACCTATGACTGTGGAGTAGGTTGCAGGAATATAGTGTACAACAGGTTATTTTGTCAGTACACGTACAATGAAGAAGACAGAAGTTGCAAGTATCGTTCAGAAAGTCCTATGACCGTGGTGATAAGGGTTATAAGAGGTGAGGAGATATAATATGTGTGGTTCTGAATTGAAGCGAGAAGATGAGCAAAAGTGAAGCCGAGTGGAAGTGAGGAGGTATTGTTGAAGGGATTGCTAAAGTTAGGGAGAGTCCGTGATGGAGAATGGGCGCGGAAGGAGTGGCAAAGAGCAACTACCGTGGTGGTAGGGTTTTATTTTTTTGAGCGGTTTATCTTATGGGTAGGGTTTAGAAGGCGGAGGCAAACAGCTCAAAGTGCTTAGAGATGGTGGATTTACGGTTTAGGATAGTTTGAGGGAGAATCAAGATGCAGGAAGAGGGATACAGGAATGGAAGTGAAACAATAGGCAGGCACAATTTTAGAAGGGAGATTGACTAATAGACAGTAGAATAGCTCCAAAGTTTAGGGTGTTATGACTTACATGATGAGTGAGAAATACTGCAAAAACTTCCATAGGATTTGATTATGGAGCAAGATGAAAACAACAAACTCTGCATGCACAGACTATGGTAGTGGCCCTTTTAGTCTCACCGCCTTCTGTTTAAAGTAGGGAGGAGGATCGCATTGCTGTATTGGGACTATTCATGCTCACTATACACCATAGTGTTTTAGTAGCAGGATCTGTAGAACCTGTTTTATCTCATTCCAGCTGAAACTAGGAGCGTGCATAAAGACATTTACCTCCGGATCTAGCCCACAGACAATGACGAAAATGTGGTACAAGTGCTTACAATACGTCCATGCTCCTCGCTTGCCAAGTGACTTTTGTGACATGTCTTTGAATGATGGGCAGTCGCAACTTGGGAACTGGCCAATCGTCAGCAAATACCTAGATACCTTAGAAATATTTCTAGACTCTAATGTAACAATGCAGCCAAGAGCTGGAGGAGGAACCATTAGAATACTGCAGATCTCCCCAACAATGGACAGCCCAGAAGCGCAGTTGTTGTGGTGCTTCGTTGTTGGAGCGGCAGGGTTCCTTCGAATGTTCTTCCCATATCTCTTGCTAGGATGATCGGAAGGGTTTGGAGGAGGAGGATAGTCGTTAAGTTTTACCGAAAAGCCTTCCTCAAACAACTTCCGAGGGGATAACTCGACGTGTTCCATGAGGTGAAATCCGACATTTTCGAGAGTCAGAATCTCTTTCTTTGTCAAGTTTGTGCCCATTTTAACAGGCCATACATCAGGGACAGTAGGTTTAGAAACTACCCATTTCCGCCGAGTTCCATTGACACAACGATTGATGTCATCATTGCAGAAGAAGAACTGTATTTTCTCTAATCTGACCTTCTTGTAATTGTCCATCAAGCCGGTATAAGTTGGGGCAGCTGTACTTTGATTGTCTTGCACAATCTTTGCCACGCATTTCTTCTTGGTCTTCACTTGCAGAGCAAAGCAAGCTTTTGCAGACGTCCTCGGGAGTCTTGCAATATGCCACTGCTGCTTGTCGCAAACTGTCTCTTGAACTGATTTCACATGCTTTGCCGGAGAGTGAGTCAATGGTGACTTCAGTAGGGGAGCACTACCTTCTCCTGGTCGAAGTTCAAATACTGATTGTGCGTCCTCAGTAGTGAGATCAACAATCTCTGGGTTGAGCCGTTGGGCTTTTCGCCTCGGTCGGGAGACACTGATCTTGTCAGGGCGGTGCGAGTCAAATTCTGATCCCGGAGGGAGATCTGCCTTTTGCTTCAATGAAACGAAAACTTCTTCCCCTTCTAGATGAGGATCACGTGTGCAGAAGACGTTTACACCAGGCATATTAGCGAGGGCGACATGAAGAACCTTTGAATTTCCGGAGCGCTAAGCGATGCGTTGAGCTGTACGAAGACGGAGTTCCTCTTTCCCGGGACCAGTACTTGGCTTTTCACCCTTCAGGAACTGGTAGTAGGCAACTACCTATATGAATGCTCTGACCATGTCATCGACGGACGCAACGTACAAATCATTCCCTCTTTTGCCTGATTGTTGAAACCACTTATTGTGGACGGACTCTGCCAAATTACATGACGGCATCTCGGCCAATTCGAGAAGTGAAAGATCCTGCACACAATCTTACATTATGAATGTTGGAACGAATTACAGGAATACAAAGCATGTAGCAAATAAGAGGAGACATGCAGGAACTGCCACTATCTAGGAGTACTGCCGATATCGGCATGGCAAGTGCAAGGTGGGCGAAACAAAAAGAAGAACAAACTGAAGCTTGAACTTACCAGTTCCATGAATCCCCCCCATTGGCGATATCGAAAATGCCAGAATGCCAGCCATAAGTCGAGTCTTGGAAGTCCTTCATCAGTTGAAGCTCCGGATGATAACCACCATGCCCGGATGGCCAAATATCTACTCTGAGCCTCTTCCAAAGATATAGAACTCTTGTATTCTTTACAGAGACGCCGATGTTGATCCTGTAGGTCTGCTCTGATATCTGCCTTGGTGTGCTTCTCCAGTGATTGGGTCCAATGGAAGAGGCAAGTCCTCTCGCGGTTGACCATGGGGATAGTTGGGTCTCTACCACCGTAAACGATACGTATAGCATTCCAGTTTGCCTGTGCACTGTCAGCCATGAACCCTTTGAAATTTGGATTAAGAATACCATACTTAGAAGATAAAGCATTCAAATTTTTCCAGAACACTAGTTGGGCTGCCACATCTTCAGATTGCATATCGCAAACAGCAATAGTCATGACGCGGCAATACGTGGAGTCATAAACATGACAAGCCATTGTGGTCCAGGACTTCACCCGCTTAACATGGTCAAACATCATCCAGGCGTGTTCTAAGTCACCTCCGGTTTGCATACGCCTCACCAAGTCGATGCCACTTCCAGAGCCCAACTCCGCCATCTTGAAAATGAAGACCTTGTCAGACTCCGTGCCTTGTCCCGGAAACCTGTTCTCTTGGATGAAAGCCCAATTGCTGGATCCCCTAAGTTTGGTGATGCTGTCCAAGACTCCAAAACGACGGAGGTATCAGAAAGTGGTGACCTCGTTTCGAATACTCGGGGATGACATTTGTTTAAACTTGTCTAGGACAGGGATCAGTTCTTCAATTACTAGAGTCTTTTGAGGCACACCATCAGGACATAAAAGAAGTTCGCCAAGGTACTCTTTTGTCGCCTCAAGGACAATGGCAGAGTTTGTCGCCGATGGAGTCCTCTCCACCTGTTCGCCAATAAGAGTACGAAGTTTGGCAGCTGACTCTCGATAATTTCCATGTTTCACAGGATGCGAATGGAATCCAAGATGGATACAGGCACGGGTCATGTGACTTGGGCCATAAACATAATATATCTTGGCAGGGCAACTATCTAGGCAAGTAGGCTTCACGAGGCAAAGAGCACAAACAACAGTAGAATTGGACGGAGGATCACATCCAGGAACGAAGGTAGAGGAGGCAAGACCATCCCACTCAGTTTCGTTTGACAAAGACAAATGGTTGGGCCGATTTACATATTTGCAAGCGGAATTCGTACACCGTAAATGTCCCAAGCAATTAGACAATCTGAATGAAAGTTGAGACGCTGATTGAATATGTGTAGTAGCTGTTCGAGTCCAAGCGTGTCCGTCATCCTTTTTATCCATGCCATACAGCTGTCCGGCCTTGCTGGACAGCGGGTACTTCCTCATTGGAGGGAGCTCAAAGATAATATCACCATTAAAATCTGGCGGCAGACACTCTACCTTCTTGATTGCAATTGAATTGTAATCTAACTTGCTAAGAATGGATCTAGCGCCCTTGCTAGTCTTCAACTGGCGTAGGCAGTTGACGATACTCTCTGGAGGTGGCAAGGGAGGCTTAGAGGTACATGAACTTGAACGGCAAGAGGGCCCAGACTCATGAACGGAAGGTGCACGCACAACCGGGGGGGTTACAGGGTCAGGAGCACTACAGTCAGGTCTGGAAAGGATGCAGTTACTATCAGAATCATCACTGAGAACAAGGACTGGTCCATCGACATGCTCTAATTTAACGTTCCGAAGCATTGGGGTGACCTCTGATGTTGCAGAAGAACGTCTAGCTGTAGAATCGACAGGATTGTTCTTCACTCCATATACGCGATAGTTTCCGGGACACAAAGACCAGAACTCACCGCCAAGAGATTCACATGACATCTGTGCTACAGTGTGAGAGACCTCCCCCGAGACAGGGTTAACAACATCCAAATCTAAATGCAAAGTACCTTCCATAATCCGAAACCTAGAAGCCAAACGAGAACCATTGACTAAAGCAAAGCCATCCTCCTCCATGTCGAAGGAAATAGGCACTGCTGCTCCATCTCCTTGAATTAGAGCTGTAATCGAGATGGCATCATCCATGTTAGACAGGACAACCCTAACTCAGAAGACGGCAATACAAAAACATATAACTTCAGTGTAAAACAAGGAATAGGTAAAATCCAGGTACTGGATAACATAAATAAATAACTTAGGGTTGTAGGAATATGTCAATACAGTTTTCTCATTTCATAACTGAAGACATGCCGCCGTTTAGTAATTCTTCATGACTATGTGGTACTAAACCAAACTTCGTGGTACACGTTCCATTCAATTAGTATCCGTTCCCAGGTAATACGAGTACTGTCAGAGCCTCAGCCACTTGAAACCAGGAAGAATTCTAGAAGCTACCTAACATACAGAAATTAAACAAAACTAGATATTAAAGTCATGAGTGGCTGCAAGACCAGATCCGCATTTGATTATTAAATAGGGCAGCTCACATTAAACATCTTCAACTACTGTGGACAAAATTAGTAGCCCGTAGGTCCATAAGTAGTTGTTCTTCATTTCCTTAAACTGCCACAGGACAACCGTCAATTGAAATGTCAGAATATTTAAAACTCGCAAATTGAAGGACCGATCGATACTGCAGAATGTGACTCCATGACACTCAGCGTCATGTTAAATGCGGTATAACGGCGCCACGGCGTCAAAAGGACCGACCTCCCAATTGTCACCGTCGTTCCACAAAAATGGAATAATGCCATTAGTGATTCTAACTTGAATTGTACACCTGCAATTATACTTTGTTGTTTAAATGTATGAAGGGTTAAACACCCAGGACCCCAGTGGGCTGCGTCACTAAGTCTATACGGTGCAAGCACTTGAAATAATATATAATTGGATCTGAATAGCTTTTACGGCACATAAATAGGACTAGGATATGTAGTATCGCGGAAAGTGGGAATGACAATGAATATCTACGTCCTTTAGAATGCCAAAGAGACGAAAGCGACAAGCTCTGTATTTTACAAATCCGAAGCACCTAAAGAAGTCTAGGATTATGAGAGAGTTGCGATCAAAGGCTAGGATAGCTGATGCCGGAGGAACTATAAGAGTCCTAGAATTTGCTGGACAAGAACCATCTGCTAGCGGAATGCAGGGTGCTCCTTCATGTAGCCACTCAGAAATTGAAGAGGACACAAGGGGCCGAGGAATTCCAGCGAATTCGTCGCCGGGTAGCAGCGAAAGTGGAAGTACACCCGACGAGTGTACTGGAGATTCTGCAGAAGGGTCGAGTAGAGAGACTACACCAAAGCAAGGTAATGTGACGATTGAAATTCTGGCTGGTCTCCTAATATCATTGTTTGTGTTGACGAAGGTATTTCCATCAATATCTTCTACATTGAGTATGGGCCGTAATGTTGAGCCGAGAGTTACTGTGACAAGAGTCTGCGTGTCAAAATGCCCATTCTAGATGTTGGAGTAGCGTCACTAGTTCTGTAAGAATTTAGTCTATCAGTTCGAAGAAACTGTTGATACCGTTTGTGAAGTGTTTGTGACTTCTATTTGGAAGCACAAACAAAGACAAGACTGTTATCCACTCTACATTTTTGTTTAGTGAAGTAGGCAGAGCTTGCGAGGTCGGATTGTTCTCCTTAAGTTATGCAGTAAACGTAAGAGAGAGATGTTCGACAGCCAAAATTTCTGTTAAACCAAGATTCCAGTTCGCATAGGCCAGCCAAGAAACCAGGGCGAGTATATTGTGGGAGTTGGGCTGAAACGGTGGTATGATAACCATAATATGAGCCGCTCGGGAACTGAGAAGACCCCCGAGGGAAAGGGGACTGCGTGCTGAAGGAAGAGAACCGAGAGGAAAAGGACGGAGACAACGAGGAAGTGGAAGGGGACCGTCATTTGGATATTTGCCCTCAAGCAGGACCCCAGGATTTCGGGGAAGCGCTCAGCCAGCTGAGGAAGGGAAACGGAAGCTCGAGGAAGGGGACCGTCATCTGGATTTCGGGGAAGCGCTCAGCCAGCTGAGGAAGGGAAACGGAAGCTCGAGGAAGGGACCGTCGTTCGAACCCCCGCCCAGGAGTCCAGGAGGTCGCGGTGAGTAAGGGGACGCGCCATAGCTATGCACCCCAACCTTGAGGGAGGTCACGGCGAGTAAGGGGACGCGCCATACAGCTCGCGGAGGAGGACGAGGATTCCGTGCAAGTTGAACCTGGAGCTCGAGAGGGGCTTCGCGACCAAAGGGGCGGTGACGGCGAGCGCAATGGAGCAAAAGGCAGGTGGAGTGCAAGCCGGGAACTCGAGGAAGGGCACCGTACTCTGGAGAGGTTAACCCTGTCGTAACGAGAGATCAAGGCGAGCCCAAGACAGCTTGAGGGGAAGGCCGGTTCTTGGCACAGCTTGAGGAGTGGGATGCGACCTCGACACACCAACTGAACGAGAAGGAAGTGAGTTTGAGACAGGTGGAGGAGAAGGGCTCCGTAATCCAAGAGAGGTTGGTCACCGCAAGCCCAAGACAGCTTGAGTTGAAGGGGTCCGCGAGCCCGAGACAATCCGAGACTGCTCGAGACAGCCCCGGACAGCCCGAAAAGAGAGCAGAAGAGTTCCCGATCCCGAGACAGCCCGAGACAGCCCGCGAGCCCGAGACAGCTCGAGACAGCTCAAGACACCCCAGACAGCCCGAGAAGAGAGCTTGAGCTTTAGAGTTCGGGGAGCAAATTCTTTTGATTCTGGCGTTAAGGACAGTCCACGGCCTTGGGGCTCGGTCACAGCTTAGCGCTCCGAGAAGTGAGATTATTACTGTGATGTCCTCCTCACCCACGAGGCTTGCGTATTAGAGTAATGACTTCAAGTGCGACGAGTGATTTTTCCTGATTTGCGTCCTATTGATCTCTAAACAACTCAATTTGTTTGCAGGCACGGTGAAGACGACACAAGCTCCCGAAACCATGACAAGTGCCGACATCACGGGTGTGGAGATTCAAGAGGAAGATGCATCCTTGAATCCAACAACGGAATCGCAAATGGAGCGCGGGGACAAGGGCAGCGTCGAGGAGACAACAAATACAACAGAAGGTAAGGAAACCACCGAATTTGCTAGTTTTGATGTTTTCAGTTACATTTTCTTGGATTCTCTACTTCTACGGTTGTTCACACACACAGCACCCCCTTAAAGGGGGTGCCGGTGACGGCACCTCCTCTAAGGGGGTGCTGTCTGCGTTGATAGCACCTCCTCTAAGGAGGTGCTCGTTTTCAAGATTGTTGAAATTTTTGTTTTTTAAATGACTTGTTATTCTTCATGTTCAGGTCAATCGGAGGACATGACCGATCCGGGAAGAGAGGCGTTGAAGGATGGATTGCAGTCGTCATCACAACCAGATATCCTTGAATCCGGTGTGTATCCTGGACTTTGTTTATGTCTGTTTTGTTGTTTGTTGTCCATTTCCTGACAATGTTTGCGACGCAGAGGAAGTGGGTGACGAGGGAGCCGGGACCTCCCAAGACACTCAAGAGGCAAGCAAAGCAACGGCGGAGATGACAGCCGAGAAGCTGGGCGCGGAAATGGACAAAATGGTTGTGCAGGAGTCCGTCAACACCAACGTTGTCTTGGACAGACTTCGTTTTCGGCCAAGGGAGAAGTCCAAATTGAACATCCCGCTTTGTCGGATGAAAGCCCTGGCAGCAGTCCGCCCATACCTGAAAAACGACGTCATAGCACTGGGAGCACATTTTGTGAGTACCGGATATATGGATGGGCAAGGTGTCTTCTATGTTGCTGTGCAGGATAACGAGGGCAAAACGCAGGACGTGACCGACAATGATGTGGCCAGTTGGAGTCCGTTATGGGTTGCTACGAATGAGATTTTTGAGAAGGAGCTCCAAAAGGAAGACGCTTGGAAACAATTCTCGGGGAAGATGTTTTTTGTTTGGGACGGCAACCATCGGCTTTCAGCTTGGCTCCCGATAATTAACAGAGATCATGGGGATGACCCATCTTGGCATTATGCCGTTGAGTCGATTATCCTGGAGGTTGAGGGCCACATCGGGCCACTTTTAACCGCCTTGCACCAAGTCAACTGGTAATCCACCTGTGACAGACCTTTTTCATAACCTGTTTTATTTTGATCAATCATTGTATTTCAATTCTAACTTTGATTTTTTAAAACAGGAGAAACCAAACCTGTCACGTGAAGCTGAACCTTGTACACAAACTCTATCGGCTCCAAAGTATTGCTGGCCAACCCCTATCATATTACGAGAATCTAGTTACCAAAGAAGAACTAGCTGACGCCGAGAAGAAGCAGAAGTCAAAGACCCGCACTTGGTATACCTTGACACTAGACGGGCTAATCGATGTTCTTCATCAGGTACGTACAAATCTTGAGTGATTTGCGTGATTTACAAATATATTTGATGTTTGGGCTCATCTATCGTTAGAATTAAGAGAGTCTTTCGATGAGGTGTTCATATCGGCACTTCTTTAAAGGATTGAGGACACTCAACTGATTTGAGCCCTAGTGCGTGAGTGCCGATGTCGGCACTTTAATTCTTTCATTGTTAATCTAGTACCAATGTTGGCGCACATTTCTATTGTTTCTGGTCTTTCGTTTTGAGAACTTCACGGTTTCGTTTCGTGGTATGTGTTTTCCTAAATGACAATGGTTTTCTTGGCCTCGATATTTGTCTTGCAGCAAGAGCTGGGTGAGGCAGTTGCTCATGCCACCAGAAAATTCAAGGAGAAATATCCGGAGAAGTCAAGTGAATGGACCACGGGAAAGATGTACGATGTCATTGGGAAGGCTGTGGACAAGGTGAAGAAAGATATGTCATCCGATGTAAAGAAACAGCTTCCCATTGCAGATCCGAGGCAAACACCAGAGTTCTTGGAACAAGTTCGGATCCACTATGAGAATCGTGAAGATGATCCAGAAATGTCCCAAGAGAAGTTGTGGTACCTTTCAACGTCAGTCATGGACGCGGCGATGAAAGTGAAATGGCTTGAGCGCTGGAACAAACCTGCATCACTT
Organism: Antitrichia curtipendula; assembly: GCA_951230915.1. Classification (NCBI taxonomy): domain Eukaryota; kingdom Viridiplantae; phylum Streptophyta; class Bryopsida; order Hypnales; family Leucodontaceae; genus Antitrichia; species Antitrichia curtipendula. The sequence continues at coordinate 4,917,946 of OX579639.1, read as the reverse complement.
CGGGAGGCGATGAGGTTTCCAAAAAACAGGTTTCCTGATCATGCATTTCCGGACTGGCTTCACAAGGCCACTTGGTGGGCTCAGGTACTACACTTTACATTTTCTTTAGTTGTTTGACTCTGATCTTGCCTCGTCAAATTTGTTACTAATTCCCTGTCTTAGTTGGCAAGTGTTGTGCAGGAACTGTTCGATGCTACGCTCTCGGAGCTGGATGTAGAGATCAATTATCAACCACCTGAGGAGAGTCCAATTCCTAGCATCGCTGAATATGTTGAGCAGAATCGTATTCAGCTTTGGGATACTGCGTTTTCGCATGAGTTTGATGGCAAAGGAGTTCACAAGAATCATCCTCCTAAGTTTCAGATCGGCCTGGACAAGGCTGTTGCCCGGGTTCTCTTCCGATACTTCAAGTTCGTGCTGTATGCTCGGAATGCCACATCGAAGACGCCGTCGTTCTTCCCTAGCTACTTGGATAGACGTGCGGAGAACTGCATGATTTCGGATGAAATCGCCAAGAAGTGGAAGAAGGAGCACTGGGAAGTCTGTGGTTGGTATGTGGACTGCCCTCTCAACAATCCTCCTCCGTTTGAGATTGATTTGAGGAACAAGGTGCAACCTGATTTGTCTTCGTTGAAGACGGTGCACGACATAGTGCAAAAGGGGGCAGCTGGTAAGAAGACTAGGGGCTCAAAGAGAAAGGCCGAGGAAGAAGCGAAGAAGAAGGCTGCATCAGATGCTGTGGCCGCGGAAGAGAGTGATATAATCACTGTTGGTAGTGCTAAGAAAGCGGCTGGACCGCCTGCATTTCGCTCCGCTGATGTGGACACGGACATGGAAGTGTTGGAGGTGGTTGAGCCCACAGCTCTACATCTCACGCAAGGCGGTCCTCGGACTCCAATAGTTTCTGCTCCATGTGGGGTATCGACCCCGTTGTCATTTGTCACTCAGGAGCTGAAGACCAAAGTTGCTTCTCGAAAGGGAGCTTCGTCGTCTGGATCTTCCCATAGATCATTTGTCTCTGTTCTGAATTCTAGCCTCTCTCAGATTGTGGATGCTCTTCCTGATGTGCACACTTGCTTGGAGACGGTCAACAAATTTGTTCTTAAGGTTAGTCTTCTCAATCATCATTTCCGGATTTTTTGTTTCTTGACTAAGAGCTGGTACGTTTTGGTTTAATTTTGTGATTATGCCTTGCCAGTTTACGTTTCACAATCACTGCCGATGTCGGCGCCTGGTGATTCTCCGTCGCGTTTTTGGGACAGACACTCGCTTTTGTTGCAGTAAGCGTTTTTCTGTCATGTTTGTTTTGTCAGTTTGAACAACTGTTTGCCATTTGCTTAAATCTGCAGGTGAAGAATGAAGACGGTGGAAAGGCTTTGAATTTGTCTTGTCCGCATAGTGGCTTTGATTTGATTCTTGGCGATATTAAGGATGGACTTTGGGTGCCTTCCATCTCAGTGAACCCTGACAATGTCCCTCCATGGAATGTGTATTCTGAGCAACAAACTGAAAGTATTTTTGAGTTTGGGGAGCATTTCCTTCACGGTGCAAGGTCTATTCTGTTGTTTGTTCCGGATGTTCCAAAGATCAGGACTGATGTGCTGTCCTATGCAAAGTGCTACAGCTTCGTTATGCATCGAGAGTGGTGGGATATTAATGACCTTCCCTTTGCGTCGTATTACAACTCAACTAATAAGATAACTACTCTTTCAGATGAATTGTTGTAGTCACTAGATTGTAGTTTAGTTTCTCCATGTTCTAATTCATTATCATTCCAATCTGCATTTCCAGAGCCGAGGATTCCGAATTCAGCTCTTTATTCACAGTGCCATGGATTCCAGCAAATTCGTGATAGCGGCTAATGAATCACTGGCAGAGTTCGAGATGGGAGTTGCTGAGTCCGATGTGCTATTTAACTTTACGACTGCGACCTCTCAATCCATGAATGGATCTGTTCCGTGGAGAGGCGCCCGTGAGAAGGATCCAGTTTTCCTTCAAATGCTGATCGAGGCTTTTACCAAGCCGGGGTCCGTCATCCTTGATGCTTTTGCTTCTCTTGGTAAGTAGTCTTTCTTCTCGATATGAATTTCTCCCGGTCTCTTGGTCATATACAGAATTGATTTTCCTCTTTGATATCCAGGTAATTCTGTTCGAGCTTGCAAAGTTATTGGACGTCACATTGCGGCTCTCGAAGACGACATCGTGGTATTCCAGGCCAAGTTGCAGCAATTCCACCAGGTGGAAGCTACAGCACCCATTCCATTCGACGCTTCCAACGCTCCATTAGAGGTTGCACTGGATGTTCCTATTCGACATGTCACTAAGAAGAACAGATTTAGTAAGTACGTCTCCTACTTGAACCTGTTATCTTTCATTCTTCTGTTCGTGATAAAAACACTAACACAAACTTGTTTGGCTCAGAGTGATCACTCTACTTATTTCTCCGACCAAAGACTACTTTATGGCACCGTGGGACGCGCACGTCGCTACGTTGCAGGCGGCAGAAGCCTCTCCGACCTCCATGTCCAGTGATAGAGGTTTTGATAGACGCGTTTGTCATTTTATTGATGATGAGGCAGACGTTAATTTGGGACCAAGTCCAGCATCTGATGACAGTTCCTCGGATTTCTCATTCTGATAATTTCTATGTCACCCGGATTTAGTCTTTGAATTCGTCTCACTCATATACATGTTGTGCTTCCATTTGTAATGTTCCGCGTTTGTTTATGTTGTTGCATTGGTTCATCGTAGTGCAATTGTATTTGGTTGTTGACTTGAAATATATCAATTTATTAAAGTCTTTCTGGCTTGGCAACTCTCTCGAATACAGACAAGTACCATAACATACACTGCAATCAAGCTCGAATCCTCTAAAAATTTATCAAAGTACATCATCTAAAGTCTCCTTGATTTCAGTCTTCACATCGTTCGTAAATTTGTTGCAGAGTCTATTTGCTTTATCTTTGGTGACTGCATTTAGAATATATAATTTGTGAATGGATGTTATCAGAGTACATTTCTTTTCTCTTTAGTACCTGAATAAATCCACGGTAATTTCGATTTTTTCCTTCAATTGCTGGAGACACATTTATGGCAGCAGTTTTTTCCAGGATATGGAATTGTTCTATTCGGATTAATATTGTGATAGTATCCAACGGTACCTTAGTTTATTTTCAGGAATTCTTCCCGTGGGAAGGAAGAATTCACCCCCTCATTGTTCCAACCAGGGATAAATTTGAAAAATTGCTCCCTATTTTTCTACATTTTTTTTGGTGTATTCCTTCATAAATGCTAGTTAATTTGGTGCCTCTGCTTGCATAAATGAATGTAGAATTTCTAAAACTCTATTGTGTATTTCAAATAAATGATTCCAATATTTGTCCTAGCAATGAGGGGTTCAGTTATCCTAAGCCCTCTTTTCGTGCCACTCTTTAAGAACGGCCATAGGATAACAACGACCACATGATTTCCACGGCTATAGGAACCCTATTCAATTTATTCCATGAATCATATGTGTGTACCATTTAACCGCCCTGTGTTGCCTATTATTGTGATCATTTTTTTCTTACACAGTCGACCAATTCCACGGCTTTAGGATCCTACAATTTTACTACAGTTTTTATTTTTATTTATTCTTTTGCTTACATTTTGACTTCTACTTTTACTTTTATAGAATATACCCATTTTAGGGGTCAAAAGGCTTGCAAAAGTACGCTCACCGCTCTGTGCTCTATGCTCACCGCACGCAAAATAGCATCGTCCGTGGTTATCACAAGTATTCATGCACTTCAAAAATTGTCATGAGTAATTGAGAAATTTGATTATTTTTTGGACAAATTTTGGATATCCTGAAATACAAGGAAGATTATGTTTCCATTGGTAACCAAAATTGAAGGCCCATCTGGATTGACCACATGTAGAGAAGAGAAAAAGTTCTAAAATCTTGATGCTATGTATAGTTTTGAAAGCAAGCTTTAATGTAGAGTCTAGAAGGTCTAGGAATCTTTTTAATTTTTGCACGGCTAAAGGGTAGAGGTCTAGGCTCGGATCTTTCCAACCTTCCAATGGAAAGATAAACTCTAAGACACTTGTATAAAATGAATTTTCAAAAAAATCTAATCAAATTTAGTATTAGAATTTTTTTAATATAAATATTTTAAATCTAATAAAAAAATTATTTAAAAATTATATGTATATATTCATATACTTTTCAAATTTTTTAAATCTTTTGGAGTTTTTTAGAGTAATTTATAAAAATCATAAAAATTTGAAATTATATTTTAGTTATTAATATTTTATTCAATATAATTTTATAATTTTATAAAATTTGTTTTAAGAAAATCCCCCCAAAAAATCTCATTCACTTACCCAAGAATTTTATTTTAAATTACTTCTATTGAAAGTTTTTCATTGTTTTTTATTGTTTCATGCATTTCTTGACTCAAGTACTTCAACCCTACAACGGTACTTAGATCCCTAAATCACCTAACACTTTTCATCCATTGTTTTTTATGCTCCCTCATTGGTTTAGAATGATATGATTACATTATCAAAGGTTTTATTAGTTCACTTGGAGGTCATTAGAAAGAGCCAAAAAAATGCCATGCAAAAGCTAGGAAATGTCATGCCTACAAAAATAACATTAGTGGTATTATTAGTGTTGAAGCAAGTTCTTTTGGATCTAAGCAGGACTTGTTATTGATGTGTTCTCATGAAGTGTGGATTGAGGATGCTCTTAGGAATTTAAGCATGAGATACAAAGAAGAGGAATTATAATCTCTGACGTGGATTAAAATTTTGGTTAGGTCAAATCTATACCCAAATCGACAAGACAGTGGTCACTAAAGCATAAATTACTTACTAGTATTTTAATTAGCATTTGTCAAGGATTTATCAACAACTTAAATTAGAGACATAATGAGAGATGCTAGACATTAATTTGAATATCTAAAAAAAACATATTTTTGTAGGAATATTCTATACCTACACAATGCCACTATATATTACACTAAACTACAAGAATATGTTTGTATATGTTAGTAGTGTGCCATACCAATGTTTAGGATATGTTTTGAGTTTTACCAACTATTTTCCTTCAATTCCTACATTGTATTGATTTTTCAAGTACTAAGCCCAAATTTTTCTTTATCTTTTACTCCAAATAGAAGGAAAAAAATTATTGATTTTTTCACCATTTTTTAAACCCAATGTTCAGTTTTCAAATTACAACCAGGTACGTTTGAGGATCAGCGAACATAGCCAGTCTGGGTATGGCATCTGGCATAATGGCATTTCTATGCCTTAGAAAAGGAGAGGGCAGGGTTACCGTAAACTAACTTATTGCATCCATCTCTAGGTGAGAATATTATTGACGTGGCAGTGAACAATGTTTTTTGTTTGATCTTGTTGGCATCAAGTTGGGCCACCTGGGATTTCAGGTAGGTGATGATTATCCCTTTATTCCCTCTGGATTTGCAGCGGTCAATCATAATAAGGTAAGGTAAACTGGCCTATGACAGGTAGAATGACTAGTTGGCCTATTGGCATTGTTGAAAACAATTTGATTTCTTTTCCACATAAAAAGTAAATGTGAGAAATGGGGAGAGCAATTGAAATTTTACTTTTTCGACGAAGTATGAATTTGTTAAGAATTTTTGAAGTGTTTTGTCCAATTGACTCAATTGAAAAGAGTCTTTAGGTTATCCCAAAATCAACAAAAATAGTTTATATATAATGGTCTGCTTACTCACATAAAGTGGTCATAATATGCCCTAACATGGTCAGAACATGAAGGCAGACAAAAATTCACTTTATATAATGAATTTATATTCCAAAGGTGGAAGTTCCTACTACAGTTATTACTCACTCCATCATCGTCCCATCATTCAAGAGATTGATTGTGGCCACTAATTCAACCTAATGTAGTCCAAATCTCATCTATTGAAAAAATAAATTTGTCATGGGTTGATGCAAGATTTTAATGAATCATTCCTTAGGTGTCTATGATGTGTCTTTTGCTTGGCATAGGTTGGTTCACCATAGATAGTTTTAATTTGGAAGTTGTGTGAATGCATTTGGAATGTAAATGATGCTGGATATTTCTAGGGAGGGGTATTATTGACTTTTCTATTGAAGAAGATGCTCAATGGACAAGTCATCTTGTAGTGTATTTTGGTGATTTATAGTTCTTTGATCCTAGTTTGATTTTATTCATATATTTTTTATAAAATTTGAGTCTAACCAATGAAACAAGCAACTAAATTATGATTGGCTTTGTCCTTGTAGTATTGGCACACTTTCCAAATAATGTATCTACTCAAGTTCTTTACTACAGCTTTTGGCCTCTCCTCCCTAACAATCAAGGGCAATAAAGTTTATCAAGTTTGGGTTCTATTCCAATTTTAAATTTCAAATAATTATTCAAACTAGATATTTTACTGCAATTTGAACTTTCAATTAAGCCTAAGGACTCAATTTTTTCAATTATAGAAAGAGAGTGAAAATTGATTTGCACTGTAATGTTCTACAATTTTATACACAACTATGGGAAAAATTCACATCTTTGGAGCTAATTTTGTATTGGATATGGATTTTCTTCTTCTTTTCTTCAAAAATTCACTAAATTTATTTATTTTTCAAATCTAAAATTGATGGCTTATAGAAAATTTGAGATTTTGTCTTTGGAAATCAAAGTTTAAGAAAATGACAATTTAAACTTCATTTTAAATAGTCAAAATTGAAAAATATACAAATTGAAGAATTTTAAAGTTTAATTTTGTAGTCATAGCCCCATTTTTTTCCAATATTGTTGATGGTCATTTTGTTAGATCATTTATAAAGCTAGGTTAAGATGGATAAAATCAGCCTAAGCCCAAATACTCCTATAATGGTTTAATCTAATTTTGCTCTATTTCGTCCCAATGTCATCAAAACTCTATTTAGCTTCATTTGGAGACAAATTGAAAATAGAATTCACTCTTAATGGGTTGGGTTGCTAAATGACAATTTCATGAATTCAATGGATGAAGCCACAAAGTTTATACACATTGAAAGGGTTTATTTATTTTTCTACAATCTTGAGGGCCATTTGGGGATTATTATTGCAACCAAAATATACAAAACGATTGGAGTCACATTGATACTCAAAAGGGCAAGAATACTATTTCCTATGGTCATCACTGGCTATTGGTACATTATTTTTTTCCAAAAATCAATCAACAAAAAATATGTAGAGTAATCTATCATTTGTTGTTGTTTTGCACAAAAAAAAAATTAATAATTTATATTTGTGCAATGACCAAATAAATGACAATGGCCTATCCTACCATATGCACTCACTCACCTATAGATGTTAAAAGTGGTATTAACAATAGTCCTAAAAATGAACGTAGATACATTTGTAGACTAGATTCACTTTGCAAATACCATCATGGGATTTATCCCCTTTTACAAAGTGTTTTTTAAGACAGGACACTTTAATCCTATAAAACAAAGGATTCTAGGTTTGAAAAGATTTAATTTAATTGATTGTATTTTGAAAGTATGATTCAAATAACACCATATTTTACATGACCCCAATCAATAAAGAGCACTAAACTTATTGATCAAAGTTAAACTAAATTGAACCCAAAAAATTCAACATATAATCTACACAAACTAGTTCAAAAAATCATGAGGCCAAAATTGGACAACTTGGTTGTTCAAGAGGGAAGATTTGAGGCACTAAGGTAGAAATACCTATTTTGGACAGCCCATTGTCACGGCTTTCTAGGTTGACCTATTGTAGACAATAGTTGGATGCACTATCATTGAGAAAGATTCTTTGTTTGTACCTTCTCGTCCACTCATCTTTCTTCCTTTTTTTGCTCAAGGAGAAGTATCAAAGCTAACTACAATAGGTGAGTCTATGAGACTCGAATGGATCCCAATGAAAAATCCACATTTATATTGAATAAAATATTCATTTATTATTATTATCATTATTATTATTATCATTTATTATTATTATTAATTTTGCATTCTTCCTCATCTGTGTATTTGCACACATTGAACTTAGTTTCTTAACAAATTTCGCACAACGTATAGGTTGAAATGCTTAAGTTATCAAGAATAGATACTTCTACCTCATCGGCATGTACAAGAAAACGATAAAGATTTTACCAAGGCTTCAAGTTTACTACACCTAAATTTGACATGTTTGTAGAACTAAACTTTAGATTTTTTTTACCCAAGCTAGAGGGTTTTTTCATGCTACAAGTACTCTAAAATTGCATACTACAATCACCACCTAAATACTACACTTTGCTACTTCATGGTGAAATGTGGTTTTATGAAATGTTTTTTTTTTCTTTTGGATTCTATATGTGGATGTTGGTTTCTATTTATATCCAAAATTTGGTAATTTTAAAAACTGGTAAACATACCAAGAGAGTCCTTTATGGCTTCTTATGCCTCTTCCAAATGTATAAATGCAATAAGAAATCAAATTAATTTGTGTTCATTATTTACTACTAAAATCTTGCTCATTTGTAGTTGAAGGATTTTTTTCAAATTCAAACCAAAATTTAAAAAAATACTTTCTAAAAAATATTATATTTAAAATTTAAAAGATCTCAAATAACATTTATTGACACTTTAATCTATATTTACATTTTACAAACAACTAAATCTAAAGTAATCTAATAGTGTAATCTTATATACATTTTTTGTACAAATTTATGATTTAATTCACATTCAATTTCTAAACAAAAGCTATTTTGAAATACTTACAAAAGAGGGCTTTCAAATCCCTAAATCCTTGGCATAATGCAACTTATTTGTAGATTTAAAGAAAGCCCAAGGATTTACATTACATAAAGGGAAGAGTTAGCACATCTATGCCAATGTAATTTCTTTCCCAAAAAATAAACTTTAATAGATGCTAAAAAGATAATTATTTTACAATTATATTATTTTTTCTTCTATATATATATATTTTTAGAGAGAATAATTTTTCTAAACAGTTGTTATATACTTTTAAAATGATGTATTTGTCAAACCTACCTTAAAAATAAGGTAGCTTATGTATACATAAAGACTTCTATGAGTGAATCCATGTGTGTTCAATTTTAGAAGAAATCATTACAAAACCTGTTTCAGAATGATTGTTTTAAGAAATAAGTCTTCTATGTGCACTAAAAATGTGGCTCTAGTTTCAAAGTCATTAAAGTACCCATATCATGAGAACACCCCATTACTCTTTTGACTTCCCACAAGATTCAAGAAAAAATTGGACAACTAAATAATAGAACAATGCTTTACTACTTACTTGGATGCAATTAGGTATATTTACCTTAACATTTAAACGACAAGCCAAGCCCTTGGGTCTTGGTTTTGAGAGAACCATCAATGATAAAAAGTGTTCTTTTGTATTTTTGGGAATGTTTCAACTTACTAGACCCACTTCTATAATGAATTTTGGCTTGCCAAACACTGCATTTAGACTACAAAGTCAAAACACTATCTATTGTTAGCTTGTGCATGCCTAGACAGAAAAACTATTGGACACACAACAATACCCAAACCAACTTCAAGGAGATTTTTTTAATTCTCCCTTGGGTTGCCCACTAGGTCAAGGAATGTTGTTTAAGCTAGTGGAATTATGTGGCTACGTTGCCTTTCCTTCTACCAATTCCCCATAGAAGCTCTAAATCCATTGATTCATAATTTGATAAATAACTTTCATCTGAAGAAACAATCAATCCACAAAGGTGGTCACCTCCAAATGCGCCACTAACCCCAAACCACCCTATGCGGAAGAAACTATCTTTGAACCAAACTTTGTTCCTTCCTAACTTTTGCATACAGTATCCAAATGTCACATTCTTTGATGCGTTGGAACCTCCTTTCAACTGCCAACAAGAAAAACACAATGAACATTTGACTCTCGGTTCAATACTAGCAACTACACAGAGAAGCAAAAAGTGGCGGTTTTGGAGGTCCCCCACCTACCGCGATCCCGTTTCTGTTGATGGATGGAGGATGAGACCAATGTGCATCCCAAGATACAAAACCCAGGCCTAGGGAGCCGGATTGATTGTTGTTCCTCCCTTTCACTTTTTAATGGTCACCATTCTTTCCCCCCAAAAATTAAAATTACAAAACCTAAAGAAGAACTCACTCGTCTGATCATTCTGATGGCCTCCCTCCCTCCCCTCCCCTCACTCCTTCCTGCAACTTCTGCCATGCCAACTGAAGTTACGTTACTGACCGATATTACACTTGCCGCAGCAAATGATGAGGCGGCAGTTTCTGTTTTACTTGGATCGAACGGTCTCTTTGTCACTGTTTGCAAAACTCCCCTGCTGTGAAATCATGAATTATTACATGTGACACAACCTGTGAAAATTCCAGCTCACGTACATGGGGGTACGTGCCTGCCTCCCAAACAACGGAAGAACTGAACTGAAGAATGCGCATATTAAACCTGCAAACCTCAGTTTCTGAGGACTGCACTCCACTCAACAAAGTAATAAAAGTGGGAGGGGCCACGTACACAGGCGGGGCTGGGCAAAGTTGAAAAATCATGAAATCAAACTGAGCTTATTGGATTCGGACTGATGAAGTGATTGGAAAGAAGGAAGAGCCAGGTGGGAGCAGGGCTACTCGAAAAAAGGAAGCTACACACAGAATTGTAGTGAAATTTGGTCGCCTTAATAATTAGGTTTTGCCTTGCGCAGAAAAAAAATTACCTCATGATTCACTGCTTGTTCATGTGGAGGTGTTGCTTGCCCAGAAAAAAGTTACCTCATGATTCACCGCTTGTCCATGTGGAGGTGCATGCATGCATGCGACTCTCTCTGAACGAGGACTTGAAACTGGTGCACCAACCCATGCCTCACACATGGTTCTAGGTCAATGGAGATGACTGCACCCTCGTACGCTGATGGGATAAGTTACAGCTTAATTTTACAAATCTTTGGATCCTCTTCAGATTAGGAGAACTTTGGGAGGCCGGTGTGCGCTAAAAAATGAACAGAATTTTGAATTTTGGATTGCATTGGAATCACACTGAAGTCTACTTTATCATCATTACAAACACATATGTAATTGAAAATCATACAAAGGGTTTGATGTTTTCTATACACTACGTACCATCTAATGTTACCAACATTTGCGAAAATTACAATTTGTATTCAATGGTACATATAAGAAATGAACCTTCACAATGGTTTTAGAGATACTTATTCCCATACCACTTGAATTGCTTGTATGATTTCTTTCTTGTTCTTCCCCAAAATGTAAAAGAAACTTTGACTATCCTCCCAAGGATTTCTATAAAAGGGCAGATAGTGTATAAAAGAAATCCAGATTGTTGTATAATTTTAAATTATTCATTTTTCAATTGTTATGAAATTGAAATTGAAGTGCATTTCAGTGCAATTCCAATGCAATTTGTGGTTTCAAAATTGATTCTTTTTTTAGCATGCAAAAGCTTTCTAAAGTAGCTGAACTTTCTAGAGAAAACTAACTGAAAAATTCATACGTGAATTGTACCCTACTGTATAATAACAAGTGACAATAAATATTTATATAGTATAAAATATTGAGGAATTAGTGAGGGACAACCACCTAATTTCATTGTTCAATGTAGTATTACAATGTGCTACAATTTAGTTGTAAGGAGAGAACATATACCGAGCTTACAATACATATAGGTGTTTGTTTTATTGTAGTGATTCTAATCCAAAAGGTAGGAGACTTTATATCAACAAAAAATTTACATGAAGAGGTTTGAGTATAACTTTACACCAAAAGTGAGCTAGTGCAACAATGAAGGAGCTGCTCTTTTATGAAACTACTTGTTTTAAATAATAGTGTTTACAAGAAAATTCAAATGCTAGAGTGATCAATTATTGAACGGGATGGTTGTAAAAAATAATATAGAAACACCTAATTGTAAAACCTTCCATTCTCCAATATTAAAAAAGTAGACTTGAATGAACACTTGCAGAACTCAAACTACAACTTCTTAGAAGCAACCAATGAGAGGTGAAACATTTTGTGCTTCAAGAGTATCTAATCAAGGTGCTTCTATTGTTATATACAGGGGTCCTATGTTCTCAATTTTGTAAATTTGTAAAATATTACTAGAGTGCTGGAAAATGACAAAACCACTTGGCTTGCATTTATCTTGAATTTGTTAATAATCTCATCAAATTTTATAGTCATTCAACAAATGGGATCGGAGGACCCCAAAAGGGGGCCAAAAAGTATTTATACCTTAGTTAGTGTTCCTAAATAAGGTAGAAGCAAAGAAGGTAGAAATTTTGTTTCTTCCATAACATCATTCATCAAGGGAACCTCCACTTCCCAAGCGGAGGTATAATTCCCCCTTATATAACACGGGGAATTCAGTTATAAAATGAAGTCAATGATTGGCACTTGAGGGGAGGTTGTGAGTGCTATTCCATCCCCTAGTGCATTCCATCCCCTCCTCCCTCATTGATGTATGCAACAGTTTTAGAAATATTTTGCTTTGGAGGCTCCCCTTTACTGCAGAAGCAAAAGCGCCCCCCAAAGCTTGGTTAACAATGTTATGTGATTTTTCAATTTGAAAGGATTTTATATTTTATATTTAAAAATAATAATTTCAAATTTTAAATACCATAAAATATTAGTTTGATGAGATCTTCTAAAATATTTTAACATCCCAAAGAATTTTGATTTTTTACTTCTAAATAAAGCATTGTCAAAATCATCTCTTTTAGTACGATGTGAATCATTTATTTAAGAAAACACCAAGTTAGAGCACTCATTGGAGGTCAAACTACTACTCCTCATAGGTATCACTTAGAGTGTCCATTAGAAACTATGTGTGTTAAGATTTTAGACCCCCTATATTATGTCCTAAAATTTAAATAAAAAGAAAAAATATGCACGAATAGATTTTTCTACTTTGAAAGTTTATGTTTTGAATTATTGATAATTTTATTTGTTAATTATAATTAGTTACAAATTTTTGAAGTAAAGAGATACATTGTAGAGTTGAAAATAACTTTCACACCCCTATATTATATAAGAAATTTTTTTCTAAAAAATGAACAAAAAATTGCTAAAAACAACTCTCTTTTGAAAGTTCATTTTTCTTGATTAATGATGTAATGGGCGTCTAAATGCATTCTCTATAAATATTTGAGTTGAAAAACATGCCATGTCAGTTCTTTTTTCAACCTATTCTAGAAATCATTTCATATGTTGTTTGAATTGGAAATTTTTGGCAATAGAAACCTATAGTCATTATTAAGCAAAGCTCAAAATTATAGGTTGAATTTATAGTTTATTAAAAAATAAATAGGAGGCTCAAAAATCACTTGAACATAAGTGGTTTGTTATAGATACACTAATGTAACTCTATGTATGATAGACAGAATTTTGGACCATCTTAATCAGGCCAAAAACTTCGTGAGTAGTACATTTCACAAAGACACATGTACTGCTCATGAAGTTATGGGCCAGCATTAGACTGGTCCAAAGTTGGCCTATCATAGGCAGAGTTACCTTACCCCCCTAAAGGACCAACATGCATTTTTTGGCAATATAGAAATTTTGGGCAGGTACTTGTGATTGTATATTTTCATATTTTTGGCTAAAATTTGAATAGAAGTTGTGCACGAGGAATATCTTTCATATGCACTAAATTTCATGACATTTGAAAATACAAGTCAAAAGTTGTGGTCTAATATGCTACTTTTTTCCTTGGTTGGGCAATCCGGGCAGATCAGAAAAAATCACTTTTTTCAGAAATAGAAATTTGAAATTGGTTTTCTAGAGTTATATATATGTGTAAGGCTTTTAATTATTCCATTTTGATCAATGAGTCAAAAGTTATGAGGAGTTTTAGTTTGCGGGCAGTTATGAAATCTCTACTCTAAATTAAACTTTGAAGTCCTTTATCTTACTCAATTTTCAATATTTTTTTAAAGAAATAAAATCATAGAATGTATATTGTTCATTACAACATTTCAACCATTGGGATTGACATTGTCCAATTCCATATCTAAATTCTTAACAATTTTGTGTTTTGAATCATTCTTTACTTTGTTCTTTTTACTATTTTTTTCCTATATGTTGTACAATTTCAAATGATGTGAAAATTTTCAAGCATGTATCCAACTTGCCTACAAAAAGAAATCCAAAAAAGAACCACCATTTTGGACATTTTTTAATAGAAAAGTGAGCTTTTGAATTGTAGTTGCCCGTTTTTTCGCAGGGTAAAAAAAACACGATTTTAGTGATTTTGAATGCTTATATCTTGCAATCCATATGGTGAAAATTTCTGAAAATTTTATCACATGTTTTCAAGTCAGCATAAGGTAGGAGGCTCTAAAATGGAGCGGGCATTAAGAACGGACCCTACAAATGGCTATGAAATGGACATGAGTTGGTTCTAAAATTGACATGTATAGTCACTAAATGAATCAAGAAAAAAAACATCATCAATTGCAAGAGCCAATCATGTGCTTTGCTTCCCCCATCTTTCTTTAGAATTGCAAGTGAACCGTTTATAAAAGACCTAGGGTCATAAATAGGGACCTATGACCCAACTCGTTTGAAAATTCATAAGTAACTCGAAAATGCTTGGAAAAATACAAAACCACTTGAGTTAGATTCCTTGTCTATTTCTCTTTGTCTGAGCTAAAATTATTCCCGTCCAATGAAATACATGAAAAAGGCGGAACAACCCTTAGATGTGCCATTTCTGAGCCTCCTACCTTACTACAAGATTCTATGGTTACATGTGTCAAAAAATGTTTTTTTTCAAAAAAATCGGTACTTGTACTAGAAATGGCAGTTCTTAAGCGTTTTCGGTAAAAACATAGTCATGGAACTTTAAGGGTTAAGTGATCTCCCCGAGTACTATGCTAGACTTCCCCAGCTTTTTCACCCAAAATTCCAAGAACAAACAACTGCTTTTCTATATTACAACAAAAGGATTCTCTGTCATCCATCACACACTAACTTAAGTTTCTGTCCGCGGAGTCCTTCTAGGGTTAAGCTTAATACGGACCTCTCCAAGCCCCAAACAGGCGGCAATGGAACTGAACATGCCTGTCCACAAATATGCTACGGTACTTCTTCTGTCACTTTCCAAGATTCCTGATTGGTTTCCAAGTGTGCAGAACTGAATGTGAGTTAAGCTTTTAGCTCCCTTGCAGTTGCCAGATTGACTGAAGGATCCGCTCCCTTCTCTGATGCACTGATATTAAGGTGGGTACACCCAAAACCGCCACTTTTTGCTACTGAGCCTAGTTACTACTATTAGACTGGTCAAATTTTCATATATTCTTGTTGGCAAGTGAAAGGAGGTTCCAACGCACCAGAGAACGTGGCATTTGGACATCATATGCAAAAGTTATTAAGGGTCAAAGTTTGTTTCTGAAAGCGCTCCATCCAAATAGGTACATAACTGATTTTGGAAATGTACACAACCTGTAGATGGCGCTTTAAGGTCAGGTGCCATTTGGGGGGTGCCTACCTTAAATGTACGTGAAGTTGTTGCAAAAGGAGTAACTTACACACACTTTTCTTTTTTCTTTTTTCTTGGAGCAAATGACTTGCACACACTTTCACACACTTTGGAGCATTTGGGAAGACAAAACCCAAAATCATTGTTGACCATACCTGGGTGGATGCCCAAGGGACTGGAATGGGAACTTTTTACCAGGACAGGAATTATTATACTGATAATACAGGAGCATTCGGCAACAAGAACCACATGTCTCACGTTGGATGTTAATCAGAATAAGCTTAAGTTCAGTCAACTTAGGTTAGTCTTTCAAAGAGCTAAATAATACGGTTCTTCACATGACTAATGTTAGATGACATTCAATAGCATACGTTGTCACTGCCTTGGCTCTACTAACAACAAATGGTGTGGAATATCTTACACCAATAAGTAGCCTAAGTAAGTGGACAAGTGGAAGTTCAGTGTGATGAGCATGGTGCATGAAGGAAAGGTAGTAGGCATGAAGGCTACTGAATGTTATGTAGGTATGGTAGAACCATCCATAGTCGACTGTTTAAGTGATTCCGTGCATGTTTGGGAGCAAATGTAAGGTAACATAAAATTTTGTCATGCAAGAAGATAGAAATCACAAGAATTGCGATTTTTAGGTAATTTTATGCCTTGAATTGAAATTACTATGAATTTTGGAAGCCAAAAGTTGGTTTCAACCCACACTTGATGTATAGAGTTTTCCAATTCCAATCATTCAAGAACTACTTTCCCGCTCACTACTTCTTACTTTCTTCCTCACTACTTTGGGACACGTGTCATGACTTTATTAGTCCCAAGCTTGAAAAGGAGGAAAAAAACATTCTAAGCTTTGGTTGGAAATGTCTTCCAACCTTGGTTGGAAATAACTACACCCTTTATGTTGGATATAGATCCTTGATTGGTAATGAGTAGCTCTACCATAAGTAAGTTACTTTAGTAAATTGATGGAGGAAAAATAATGAAGTCAACAAGTAGTGAGAAGATAAGATTTACAAAAAAGCTATTAGAAGGGTATGATTGTTCTTGTTGTTAATGTAACCAATGTTTGAAGTGAACCATCACTTAGTTCATTGTTAGCGGGTGGAATTGGAGAAAAAACTAGTTGCAATTTGAAAACATCTTGGAAAAACCTTGGTGAATTTTTTTTATAAAGCTAAATGTAGCTATCTCCTCATAAAACATCAATCAGACCCTTTCAAAAAAATGTGTTGGCCCAAAGTAGAAGATATTCAAATTAAAAAAGTTCAGTGTGGATATTGGTATAAATGTGGATACATATATAGTTGTCGATAAGGATGTGGATTATCCCATATCTTTTGTTAATCACCTAAGTTTATATTGGTGTCTAAATTCTTGGATTTTAGAAAAAATAATTAATAATATAGATTTGGATGCTTGGCTTCAACTTTATTAATTGATGCTTTGTTACATTGAGTGACCATCCACTGAAAAATATTAATTTCGTGTATCACTTCACTACATTGTCCACTGGCAATATGCTACTTATCAAAGTCGGTGCCACTTGGATTCAACCTCTAATTTTGAATTGATGTATAAATTTTAACTTTAAACTTAAAAGCAGACAATGCATTGACAAAAGATAGAAATCAAGTTTGTTTTTTTGGACAGTACATTGCTCACTTGGGTAGATTCTGGCTCATCATGATTGGTCCTTCCAAATTTGTGCTAGTACAAATAGCATAGTTATTACTTGTTCTTCCCCTCCAAAATGTTAATTCATTGTACAATGAATGTGAGAAGGTTTGAGGAGGTTACTAGGCAAAAATTTGAAGCTTTTATTATAGTTTGCTATAAGGACTAAGCCTCTCTTAGGGTACTTTTGTAGCCAACACACATTACATAAAAGAAAGTTTTATATTTGACAAAAGGAGATACAAAATAAACTTCGACTTTGAAAATAATCTTCAATACAAAAAATGAATTTACATAAGTTAATTCTTAATGCATGAATGAGAATTCACACAAAATATTATATAATAATTACTAAAGAAATTATCACACTTTCAAAAAAAATCCATTGCTCAATGTGTTATTCATTTAGAATAAATTATTTATCATTAAGAAAATTAATTTAATACATCGTCTAATTCATCATTAATAAAAAATTTGAATCTCGACATTACATACTAAATTCACATAATTAACGTACCTCCCATGATAATTTTGGGAGGATCCCACTGAACTCCCATGATATTAAAGATATTAATATACCCTAGATAAATATTAATTTGTTTGTAAGTCACGTACTGACTAAATGTCGAGTAAATAATGTGGCCAAGAGTGTAGTATATCCCCTTCAATCATGAATAGTGTACCAGACCATAACTGTAGAGGGGCCATCTTGCAGTTACTCGTCACTCTTTACTGCTTTGAAGCGAGCCAACCAAAATGTGACTGACACTGACATTCTCAGTATCTAGTATTTTGTACGGAAAGGCAAACATACTGCCAGCTTAAGTACCCCAAAGTGATGATGAAATCGAAACCTTCATGGACAGCTCGAAACAACTGTAACCTGACACACACTGACCCCTTGGGAAGAGAGAGAATCACTTAAAGGTAAAGATGGGGCTCATGGGCATCAATCCACTCTCGACTCAATTGCGTCCTTATCTACATCCTTCTGACATTTCAAGGGTTGAGATGTTGAAAAAAAAATTGAATCTAAGGTAACTACACCTAAAAAACCGCACAAAATAAGCAATTTAGCATGGTTCCCATTATTATATTGGAAAGCTTTTTGTGGGGTCTTGTTGTTTGTCAAAAGGGGGATTTTAGATTCTCTTAAAATGTATTTTTTGGATACCATATGAATATACTATGAATATTCAAAGTACTGAAAATTGGTGTTTTTAGAAGTGATCATAGACTCTCGTGGATAGTGGGAGTACATTTTAGACAAGAATCTAGAGTGGTTGATTTTAGAAAGTAGGCAAAATTAGATGTACTTACCTTAAATAGGAATTTTAATTGGGTC
The DNA here is from genome assembly GCA_951230915.1 of Antitrichia curtipendula. NCBI lineage: Eukaryota > Viridiplantae > Streptophyta > Bryopsida > Hypnales > Leucodontaceae > Antitrichia > Antitrichia curtipendula. The sequence continues at coordinate 4,899,410 of OX579639.1, read as the reverse complement.
AAGGTTCTATGATAATGGGTACACCTATCACATGATTTTAAACCAATGTCATATGAAGTTTGTAGTTTTAACTGAGGGGGGGGGGGGGGAGGGGGAGGGGGGGGGAGACATTGAAATAATTTTTATTTGACACTCATAATAAAATTAGGAAATTTGGAATCAAAGGCCCCAAATTAGATAGAAGAGGTGAAAAGCGAAGGACACTAACCAACCACAAAACAAAGGTAATTTTTTTTATTGATTTATCCTTAGCTAGGGGAAGATAGATCCTTGGGCTATAGACTTTGTATGATGCCTTCAATGTCTTCAATGCCTATCTTAATAATCATTTATTCAAAATATACATTTATAACTTTGCAAAACATTATATTGGAGCCACCTATAACCAACTAAATAAGCACTTGTAGTTATATTTTGGAATAGTGCAAGGCAAAGCTAATATTTTCAGAGGTGTAAAGATATAAATGATGAGGATTGCCTAAAATATGGTAATTTTATTGCTTGAACTAAAATTACTATGAATTTTGGAAGCCAAAAATTGGTCTAAACCCATATCCAATGTGTAGTTTCTTCCAATTTTGATAATTCAATAACTATATTTCGACTCACTACTTCCTACTTTCTTGCTCACTACTTCAAGACATGTGTCATGACCTTATTAGTCCCTACCTTGAAAATGAGAAAAAAGCATATTCCAAGCTTCAATTGAAAATATGTTCCAACCTTGGTTAGAAGTAACTACACCCTACAATTGGGTATGAGACTCTCGTTGGGAATGGGTGGTTCTACCTTAGTTGATTTGATTGCAATGGATCAATATGGCAATTGAAATGAGATCAATTTTTTTGAACACTTGATATATACTAATCCAAGAGATTGAATACTAACTTACCTACACTTGAAATCACACGGATATACAATGGAACACGGTTCCCACTATTAAATATTGTCTAAATTTTTATTGAATCTTCTTGGGAATCGAAAAAGGGGTTCAATGAATGTTTGCGCAACATATGAATAAATTTCTGAAATTTCATAATGTTGAAAATAGATGTACAGAAACGGCCCCTAGGCTCTCATGTTCAGAGCACTTTTTAATTGTAGGCACAACTCTCGATGGAAACTGTTTTACAATTAGGTATAATAAGCCCTAAAGCCCCGTTTGTCCCCTCGGGGGACAATTTGGGTCCGGGTAGGTTCCTGTGACCTCAATTTGTAGAGAAATTTTTGGGGATTTTTTGAGGTTGTGCGGTTCTGCGAGAGCTTCGTGGATACATAATTTTTATTTCAATTGGTGCCTGAGAGAAAAAGTTATGCCAAAAATAGAGTTTGGCGGGCAGCACAAAAAAATCACAGAAAGTCAATATAAATTTCTTAAATATTTTTTTCAAAATCTATGCCTTTTTGTCTACATTTGAAGCTTTGATTCATTCTATTTGGACTAATAATGAAAAAGTTATGGACAATCTTAGTTTTTCGGGCAATCTAAACATCTTCTTGAAAAAATAACTTTTAGGATTCATTTTTGAATGCAATTTTTATAATTTTCAGAAAAAAATTGTTAGACAAGGTTAAATTTGCTTGCTAGAACAATCTCACCGTTGGGATTATGGTATTTCAATTTTGTCTTAGAGCTATTAACGATTTAGTTATTCCTTCAATCTTGAACCTACTTCTACTTAACAATTTTTTAATGAGTAAAAATTTAGTGTTTTTTTCTTGAATTTTTTTTCCTAGATTCTCAACTGAAGTATTCAACATATACACTTAGAAAATCAATATCAACAATACAAAAATTTAAGTTAAATAGGTTCAAAGCCCAAAAATCTAGTCAAGCAAGGTGCAAAAAAACTTGTTTTCTTCACTTTGAATGCAAATCTCTTGCAATCTATTTGGTCAAAGTTTCTGAAATTTCTTGCACACATCCTCATACTAGTCTAGTATAAGATCCTACGGTTAGATATGCAAAAAAACCCAATTTTTATAGTTTTTTTGCTCTTTGCAATAGAAGTGGCAGTTTTGAGTGTGTTTTGATGGAGAAAAGG